>JBBBDQ010000887.1:4317500-4530000 GCA_037127315.1 Ascarosepion bandense | reverse complement strand
ACCATGAAATAACGCGTCTGTCTTAATTTTTCTTAGATTTGCTCTATATGAAATTCGGTCGGGTTTCAATCCTGGTTTGAAAGCAATCGGAGTCTAACCGTACTGATGAGCTGTGATACAGCAAAACAGATCTGTCTGCGGATGACTATATGTATATATATATGTGTGTGTGTGTGTGTGTGTGTGTGTGTGTGTATTATAAAGTTCCATAAAATTGTTGCTATTGTTATTATTATTTAAAATTATAAATTCCATACTTTAGTTTAGCAATAGAATGGCATGAGACCTTTGTAAACAAAATCAAACTTGAATCTCAATTCTTCTGATGATAGTAGCAAATAAATTCAGTATGAAAAAAAAAGAAATCAAGTCGAAATGAAGACAGAGTGAATAAAAAAATATCGGTGACGTTACATAACGTCTTAACGGGTGGAGAATTTGATGACATAATGAAGTTAAGCTACAGACCACATATCTTAGGAGTAAAAATATTATCCGCGTTTCTATACGGGCATTAAAAGCTGTGATTAGTCGAATGAGTGTTATGACGTCAACGGAACAACGTGTTTCCCTTGGAGACCCGAGTTTTGAAGAAAGATCAAAAGACAAGAAATCGAAATGTCATCCACTCTCTATTTTAGATACTTGTTCGATGGAGAACAATCGAAGTATAACTCCTGGTCATCGAATTGACATATGTTCATTTTCATCAGTTGTCTGTCTGGTGATTATTTGAAGATAATGGGAAAGTTCAAGTAATTTGCACTGAGAAAACACACAGTAACATTAATAGTTGTATTGTTGTCATGCCATTCTTTCAAGTATTCCCCCTCCTCTCTCCCCTGTCTCTCTCCTTATCCATATATACATATATATGTATTAATGTATATTTGGACAGCAACCATTCTTTCAAACATTTTTCATTAAATATGGCCGACAAGGAAGATCTAATTGACTTTTTTGAAATTTTTCCAGCATTCTAACATTTTTCCGTCTAGTTGGAGATAAGGAATATAACATTGTTTATAATTTTTTTGTCCCAAGCGCTTTCAGCCACTTCCATAACAATTTTCAAGGTTGTATTTATCTCTGGTGCTGTTATTTTTTCTAATATTTTGACTGTTACAGAGTAATTTATATTTGTGTTGTTAAAATATATATATATATATATACACTACCGGCTATAATTATTAGGTCACCCCAGTTTTTTAAAAGGAATGATTTATTTCATACTAGTTTCAGTATTTATTGCCAAGTGGATAACTCTAAATGAAAATAGAATAATTACAAAGCGCCTTCAGCCGTTTCGGAGTCTATAGGTAAAGGACACACACACACACACACACACACACACACACACACACACACACACACACACACACACACACACACAGTTCCATTTATAAATAAGTTTAGATTTTTCTACCGCTCCACTTTCTCCCCTAACTGTTTCTTGCTAGACTGTATCTCCGACAATATAAATAAGGCTACTTATTCCCACCCGTTCGCAAATATATTTGTGTTCAGTGACTTTAATGCCGACCATGGCAAGTGGCCGAAAATCTCTGTCACTGATCCTGCTGCCATCCCACCCACCCACGAACATTGCAATCTCTCACGCAAGCGGTGAATTTCCTTACGGGTTGCCCTAGTATAGAACACACTTCTTTATTAAATCTCCCTTTCACTTCCATCCCTGATGTGGCTTCCCTCGGTCTTTTCTACAAATATATCCACAGCTTCTAATCCAACGAGCTTAGTTCCCTGGTATCCCCTCTATACGAATTTACTCGAGAAATTAGACTGGCAACAAGGTTTCATACTTTTACCGTCAAAATAGTTTAATGTAACCTGCTCTTCTACTATAATAGTTGCTTTCGTCGCACTTCCCGTTTTTTCGAATACTTGCTTCCATGATAGCTACAATCTCCAAAAGTCAATTTTTATCTCTTATCTCTTTGACTCCAATCCTTTCTTATCCTTCCCTCCTACACCCACTGTATCTTGTTCTCTCTTTTCACTCTACTCGCATGTAACGCTCTTCAAACCGGTATTCTCATCCTTTTCTTACCCATTCTCTGACATTCCTTTAATCTGTTGCTACTTCTTTTCGCTCTGCACTTATGTAGCACCAGTGGCAGTACTGCCTTGCTTGGTGGTGAAACGATTAATACAAAAAATCTATTGTTATAGCTTTTTAATAATGTTTCTGTTTTCTAATTGTTTCACACTCAGAAGCTTGTGTTAGAAGCTTTTACTACCTTGCATGGAATAAATTCAATTAAAAAAGTTCGCAATCATCTGCAGGCATAAACGCTGATTAATGACAAGGATAAATAGTTTTAATAAATTTTTTTAAAAAATATGTTTTGTTCAAATGTGATTTTATAAACTATTATTTTTTTAAAAATCGTATCACCCCGAGCAAGGCGGTAACGCCACTGATGTGCAGGGGGCTACGTATTGGTGAAAAGATTAGAAAAGAGAAAGCCGGAAACCACATCCTAAACAGGGAACAAGGGATAAGACTCTTAACCTGTTCAATAGACGTGGGTGGAGTGTGAACCGGGCGATAGATAGATCTACTCCAATTGAAAAAAACAAAAAACAAAGTGAGGTGAGAAGATTGGAAAAGAGAAAGCCGGAAACCACATCCTAAACAGGGAACAATGCATGAGTCTCTGAACCTGTTCAATAGACGTGGGTGGAGTATGAACCGGGCGATAGATAGATCTATCTACTCCAATTTAAAAAAACAAAACAAAAACAAAGTGAGAAGATTGGAAAAGAGAAGGCCAGAAACCACATCCTAAACAGGGAACAAGGGATGAGCCTCTTAACCTATTCAATAGACGTGGGTGGAGTGTGAACCGGGCGATAGACAACAAACTTTATTTTTTTTTAATGTTTTATGAAAAAAAAAAAAAAAAAAGATACAAGAAGCATAGTAAAAAAAGAGAATCGCTTTTGTTCGGACGAAATCAAGAAAGAGGAAAAAAGAAATTCAAATCATTTCGCCAATGTTATCCGGGCATAGAAATTTATGAATGCAACTAAAATTATGCAAGAAATGAACAAAAAAAAAAGTTTACAAAAACAACATACTGGTTTGTTTCTACCGCTCACGTTTAGTTTTATTTTTTTATTTTTGTTATTTATTTGTTTAGGCTGCTAACAAATATCTATTGTGAATTTCTTGAAAATATATTTTGAAGTATAGCGAAAAAAAAGGTCCTAGTCTTTATTCATAGCCAGAAGCTTCTAAAACAAAGATATACTTCGCTGAACGGATGTTAGAACAAGGATCTTACACAAAAACCGAATTTAAGTATTAAAATATTCTTTTTGTGGGGAAATTGAAATGTATTTAACAATTGAGAGACAGACCGGCCCGGACAAGGCTGACAATATGTCACTTCACAATTATTGACCAATGAAAAGTTTGAATTGAAGATCGTAACGATCGGCACAGCAAGCACCGAGCCGAAAAACTACTAAGTACAATTTACCCTTTTCTTGATAATAACTATAAGTATGGTTGAAAGCGTCCGGTGATAAACATTAGAACAATCCTTACACTTATTGAATCCATATACATGTTGCTTTGTACGTCAACCGGAAAAGTTAATTAAAAAAATAAATAATGCATCCTCTGTATATTGTTTCTAATCAAGCTTGCATCAATAAAAAAGCACAGCCTCATCTTCCGCATACATACTCTCTATCATATATATATATATATATATATATATATATATATATATAAATGGAACTTTGTCTCTGTGTGTGTATGTGTCTGTGTGTGTCCGTTACCTATTGACTCCGAAACGGCTGAACCGATTTTCTTGAAATTTTACACAGTTGTACTATAAGCCTCTGCGAGCGTTCTTAGCTAGGTTTAGAGGTACCTCCGATAAATATCGGAAATCGATAATCGATAAAATCGGGTTAGAGAAGGAGTGGTCCGATTTTAATCAAATTTGATACACTCATAGACAAAGACAGAAGAAACGATATTGAGAAGCTTCACGGTTGCAGTGCTTACAATAGTGCAGAAAATCGATAATATATATATATATATATATATATATATATATATATATATATAAAAGGCAAGATGTTTGTGTGCGTGTCTGTTTATCTGCCTGTATGTCCCTTATACAAATCCACAATTTTTATCCGATTCTCACCAAACTTCACACAAATATTCTTTAGGCTGAGTCTGAGCTCCGGGACCATAGATTAGTTTTAAAGCTTTTTTCTCTTCATCCTACTCTTCCCTTGCTTGTTTTCAATTAAGGAGGGAAAATTATAATTATATTAAGCTCTATAATACTCATTATATTGAGCACTGCTTATAATAAAATAAATGTCAGAGCACTCAAAATAAAAAAAATAAAAAAATATTTATATTATGTCTAAAGAAGGACTCGTATTTTCATGCAATACGCAATCAACAGGTGGTTATTTTATGCGTTTTTAGATTTTAATTTTGCTTTATGATACAAACTTTGTTTCATGTCTTTATAAATTATAAGTGTGGTACGCCAATTTTTTTCATTTATTAAATGTATGATTTTAGTTTGATTTATAATGAAACTTGAAAACGAAAGTAAAATAGTAGGAGTTAAAAAGGCTCTGTTATACTATCTTCTTCTTCTTCTTCTTCTTCTTCTTCTTCTTCTTCTTCTTCTTCTTCTTCTTCTATGTGCCCTGTTCTTTCGAGACGTAAGCGATCACGGCCTTCCAGGTCTCTCTATCCCTGCTGGCTCTTAGCACACTTTCTTCTGTTACAACACGCAACTTCCGTTCTGTCATCCACCTGATCAGGTGAGTCAAGTACGTTACGCGTTGTTTTCCCCTGTCTCCTTCCCTCTATCTGGCCTGTTAGTATCAGATTCTCTAAGTCTTACTTCCTCATTGCATGTCCCAAGAACATTAGCTGTTTCTTCCTGATGCTCAGTATTAAGTTCCTTTTCATTTCCATCCTTTCCGAAACTTCATCGTTACTCACATGCTCGATCTATGATATCCGCAGCATTCTTCTGTAGAACCACATTTTAGTTGCTTCAAGTTTTTCTTTCATCTTGAATGATACTGTCCAGCATTCACTGCCATATTGAAGAACTGTCATCACATATCAATCCAGTACTCTCTTCTTTGTTTCTAGCGAAATTGTCTTGTTTCTTACTACTCTACTTTTCTGCAATGCGTCCTTCGCTATGCCAATTCGCCTTCCGTCTTAAGTTAGTAACACTTTCCAGGTATTTAAATTTTTGTACCTTCTTGATTTTAGTATCCCCCACCTGTATTTGGCATTTTGGGCTGCTCTTTTTGCTGATGACCATGCATTCGGTTTTCTTGCAGTTTATTTGTAGTCCTTTTTTGTCACTCTCTTCAGCTACCTTCTGTAGGAAGTCTTAGTTTTCTTTCCGTGTCTGCTATCAGCACGGTATCATCTGCGTACCTTATGTTGTTCAAATTGTGGCTTCCAATTACAAATACTGGCATAAAATCTAGGATCCTCAGAACAGTCTCGCGGTACAAGTTTGTTGTATCGTGGAATGAAGAGATACACAGTGAAATGTAGATAATCTACTATATTACAAGAGTGGTACAACCAAAAGGTATATACAATATTTACAGTCTCTTAGTAGTAGGTGTTACTTCACGAAGTCCGTGATAATGACAACTCCCCGTGCTAAACGCACATTGTCTTTTATACATCTAGGCGACCGGATGTCACATGGTACAAGCCACGTCACAACAAAGTTGAATAGATCCGGTGAAAAGACACATCTTTGCCATACGCCGCTTCTATCTTAATATACCTGCCGAATTTGTTACCTGTCCGTATGCAAGCGGTTTGCTGCCAGTAGAGATTCTTGATTACTCTTATGTCGTTCCCAAATATCTCGAGGTTGCTGGGTATTTCTATCAATTCTTTGTGTAGTATTTTATCGAACACCTTCGCATAGTCGACAAAACATAGGTACATCTCCTTCCTGATTTGTATATAGTGTATATATAGTAGATATAGAGTATTTGGGCAGTAGTTCCTCTTTAATGCAAGCTCATTTAAGGCGAATGACACGGTACTGCGATTTTTTTAAAACCATATCACCCCGAGCAAGGCGGTAACTCCACTGATGTGCAGGGGGCTACATAAGAGTGAAGAGATTGGAAAAGAGAAAACCGGAAACCGCATCCTAAACAGGAAACAAGAGATGAGCCTCTTCACCTTTTCAATAGACGTGGGTGGAGTGTGAACCGGGCGATAGTTTAGTCTATCTACTCCAATTGGAAAAGAAAAGAGTAAAAAGATTGGAAAAGAGAAAACCGGAAACCACATCCTAAACAGGAAACAAGGGATGGGCCTCTTCACCTGTTCAATAGACGTGGGTGGAGTGTGAACCGGGCGATAGTTTAGTCTATCTACTCCAATTGGAAAAGAAAAGAGTAAAAAGATTGGAAAAGAGATAACCGGAAACCGCATCTTAAACAGAAAACAAGGGATGAGCCTCTTCACCTTTTCAATAGACGTGGGTGGAGTGTGAACCGGGCGATAGTTTAGTCTATCTACTCCAATTGAAAAAAAAACAAAGTGAGAATATTAGAAAAGAGAAAACCAGAAACCGCATCCTAAACAGGAAACAAGGGATGAGCCTCTTCACCTGTTCAATAGCATGTTATTGACTTTTTCTGGTGTTCGTACAAGTGTTTTCTGTTCTGGACACATATCTGAGCGCTTTCGGTTATTTCTTTAGCCATTAGCAAAGACGATATTTATTTTTAACTGAATGTGTTGAATTTTTATGTATGTGTCTAATGGTATAGGAATACTTTATATTTCGAGCCTCGGTCAGCGCATTGTGGCCGTCTTCGTAGTCAATGTTATTCAGTGTAGGCTTTTCCTTTTATACTATTAGTGCTTCTATTCGTTTTAATCTGCTTTTCACCTGTAGATGAGGCTATTATATTATACTTGTAATATCTACTAGTATGTTGTCGAGGGATATTGGTAGGTTTCTGTGCGTGATTAAATGTATTTGGACAGTTTTTACACACTTTGTGTCCAAAAAGGAAAACACTTGTAGAAACACACACACACACACACACACACACATATATATATATATATATATATTATTTTATTAAAATACTTTAATCCAAACAGAAAAGTAGGAAGGTAAATTCCAAAACCTGTTCCTAATTAATATTAAATTTTAATATTAAAAAATGATCCAGGAAGAGAGCTCAATGTAATTAAAATTACAGAGCTAATATAAAATAAAATAAATTTTCAAAAATGTTGAATGAACATTTCAACATGAAATTCCTAAGACATATTTCCTGAGAGAGAGAGAGAGAGAGAGAGAGAGAGAGGTCTCATATTTTAAGGGCTGACGAAACGACTTACGGAGGCTTTCCTTTGAGCGCTGACCCTGTGACACTGAAATTTCCAAACTATAGCAGTATCGATTTTTTTCTTTACTAGTCTTAAATTAACGTTTCAACAGAAACTCACGATTTGCACCGATCGAAGCCATGATAGTAACTGACGCCATTTGCAAAAATGGTAAGACATAAATTAGACGAAGTTCACTACAACCAAATACGTGTCAGTTTAAAAAGTCGGAGGTATTCCTGCCACTCTGCACACACACACACACACACACACACACACACACACACACACACACAAATATAAGAGAAAATGAATGTCTATTATGTTTAATCATGAGCCGTTCTAAACGTCGTATTTTGGCTTTAATTTCAGTTGAAAATAAAGACAAAAATTCTCCAACATTTGGATAATTTTTATCAAGTTTGTTCTAAGCTTTCGGCTCACATGAGCCATCTTCAGAGAGATTATTAAGACGGTAACACAATAACATTCACCACGACGATTTCATTTTGTGTTGACATAAAACTTCGTAGGCAACGGCATTTTATGTCGAATATAACACTTCAGTTCTGCAAGCCATAGCCCTTCGGGTACAAGATTGAAGGTTACGAGACCAGTGTGCTGCTTTTAATGCAGTTTGTTTACTCGTTGTTCCAGACTCGCTGAGATGTTAGAAGAGTCTAAGTTCTGACGTTTTAATGTCATTGTGACTGTATACGCTACAGTTTTCAGTCTGGGGCCATCTCCTCATAGTTCTTACGTGGTACCGCAACGGTCTCAAAATTACTATTCGGCTTATATCTGTAGTTGATTCATGATCAAATGTTATATATATATATATATATATATATATATCACGAAACAAATAGAGCATGAAATTTTAGAAACAAGACAATGGAAATTGCTGCATTGAAGGTGTGGTATGAAAGGCGGAAGTCAGCGATGAAATCAATAATTTCAAGAAGGTGTACATCGGGTGCACTGACAGGCCATTCAAAAGGCGCTATTATAATAATACACTTTCGTTCAGGCTGGAAAATCATAAGAAATGATACTAGGCTTGCGGACTGTGTATGGCATCTTAAAGAAAAATACCGACGAAGCCACTGCGTAAAGTCGGAAATTTTAAAGATGGTGAGAACAGGGAAAAACCGTGGAGACTGTGCCGTGCAGGCTGTACCAGGAAGAAAAATTGGCCATTATTTCTTTTAAAAATATAAAGGAATTCTTCTTCTTCTATGTGCCTTATCCCTTCAGGACGTAGGCGATCATGGCCTTCCACTTTTCCCTATCCCTGTTGGCTCTGAGCACGCCTTCTCCTGTTACACCTTGCAATCCTCGTTCCGTCATCCACGTGAAACACGAAAAGCGAAGTAATGTTAAAATGTAGGCATTTAAAGAATAAAGTCCTGAGTACTTACGAACCAGGATGAATTTCTAATTTTCTTTAGCTTGCTACCCTCTTTTTGGTAGTGGGTAATTTCTATTATCTGCTTTAGAATTTTTTCCTCCCCCTCTTTTACTACTACTCTTCTTTCCGGTGTTTATAATTAGGGACAACATATATTTGGTGTTTACGGATCCCCAAAAATTGTAACTATATATAAAATCCTGGGTAAAAAGCAATCGGATGTTTAACCGTACTGATGAGATGTGATACAGCGAAACAGATCTGTCTGCGGATGACTATTTACGCTCTCACACCTTGATTGAGCACTCTGGAAGAATGGTAGACTTTGATAAACAGTAGCTACTCTAGTATCAACGTATCGTTCATTCAGCATTGAATTAGAACACTCTCAGCTATTGGGCGTGTGCATAATGATAATGTACACGCTAAAAAGTCTGCCTCCTTCTACTTAGCGTCCATAGCTCAGAGGTAGAATCGCCGACTGACGCCAATTCGGTAGGGTTTCAATCCTGGGTAAAAAGCAATCTGATATCTAACCGTACTGATGAGATAGGATACAGCAAAACAGATCTGTCTGCAGATGACTATATATATGTATATATTTTTTTCCCACTGTCACTCTCGTGGAAAAAGAGACAATAGCGAGGCGACATCAACTCCGTTTATTGTCTTTACTACCATTTATTAAAGCTCTTGCCGCGTGTTTGCTCTTTAACAGTGCCTTATTATCTTATTTTTTAAATAATTATGTCGTCGAATAGTTAAGAATATATATATATATATATATATATATATATATATATATATATATATATATCATTCGTATATATGCAGGTTTGTCTACAAAACCATCTTATCTTTCTTCATCAGCAAGGATATAATCTACACTACCATCCAGTGTGTTCAACTCGCCACTTGAATATATGCCTGTTTATGATTGTGTCTCCTGGTGCGGGTTTATTTTATCTGCATTCTTGTATAAATATAGGTCTTTCTAAAATTTTGTTACTTCAAGGCATAATGTAAACTGAGTAACCCTATTTCCAAATGGCTGGTATTAATTTTTCATTAATTTAAAAAAAAAAAGAAGATTTCTCTAAAATTGGAAAGAAGGATTATTTTTGTTTGGAAAAGTAATCAGATTGATTAAAAATGGCCAATACAATTATTTTTGTTGGGAAAAGTAACTGAATTGATTGAATCTGGGTAAAACAATCATAGACATAATGTTGTCAGTCTGAATTTCCTGTCTTAGGCTATCGGGCTTTTGGAACGGAGAGACAAGCGATAAGAGAAAGAGCAAATTCTATCACTCTCACCCGTGAAGGTGCCGGAGATTCAGTCGAAATGGATGACTGATATTGTTTTCATTTCGAGCTGGTAAGAATTATACAGTGAGGAGAAACTGAACCCCCGTAAGTACCCTTAACCACTCCGGTTTTGTGCCTTTTCAATAAAACTGAAGTGGAAAACGAAATTAGCATATTTGGGGCGATGTTGAACTGAGATCGGCGTGCGACTAAAGACGACTGAGCAAATCCCGCCTCCGAAAACATTGTTACTGAATGTATCATTGAAATACTATACAACTGTTTGTGTGTCACCGGCTTTGACTTGCTTATAATTATGTATATAATCGATATATAAATATGTATAAAAAAAAACTACACCCGTGGCATTGCAGTGTTCTACTGATTATATTCTGCTGGCCAACTATCAGCTACCGCGGATTGTATAAATCTGGTCTTAAATATATACTCGACTTTTTGTGTGTCAGGGCTAACTTAGACAGGTGATAACAGGCAGCTCTACTTTGACTGGTTCAAGATCAAACAAGCACAACGTGGGCAGACTGGTTAAAGATTAGGACGGAGCGATCAAGCTATGTCTGGAGATCGTGTTATAACCGTATAATTCTTATTTTAGTCGATACAAACTGGAGAAAAGGGTTTTACGTTATTTTTGGCTAAATACAAGGTTCATGAGCCACACATGTTAAAGGGATACTGAATAAGTCTGTTTTTAGTTTGAGAAGTGATTTAGGGTTGTTAACGGTTGAACAGAGACTTGAAGTCGTTATTATTGTCGCGATCGATGAAGGAATCTTTTATGAAGTATCTGTCCGGATAGAACTTCCATCTTACCAATAGAATATGAAAGAAAGGGAGACGATTGGCCCTTGTGTGCGAAGTATGGGTGTCCTAGTTGCAAAGGTGTGATCTGGCGAAAACAAGAGCATCTAGCTCATAACATTTTCAATAAAAATGCCAATAGATTAGCGATAAACTTGTGATGTATCTGTGAATGAAAAATGCCAATAGATTAGCGATAAACTTGTGATGTATCTGTGAATGAAAAATGCCAATAGATTAGCGATAAATTTGTGATGTATCTGTGAATGAAAAATGCCAATAGATTAGCGATAAACTTGTGATGTATCTGTGAATGAAAAATGCCAATAGATTAGCGATAAACTTGTGATGTATCTGTGAATGAAAAATGCCAATAGATTAGCGATAAACTTGTGATGTATCTGTGAATGAAAAATGCCAATAGATTAGCGATAAACTTGTGATGTATCTGTGAATGAAAAATGCCAATAGATTAGCGATAAACTTGTGATGTATCTGTGAATGAAAAATGCCAATAGATTAGCGATAAACTTGTGATGTATCTGTGAATGAAAAATGCCAATAGATTAGCGATAAACTTGTGATGTATCTGTGAATGAAAAATGCCAATAGATTAGCGATAAACTTGTGATGTATCTGTGAATGAAAAATGCCAATAGATTAGCGATAAACTTGTGATGTATCCGTGAATGAAAAATGCCAATAGATTAATCACCTAGAAAACCGCATAAATTTTTTTGAACTTTGTCAAGCCGGGAATAAATGTATTTACCAGTTCCAGTCCAGCTAAACTCAATTTTTTGTCTAATCTGGCTCTTGTAAAGATACTCCACCCTGGTCATTTGAACAGGAGTAGAAGTTTATGCCCTGTTTCTTGGGTTTTATGTTACTTTGAAAGTTTTTCATTTCCCCTTTCGTATTAGTGGTATTATCACCTTGCATGGGATAAAAAAGATGTTTTCTTATTCCTCAATTTTTTATTCATTTTCTCAGTTGGTCCCTTCGACGTGAGGTAATGGTTAGCAAGCTTGTCTCGCTTAATGAATTACGACTGTATATTGAGTTGTATCCTCACTGTTTGCTTTATATTTTTGGCCGTTTACCATATTTAAGCTATGCTTAGAAAATATTTTTCTTTGTGGCTATTTTCTTTATATATATATATATATATATATATATATATATATATATATATATATATATACTTAGTAATTTATTTCCATGAATCATTTTTTCATTCAAATACCAAGAAAGACTTCAGGTTATATTCGCTGGTGGTTCAGTCTTTCTTGGTATTTGTTTTTTTATTTCTCGAGTTTTTACAAATTTCATTCTTTCTTTCCTTTACTTTTTTCTTCGTATCTTTGTCTTTTCTTTTTTATATTTTTTCACTGCTCAGTAATATTTTTTCTTCTCAGTAATATTTTTCTTTCTTTCTTTCTTTCTTTCTTTCTTTCTTTCTTCTCGGCATTAATGTTCTTTCTTTCTTTCTTTCTTTCTTTCTAACTATGTAATTTTTTATTATTCTTTACAAAATCATTTCATTTCCCTCTCTCTTTTTTTATTTATTTTCCTTCTATTCCTTTTCATTTTCCCGCTATTTTTCATCTCTGTCATTTTTCTTTTTTTGTCTTTTCTTCCTGATTGTATTTATTGAGTTTGATTTAAGTTTGTGTATTTGCTTATTCTTTCTTTCTCTGTTGTCTTTTCTAAATAATCCCCCCTCAACCACCAGCGAATATAACCTATACCTCGCAATCCAAAAACGGCCATAACTACGTCTAGATAGACCTTTAAAAGTACTCGAACTTTCATGCGACTGAATGAAGCCTCACTTCATTTTGTTGACCTGCTGCTCTCATCAATATTCACATTCTGAATTAGAAAGCTATTTCTGGCATCCGGAGAAACACTCTGGCCTCTTCAGATCTTCTTGAAGAGAAATATCATTTATGTATTTATCTGTATTACTGATATGATCTGACATTATTATTATTATTATTATTATTATTAGTAGTAGTAGTAGTAGTAGTAGTAATATTTAGCATTAATATCTGAACAACAATTCAAAATCATTTCCGGAATTTATTTCTCATGGAGTTTTTGTCTAATTTTTAAAATTTCGTAAGCGAAAATTCTGTCTCTCTGCGATTGAAGATTTTGACTAAAATGTCATGAAATCTACTCAGCGGATATTTTCTCTACATTTAGGAAATTACATTTGTTACAAAGCTTTTCATAGTGACGTAAATATAGGCACGATAGAGTAGGAACAATGATACCCTAAGAATTGAGCAAACTCTCTTTGTTCAACCATGACTCACAATAATAATAATAATAATAATAAGAAGAAGAAGAAGAAGAAGAAGAAGAAGAAAAAGAAGAAGAAAAAGAAGAATAGAATAAGTAAGAAGCTATTCAAAAAACTAAAAAACAAAAAGAAATACTCTAGAATTTTGTGATCCAGATCGATCAATCCGTTCAAGAAAGAAGGTGAAATCTAGTTGCTATAAAGGAGGATTGCATGCCAGGTTATTTCAGTGAACCTCAGAGTGATGCCAAAATTAAGCGAATAGAGAAATACCAGGATATCGCTCGGTATTGTATAAATTTTGAAAGTTTGGGAGTATACCATTCATAACTCGTGAAGTGTGAACCGTAAAAACATAATAGAACCATATGTTTTACATATTTGAAGCTGAGATGAAAGGGAATGATCATTTCTCAGAAAAATGAATTGCATTTACTGAATAATATTAGAATTGAAAATACAGAAGACATATGAATACACGTTGAGGCACTGAACAGTGATGAAAATGAAAGACGCGAAAAGGCAATCATTAAATAAGCAGTAAAAATTGTAACAGAATAATTTGGAATAAAGAGAAAAATTGGATAAACATGAAAGAATATCGAATAACATTGGAACAATTGGTGAAACAATTTTGGGCTTTTTTACCATCCTCATCACTAAGGTTCAGTGATCATGAAGAGTTGTTATGGTTTTGACTTCAAGAGGCAAGTGGAGTAATAAGTAGCGACACGAATTGAGGAATCAGAGATCTTAGTTCAAATTTCAGTTGAGTTCATTACATTCAATTTCGTGCTAATACAACTAGGAAAGGTACGAATCGATCGTTTTCCCCCCACAGATATGGTTAAATAGTAAGGGAAGAAAACTGGGTTTTCATAACTCTGGGTGGCAATTGGTCTAGTAGAAGGAAAACATTGAATTCAAAACCATATGTATCCCTACGCAGCTAAGGAAATGTTATAGGGAAATACACTTATTCCTCAGATAATGAACTCTCCCTCCTATATTAATACGAGTTAATAAGAAATTCTTGGGAAGTTCATAGGAGTTATTTAGACTTCTATTTGACTTCAGTAGAACTACTAGGCAGTTAATATTAGTCGGCAGTTAGCCGAATACTAAGGAGTCAGCTTTCAGTGGAAGATTACCAAGTTCCTAACATTTTGGGTACGTTAAGTCGATTAGCAACCGACATATCACGATTATAACCTTGAGTGCAAAACCTACTCCACAACAGAAAAGGATCGCATGTGCTCGATAATCCTAACTACGTTCGACTCCTTTTTCTTTTCTGAGATTGGTTTCCAACCACAGTTAGAGATCCTAGTCTCTTATTTAACCCATAGAAGGTAAAAACAAGATAGATTAATATTTTGCTTATTTTATTTGCGCATAAGTAAATGCAATGAACTCAACTGGCTCTCAGAGTTCTCATTCCGAGTCAATATTTATTGCACCAACAGCACATCCATTTTTTCCCCATCTTATCAGGGGAAAAAAAGCCTCTTTCGACCAGCATTCGGAAGCTGACTACCAAGCCGCGGCTTTTTCTTCCTCATCACAAGGACGAAGTTGTTGGCCAATTGAAGGGTTTTCATCAAGATAACTAAGTAATCTCTTCTGCTGCTATTTTGAAATCAGATTGATCCCTCTCGTAGACAGACAGGCAACCAAGTCTAACGACCTCTGTCTACCCGTAATTCAATGAGTAGTACAATATACAAAGCAGAGACGTTCAGCTTCCTGAGAAATTTTGTATAAATTTGATTTAAAACAATTGTAGAAAATAAAAATAAAATATAGAAAAAACTGACTTGATTTATGGGTAGGTATTTGTAGGCTATCACAATGCGTTTAGTATAATAAAAGAAGGTAAAGAAGGTGTTGGGTATTACTAATTTATTATTCATTTATATTTCGAGATCAGAATCTCATCTTCAGAATGATAGGAGAGCTTGATTTCACGTTCGTAAGCTGGTGCCTTTCTCGAAATATTAATGAATAATAAATAGGTAATACCCAACACCTTCTTTAACTTCCTTTATTATACTAAACGCATTGTGATAGCCTACTTATTAAATGTCAATTCGGTTGTTCAGCCTCTGCCAAACACGTTGTAGCATGTCTTGCGTAACATTCTCCAGCGCCTCAATGACTGTCTGCTTAAGTTTCTCTAGGCTTGTAGGAAAGGAGGGATATAGACCTGTCCTTTCACATAGCTATAAAGAAACAATCGTAATGTATCAAGTCAGGTGAACGTGATGGCCATTTCAAAAGTATATAGTCATTATCACTGGCACGCCCAATTTATCTTCCTGGTAGTTTTCATTGAGATATGTCCCCTTAGATTTGAGCCAGTTAGTTCAAATTTAAGCGAGACTTGGCTATATTATTGAACCACAAAATGATATCATTTTTGGGGGACACCCTGTATTTTTAGAATGTAAGAATTTTTTAGATGATAATAGTTTAGTGATACAAGTCTTACTAATTAATCCATAACTCAAGGAGAATATGTGAATTCTTACATTTCTCAAGGCTATTTGCGCCTAAGTGGATACAATGAACCCAACTAGAATTGAAACTCGGCTCTTTGATTAGTAATTTCAAACCGTCATCCACACAACTCGCACACCCGAGCTTACAACACCTGGTATTCCATAACGGTTACCCATCTAGGTACTGACCGGATTCGACGTTGCTTAACTTCGGTGATCGCACGGGAATCGGGATTTCAACGTGATGCGGCCTTAAGCAAACGGAGTGACTGTAAAAATCTAAATA
Source organism: Ascarosepion bandense (assembly GCA_037127315.1). Lineage (NCBI taxonomy): Eukaryota > Metazoa > Mollusca > Cephalopoda > Sepiida > Sepiidae > Ascarosepion > Ascarosepion bandense. The sequence continues at coordinate 4,513,951 of JBBBDQ010000887.1, read as the reverse complement.
GATAGTATAATAAAAAAATAAGAAAATGACATTCTGTTGCAAATGAAATCCCAGGTCAACACTTCCAACAAAGGGCATAAGCATATATATATATATATATAAAGATATATTTTATAAGTAAAACAACGCTTACAAATCTAACAGGGCGAAATGCTACTGGAAAATTTATAAATTAACATAACTTATAGAAAAACAAAACTCACTAAAATAAAGTGAGAAATGATTTTCTAAGAAACGCTTAGATGTGGCACAAGGCCGAAAGTACTGGGTAGTCAGTGAGGATCGAACTCACTACTCATAGGTTCATGCTTGCTAAACATAACACCGTGTCGAGGTGTTCGAAGAAGTGAGACTAATGCAAAATATGATATGAGAAAATGAAAAGAATTTAGTGCAGAATGGCTTGAAAACGCCCAACATCAGTATAGGGAGTAAGATGAATAAGAATAGATCATCAAAGACGGGAACGTAGTCCAAACCGCCCCCCCCTCAGCCAATAAATAAATAATTAAAACAAAATAAAAAATAAATAAATAAAAATTTGATAGATGCCCTTTACTCAAGGTTTTATATATATTTTTTTCACATGTACACAAAGCGTAAGTAAATCTGTTTCGAACACTATCAATAACCCATAACAAAAATCAGAATGGCTAATCCTAGGTGTTACGCATTGAATCTCAAGCTGGAAACACTGCCAACCCATAAAATTACCAGCCAATCATGTGGTTGGAAAATGATTTTATCAAAGAGTAGGTTAAAAGAACTATTAGTAGATCTATATCAAAACTAGCAGTATAGCCCGGCGTTGCTCGGGTGTAATAAAAGCTTAAAAACTAATCCATAGACGAAAGACTAAAAAGCAATAGTTGTTTCCAGTTAAAGCGAAACCGTAGACTGAAAGAAAAATGAATGGATGTAAGTCAAATTTAGATTTCCTGGTGTCGATATCAAATAAGATTTTTTTCGTCGTAAACTGAATTTTGAAGGCTAAATAAGTCATCTGAGTAAATGGTATCATGGCTGAGACTAAGAACTACAAGTATACCTACTTAGAGCCAAACCCGAAGCAAAAACTAAAATAAAAGAGCTGAAAAAATACAGACATACAGGTAGATAAACAGATACACACACAAACATCTTGCCTTTTATATATATATATATTATCGATTTCCTGCACTATTGTAAGAACTGCAACCTTGAAACTTGAATATCGTTTCTTATGTCTTTGTCTATGAGTGTATCAAATTTGATGAAAAATCGGACCACTCTTTCTATAACCCGATTTTTTTGATTACCGATTTTCGATATTTATCGGGGGTACCTCGACACAAAACCTAGCTAAGAACACTCGCAGACGCTTATAGTACAACTGTGTAAATTTTCAAGAAAATCGGTTAAGCCGTTTCGGAGTCTATAGGTAACGGACACACACACACAGACACACACACATACACATATACACACACAGATAGACAAAGTTCCGTTTATAAATAAGTTCAGATAAAACTGAAAGAGAATGAAAAGCCGTATCAACATATTAACTTTATCAGTGAACCAGAAAAAGTTGCGGAATATGAAATTGACTGTGAAGCACATAATAACTGGCGTGCTTGAATGAGTTAGAGTCATCCAGAATGAGTCATCCAGAGAGCAATAATTAATGAACGCGACAAGAACTCTCATGAAAACACACCTGTATTCCCTTGATCTCCTGTAAAATTCCTTAGATATATTTGTTTTGCATTTTTGATAATTTCATTTCAAGCAAGGTTATAATGCCACTAAGACGCAAGGGGTTACTGGATGTGTATCAGAGAACTTTAGGAGAAGGAAGCGGAACCAAATCTTAAACAAGAAATAAGGAATAAGCCTATCCTGTTCAGAAAAGGAATGCGAATCGGACGATAGGCGAACCTATCTCTGTCAGTTAAGTGTCATACGTGATACACGCGTTGGGCGATCATACCTCGAAAGAGACATGACTAACTGGGCAGAAGATTATCCTGCTGTAATTTGCCATTGCTTTCTGCGGTAGACTGGTTGCCGACCAAGGCTATAGAACATAATCTGTCCTGTTATTTAACCCATAACTGGGGGGAAGAGACGGTTTATTATCTTTGCCAAGGGTATTTGTACGTAAGTGAAGGCATGTAATTCAACTGGAATTCGAACTCAGCTTTCCGATTTGTCGTTCCGAACTGATATCCACTGCACCACAGCGCATATCTACTCCTGTTAAAAAGAAATTAAAAAAAAAATTATGTCTAATGCAGTAAAATCTTAAATTAGGACAAAAGATCGGATTTAGCAAAGGTAAACAAGAAAAAGAAAACGCGTTCGATGATTGATTTATCTGTTTTGGCAAAACACAGAATGATCCTAAAAGAAAATGAAAATGTTGATATGTGTCTCGACTTTACGAGAAAGATGAGATAGTTGCGAAACATCTGGGTGATGGTTGTGTCAGTGGTTATACGAACATTTGGAACGGTTTTTAGCAACTCGGGAAAAAAACATTTGGAAGAACTATAAATAAAGGGAAGAGTTGGGTTTATCAAGACAATGTCTGAATACTGAGAAGAATAATTGAGTATCGATAATTGAATGATTCATTCGCTGTTACGGCTTATTTACCCAATGCAGATTATTTAAAGTCAGATAAATCTATTTTTTCTTAGATTGCCATAATTTATTTTGGAGATAATAATAGTTTAGTGGTAGAAGTCTTACTAATTAATCCATAGATGAGGGAAAAGTGGTAAAATCATACCTTTCCCAAGGGTATTTGTGTGTAAGTGAATATAACAAATCTAGTATGAATTGGAACTCGGCACTCTGATTAACAATTCCGAGCCATTATCCATTGCACCACCCGCACATCAGGACTTTCAGCAGCTGGTATTCCAAAACGGTCACCCTTCTAGGTACTGGAAAGGTTCGATGGTACTTAACTTCGGTGATCTTACACAATCAGTTGAAGAGGTCAAGAGTGTAGTGATTGGGAAAACAACCAATAAGGTGTTCGTTCCACAAAGCAGTAGTGAAGAAGGAACTATTCGATTGAAACTTACTTTTTATTAATGACATACGAATGGAATTAATAATGATTCATTTGTATGTACATGACATGGTGGTTCCCAGTTGTAAATGTCAGAAGTGGTGGCAGCAACATATGACTTTCTACGTTTTGTCCATGTGAAAAGGGGTCATTATGTGGAATAAAATTATTCGCCCACAATGCCGCGTAGATGCTTTTGGACTCAATCAAGACAGGTAAGTGGGTATTATGCAGTTCCAACCCCAGATGTGGCAGAGGCTTCTATTTTGGTCTGATCTGGCTTTTATGTACGTTGTGGTGAAGTGGTTATCGGGTCGTAACGAGAAATCGAGGAGCCGATTTCGAATTCCAGTTGAATTCATTGTATTCACTTACGCACAAATAACCTTGGGAAAGGTATTAATCCATCCCTTCTCTCCAGTTATGGGTTAAATAACAGAACAGATTGGGTTCTGTAGCCTTAGTTGGCAACCAGTTTCCCGCAGAAAGTAATGGCAACCTACTGTGGTATAATTTTCTGCTCAGTCAGTCATGTCTCTTTCGAGACATGACCGCCCAAGCGTGTATCACGTATGGCACTTAACTGACTGACTGATAGCAGATAGATTTAGATGGAATATATGCGTTCGACTTAAGTCAAAGGTGAGCTTCAGTCCAAATAGACGTTTGAGGCACGAAGCCTTGAGAGAACACTTATCCACCGTAATAGATGAAAGTTCAAAACCTGCTCGAAATGGTTCTATTCGTTTGGATTTTTTTCTGTCATAACCAGTTTGAAATCTGATAATTAACGTCCTTTTTCCCATGAGCATCTTAGCTGTTGTTTACACTGATTACAACAGAGATAGTCCTGGGCATTTCTATGATGTCAAGGTAAGGTGAAGCAGTTTACCATGACATTTACATACTGTTATACTATAACTTTTAGCACGTTAGTGTATATATTAGTGATTTTACTTGTCTGGCGCGTGCACTGAATTGTCTTTTCATATACCTAAAATCCAAAATGTTAACTTTTTTAAGCAAGTTCACCCCAAGCAAGGGAGTAAATCCACTGAAACACAAGGTATTACTGAGTGTTAGAAAGTAGAAACATTACTAAGGAGCGGAAACAAAGTAAGAGTAATCTGGAGAACAGTGGATAGCGATTGACATTGCATTTAAATTTTTGTAGGTTAAAGTTAGCTAGAAAGGATGGAGCCAGAAGAGAGTTCCACATGCGAGAGAGGCGAAAAAAATGTTAGCATATAGCTTAAGTTACATCTATCCAGCTTAACTTTATATCGAAAAAACAACATAACCAGTCTTGTACTACGCTTAAATTCATTAAGTCTAGGTACTGTAGAGCTAATTTGAACAATTACTATGAAAGTATTTATAGAAAAGGCACAGGGAGGCAACTTTACTGTGGTGGGAAAATGACTGAAGCTGAGACGCAAGAACAGGACCAATAATATTGCTGGAGATATAGAAAAGACTGGATGGTTTAGCGAGAATCGAAATGTACCGATGTAGGTCCATCATTCCGTTTAGATTTTTAACGTTCCCTATATTCTGTTGTTAGCAGAAAGGCATAGATAGACACATGCATGCGGGCAAATATATACCCAGATGCTCATGTTTACTGACACGTAGACACACAGATGTACGTGCAAACAGAGACAGAAGCACAAATCGGATGCATATATCAGTAGGCAATGCAGTAAACACAGATACAAATGTTTTTCTTGTTTGGAGCAAACACAACGGAAACTAGCAGAAAATAGATAAAATTCTTGTCGCATATAAACAGATGTGTATTCGTGTGCGTAATTGTGTGCTGGGGTTTATGTGTTTGATTATACGGTGTTATATATGTACATGCGTTTGTGTGTGTGTAATGTGTATATGTGTGTGTGTAATTTTGTACTGTTGTTTTATTTGTTTGATTATACGAAAATACATATATGTGTGTGCATTAAAAATATGTGATGTTAAATGTCCCTGGTGTTCATGTGTTTGATTATACGGTAATATATATATATATATATATATATATATATATGTGTGTGTGTGTGTGTGTGTGTGTGTGTGTGTGTGTGTGTGAAATTACGTGTTTTTGTGTAGTAATGTGTGTGTCTGTTTATTTACGTGTGTTTATGTATTTGTGTGCTAGTGTTTATGTATTTGATTATACGATAATATATATGTGCGTGCGAGCAGCTGTGTGTGTTAGTGTATGTGTATGTGTGTATATTTTGTGCTGGTGTTTGTTGTATTTTATTATACGATAATATATATGTGTGTACATTTCTATGTGTATGTATGTGCAGTGAATATGTGTGGCTATTTGTGTGCTGGTGTTTATGTGTTTGATTACACTTTAATATATGTTGCGTGCGTGTGTATATATATGCGTGTGCATATTTGCGGATGTTTACGTGTTTGATTATACGGTGAAACACACAAGCACTTATATATATATATATATATATATATAAGAAAAACTGCGAGAAGCCGTGAAAGTTTTGTTTAAAGTGTAGATTTATTATTGTTATAATTATTACTTGCTTGTAACAATTATATTAATAGCAACAATAACTCTACCCCTTTAATAATAATAGCAACAATAAATCTACCCCTTTAATAATAATAGCAACAATAAATCTACCCCTTTAATAATAATAGCAACAATAAATCTACCCTTTAATAATAATAGCAACAATAAATCTACCCCTTTAATAATAATAGCAACAATAAATCTACCCTTTAATAATAATAGCAACAATATATCTACCCCTTTAATAATAATAGCAACAATAAATCTACCCCTTTAATAATAATAGCAACAATAAATCTACCCCTTTAATAATAATAGCAACAATAAATCTACCCTTTAAACAAAACGTTCACGGCTTCTCGCTCTTTTTCTTCTGTACCAATTTCTCTCGTTGGAAACAACCCCTATTTCTATTTTTATACTGTGTTGGTTGTTACAATGTTTTTTAAATTCATAGTATCCCTACACAAAAAATTTCTCATGTTTCGAAGCCAGCCCATTATATTTTTTATGAAAAAACATAATGGGCTGGCTTCGAAACATAAGAAATTTTTTGTGTAGTGATACTACGAATTTAAAAAACATTGTAACAACCAATACAGTATAACGCTCTACATTTGTATCGAGCACTCTTTATAAAAGTAAATGCATGAACAAAAAGGTAAATAAACCTACAAGTTCAACAACTTAGTTACAATATATATATATATTGATTAATTACTTAGTTTCTGGTCATAATATGATTAGACCAGTGCAGTGCACATTTGTATTAAAAGGTGTTCAATACAATTATATTGCAGAATTTTTAATATTTTCCATTTATAAACGAGTTATTACGCGACCTAGGTTTCTCCCATGGAATATATATATATATATATATATATATATATATATATATATATATATATATATATAATTCCATTTGTAAACTAGTTATCACGCGACGATGAGTGGTGTCTTCAGGCGATTTGCAATAACTGATTTTACCGTTTACCTTCTTTTTAAAGAACGCTCACGTGACGTTATTTTGAAAATTTTTTTGAACGGTCACGTCGCAATGAATTTTTTAACGCGCAATTTTTTAAATTACAAGAAATTATGCCGATTTCATCCATGGTTGTATGAACCTAAGAGGTATTTTTTAGTATTTTTTTTAGTATTTTTTAGTATTTTTTAGTAATTTTAAGTATTTTTTAAAAGTATTTTTTCATACAACCATGAATGAAAACGCCATAATTCCTTGTTATTTTAAAAATGTGTGTGTCTGGGTGTGTGTGTGTGTGTGTGTGTGTGTGTGTGTGTGTGTGTGTGTGTGTGTGTGTGTGTGTTAAAATGGGGATCATAACTGAATGATTTAAAACGAATACAGAAGTATAATTTCGACAAAAATCAAATGTCATAAAACACATCATTAACTCATTCTTCTCTCTCTTAGCCCATCTCTTCCAGATAGGCATAAGGCCATCAACGACCCCTCACGATCGTACTCTGTTCTTGGCTGGTTCGTTGTCGTCAATGCTTCTATAACTTTTTTTTCAAAACAGGGGTGCTGACTCTACGCAAACCCTTTAATCCTCCGGGTAAGGTGGTCCAGCTCCAGGCAGGTTTTGAATTCAGAGATTTTCCTTCTCCTAGATTAACTGACATCCAAGGCTATAGAACTTAGTCCGTCCTAATACTGACCCATTTAACTGATTCTTGTTAAAATTAATATTTCTCTCACCTCGCGTTCACTTTTAAGATTATTTGTAAGGATATGTTTTCTTCAGTAATTTAATTCCGACAATTTATTTTCTTTGGACGAAGCGTCGTACGAAAGGCACTTGATTTTAGTCGAAATTACATTTAAATATTCAATCATAATAATTAAATTATGGTCCGCATTTTATGACTTATTTCATCTTGGTGTGGTACAAGAAATCTATCTATCTATCTATCTATCTATCTATCTATCTATCTATCTATCTATGGATGTAAATAAGTATATATATGCGTAATATGCCATGGTACACATCAATATATAAATATTTATCAGGTGTTCCGACTCATGCTTAATATATATATATATATATATATATATATATATATATATATATATTGTTAGTACTACTAGTAGAGACGGTATATGTGTTAGTGTAACGTCCTAATTTTGTAAACAGCGTAAACAGGGTAATTTGTGTGTGTGTGTGTGTGTGTGTGTGTGTGTATGAGAGGGTGTGGGTGTGGGTGTGCATCTGTGTATGTGTGAGTACGTGCGTGTGTTTAGCTGAAATAAGTGAAATAAAATAATCGAATTACGTGTATATATATATATATATAAATTATACAGAGCTCAATGTATATAATAGATCAATAATTTAAAATGACTTTTCATCAAGGTAAGATAATTTTAATATATAAAATTAATTAGTTATTTAGATAGATTTTGTACAGAACGCTAGTTATTGATGTTAACAAAATTTTAAATTTGTTGTGCTGAAGACAAAAAAGGGGGACGTATTATACGCAAAAAAACATTATTTCAAAATGTTTTCACAGTTTAAAAATTTGTAATAGCAAGGTTGCAAATACATTCCGTTAGCACATTAGAAAATAAAACACAAAGTAGGCAGGTGTTTATCACTAGTTTTTGCAAAAGTAGTTGATATGTCGGCAATATTTTTCTTCGGAAATCAGCGTAAAGTTTAAAATTAGATGTTTTCGCACAAAATAAAGTTTGTTTATGTTTTGATTATCTGTTTTTTTTATAGGTTCTCTCTTCGTTCTTGATATAATACAACCTTTTTTTTTCATATTTTATTAATATACAGAAATATGATAAATTCACATCAAACAGAAAAGTATGATAGATTAATTAACACCCGAAAATGTATTAGCGGGTATGTTTTATTAGTACCTTTCCCAGAAAATTCGAAAATAAGTTTTGAAATAGAAATTAGCCGAAGAAACACACAGTGGCTAAATATTTGATTAATTTCTATTCTCTGATCAGTCAGTTAAGTGCCATACGTGATACACGCTTGGGCGATCATGTCTCGAAAGAAACATGACTGACTGGGCAGGAGATTATCCCGCAGTAGGTTGCCATTGCTTTCTGCGGTAGACTGGTTGCCAGCCAAGGCTATAGAACCCAAGCTGTCCTGTTATTTAACCCATAACTGGGGAAGAGACGGATTAATACCTTTCCCATACCGTGAGAAATTAAATATTTTAATAAAATATATTTACAATATTGAGATTTTAATATATTTAAAACTTAAATTGCAACTGACAAAAATATAAAAATGATAAGGAAATAGTGTACTTCAGGGTCGTATAAAGGATATAATTTAGGAAAATAGGGAAAAAGGTTCAAGTAAAAAACAGACTCTTTAAACTGCTTAAAATTAAACGCCAGTAGCTGTTTAATTTTAAGCCACTTAAAGTTGTTGTCTATTTGTTTAGTTCTAGTGCAGTTGTCCTGGAGCCATCAAGTACACACCATTGGTCTTGGTGGCTTTACCACAACCCTGCTATGGAAGTCATATTAAGTAATAAGGGAAAAGGGAAGAAGATTTACTTCCAAGGATACATGTATACATAACAGATTATAAGATCAACTACAATGAGATGGACTTTTTTTTATTTTTATTTTGTCAGTTAGGCTGTTTTTACTGGTGTCATTATTTCTTAACTTCTGGTGAATCTATTTACTCTATCAGCTGAGAATTTTTCAGCACTTTTTCATGCGTGCATTTATTTTTCAAATCTGACTTGACTTTCAAAGATTTGGAGTATTGTTGAATATAGTATTTCAAACAATTTCTAAATTTCAAACACTGATTTACCTCCCTTAAATTCCGATTATCTATTTTTTAACTAGCCTAATATTCTAAACCAACTTTTAGGATTTGAAAAGCCATCCATTACAAATAAAATGAAAACTAGCATTCAGAATAAAATATAATTTATTTTAACTATTTTTTAAGTAAAAAGTAAATTAACGGTAATAATGGCACGAATAATAAGGGAATAAGTAAAAAAAAAGTAGGAAAAAATGTCACAAGAAAAAATAAACACTTTAAACAGTTTAAAATTAAACACCAGTAGCTGTTTAATTTTAAGTTATTTAAGGTATTGTTAGTAATATATATATATATATATATATATATATATATATATATATTACTAAGAGTTAATAAAAAGTTCTTGGCTGACTAGTAAGCACTTACCTACAAAATCATGCTTGTGATTTGGTTAGACTTTAATACGTTATTTTTTTAATCAATTCTCTCCCAGCAAAGCAAGAATGCCACTAAGATACAAGGGATTACTGGGCGTTAAAGAGTATAAAAAGGCTTTAGAAGGAACCAGAAACCCAATTCTAAACAAGAAAAAAAGGAATAAACTTCTACTCCTGTTCAAAATAACCAGGAAGGAATGTGATATGAAACAATAAGTGAATCTGGTGAATGGTAATAACGGCACAGATAATAAGGGCACAAATGAAAAGATAGGAAAAACAAATGTCACAAGTGAAAAACAGACTCTTTAAACAGTTTAAAATTAAACACCAGTAGCTGTTTAATTTTAAGCTATTTAAGGTTAAATTTCTAATCAGAGGACAGTTGTCTATTTATTTACTTCTGGTGCAGTTGTCCTGGAGCCATCAAGTACATACCATTGATCTTGGTGGCTCTACCACAGCCCCGTCATAGAAGTCATATTAAGTAATAAGGGAAAGGAGAAAATTTGCAACCAAGGTTACATAACAGATTATAAGATAAACTACAATCAAATAGAGATTTTCCCCATTTTTAGCGGTGCCATTTTTATTATGTTTAGCATGACAACATTTTTATATAAAATTGGATATTATGGTTTGGTCGTTAGTAAAAAATCGTAGCAAATGTTTATAAAGATCATAGTAGAGACATTTCAATTATTGTAATATTAAAAATTACTGAATGTATTTGCGGGATGGTGGAGCAATAGGTAGCAGCTCGGACTGAGTCCGAATTCAAGCGGAGTTCATTACATTCACTTACGTTTTAAAAGCCTTGAGAAAAGTACGAAAGGTAATCTCTGTTTTCCGCAGCTATGGGTAAATAGTAGGACAGAGTGGATCCTGCAGCCTTTGGTGGCGAACGCTCTAGGAAAACTCTGAATTCAAAACCTGGGGAAGGTCGTTTGGGAATCTTGTGGTATATTGTGCACGGTTTCCCTGTATTCGCATCTTCCAGAAATTGTGGCCTTCAGTCCAGTCCTATAATCAAATGATATTTGCGGGTAATCTGGCTGTTGGATCTAAGAACTGAGCTTCTTAACCCACATACGTTGAAAACAGCAGGACAACGGGCGAGCCCAGTAGTATATATATATATATATAATAAGACCGACTCTGTACGTATCTAAATCCTAAAATTTTACAAAAGTAAACCTTGAGGACCACAAATAACCGGCAGAATCTAACTCCGTTACTGTCCGTCGCTATAAAGCGTTGGACAAGAGGGGGAAAAAAAAAGAAAAACGCGGAGTACCGACAATACATACAGTACCTCGCAGCAAAGAAAAAAAAACCCTCAAACGGAACCAACCACAAAGAAAGAAAAGTGCTCGATACAAACTAACCAAATCGAATTAACAAAGAGGAAGTAACGTAGAGCAAAAACACACGTGAAAAGGTCATAAGATCGCCAAGACCTACCGCGGTTTCGCACAACGGCTCGTCAGGGCCCTGACGAGCCGTTGTGCAAACCGCGGTAGGTCTTGGCGATCTTGTGATCTTTTCACGTATATATATATATATATATATATATATACAGTTATGAATTAATTGTACATTGCAACACGGAAATTTCTATGTTTCCAGATAGATTCTTATCATCAGGCAATGGTTGATGCAGATGATTTACATTTAAATGACAAAACCCTTTGGTTTGTTGTGTATGTATGTGGAAAGTTATAAAAAATTACATGTGTGCTTCTTTATCAGAGTGGAGATTTATTTTGGGATTTGGCCCCAAAGAATACATACTAACCAACTTTTTCTCTTTTTTTCTTTTTTTACATTTTTCCTCGCTCATCCTACCCTTTTCCCTTGTTTTTTCCTCATTGACCGTATCGTTCATTTGAACACTCTTGGCTACTGACGTGTGCGTACATTGTATATCACACACTAAAGTCCACCTTCCTCTACCGAGCGCACGTATCTCAGAGGCAGAATCGCCGACTGATGTCAATTAGGTCGGGTTTCAGTCCTGGCTAGAAGCAATTGGATGTCTAACCGTACTGATGAGCTGTGATATAGCGAAACATATCTGTCTGCGGATGACTATATATATATATATATATATATATATATATATATATATATATATAATTATATAGTTATGTATCAATTTTACATTGCGACATGGAAATTTCTATGTTTCGAGATAGGTTCTCATCATCAGGCAATGTTGATGCAGTTGTGCAGATGATTTACAGTTAAACATAAAAAAACCTTGAGTCCTCTTTACTTGGAATTATATATATATATATATATTACAAACAAAAGGTTTAGGCCAGCTTGCATTTCTTTAAAAAGTCTCCTTAAAATGAAATGTGGGGCATTGTTTTTTAAGTAAAAGATAACATTTCGGTGATGCAGCGGATATCGGCTCAGAAGGAGAAATCGGTAGGCCGAGTTCGAATTCTAGTTGAGTTTATTGCATTCAGTTATGGGCAAATATCCTTGGGAAACGTATTAATCCGTCGCTTCTCCTTCCAGCTATGGGTTAAATAGGAAGTTTAAATAGATTAGTTATTAACCAGTCTACCTCAGAAAGTAATAACAACTTACAGCGGAAAAATGTTCTGCCCAGTCAGTCATGTCTCTTTCGAGACATGATCATCCAACCATGTATCACGTATGGTATTTAACTGACTGACAGTATATATACTTTTACATTTCAGTAAATTAGTTTACGGTCATATCACGTTGAATACACCAGTTCTCACTCGATCACCGAAGTTAAGCAACCGTGAGCCTGGTCAGTACTTGACCGCCTGGGAATACAAGACGCTGTAAGCGTTATTGACGGATGTGTATTGTGGTGCAGTGAATGTCGGCTCGGAGAGGGAAATCGGTAAGCCGAGTTCCAATTCCAGTCGAACACTCTGCATTCACTTACGCACTGGTACCCTTGGAAAAGGTATTAATCTATCCCTTCCCCCCAGTTTTGGTTTAAATAACAGAGATCTGTTGTTCATGCGATCTGTGGCAGACTTCTGCACCGATTGTTTGTTATCAGCAGTTCCAAAAAGTGTGGATTGTGCTACACAAGCCTTCACCACTCAAAACAATTCTTTGTGTGGCAGTCTAACCGAGTTAGACACTCATACGTCGAAATCGACGGGAAAGTCCATAATAATAATAATACGTTTCAGTTATTCTCCAGGATTCTCTTACAACCAAAAAGTTCAAATTTGGATTCGTTTACCAATAATAAATTATGTCTGTGTGTGTGTGTGTGTGGATTTATTGCTTATTGGATTAAACTCATGTCAAAGTTGACTCTAACTGAAACAGCATTATCACAGTGATAAGAGAATATTTTATCCAAGTTTCACACATCTATTCTTTTCACCTTTATCAGTTGCCTGGCATTAAATCAATAAACCTAGCAATTTGACAAGTGCTCTGGAAATATTGGATTCATGCCTTATTCAAAGGGCATTACTACACATTGAACATAAATATTCTCGTCTTAAATTTAAATTCACAGGATTTCTTGAGCTAGTTGTTGGTCGTGATAGCCACAAAATTTCAGCATGCGAAACCTTAATAACATCTTCAATAGACCTAGCGTAGAAATAAACACTATATAGGTGTCTTTATTTAAGTATACCAGATTGATAAAATAAAATAAAACTGATCAACATTTGGCACAATTTCTCACCTCTGTCTCCCCATTTGGCCTTGTGACTCACTAAATTTAGTTAAATATCAATTCCTAGAAAGAAAAACAAAATTCAAGAATGTGAAAGTAATCTATATTTTCATTTTTTCTAATACTAAATGCATTGTCCTAACCGCTTTTGATCATATGCGTTTAGGTTGGTAACCCTAACCAGAAAGCCACAAAGAATTCCACGTGCACACACGTAAGATCTTGAATGAACCAATTACTTTACTGTTTGCCACATCAACAAACAATGGCGAATGTTAATCACGTCAAAGATGAACTTTTAAATGGACGTATGTTTTCAGACAACGTTCGTTTATATCTTTTGCGTTCTTCACTGTAACATTTATTCCCCCTTATCTTATTTGCAGATATCATGTTTATTTATTTTGTTTGACTTCCTTTTTCTTGTTCTCTTTCTTCTGTCTGTCGATATCTTTCTTTCTTTATATAATTTTTTCATTTTCTTTCTTTAAGTTTAATTGATGTTTTTCAGCCTTACAACTCATTTTATTCAGATTCTTTCTTTCTTTCTTTCTTGGTTGTCATTGTTGTTCGTATTTTGTTTCTTTCTTTGAAATAATCATTCTTATTTTTCTTTCTTTCTTTCTTTCTTTCTTTCTTTCTTTGAAATAATCATTCCTACTTTTTCATTTGCTTCTATCTTTGAAATTATTATTCGTATTCTTATTTTCATTTCTTTCTTTCTTTGAAATAATCATTCCTATTTTTTCATTTCTTTCTTTCTTTGAAATTATCATTCTTATTTTTTTTCATTTATTTCTTCCTTTGAAATAATCATTCCTATTTTTTCATTTCTTTCTTTCTTTCTTTGAAATTATCATTCTTATTCAAATTTTCATTATTTCAGATTTTTCTTTAGTTATTCATTTCAAATAATCATTCCATTTCTCAGTTTCATTCCTTTTTTCTCTGATAAAAAATTCTTATTTTCTTTCTTTTTTCTTTCCGCTAATCTTTCTTTCTTTCAAACAGTCATTCTTATTTTTATCTTTCTTCCATTGTTTTCAAATAGTCATTTTTATTTTTATTTTTTATTTTTCTTTATTTATTTCAAATAATTTTTATTTTTCTGATTTTCATTTCTTTATGTATTTCTCCGATGAAAGAATTATTCTTAATTTCTTTTTCTCTTTTTCTTTCAAAGAGTGATTTTATTTTCATTTATTTTTTTCTTTCTTTGGAATATTCATTGTTATTTTCATTCTTCTTTCTTTCATATAGTCATTCTTGTTTTCATTTCTTTCTTTCAATTTTTTTCATTGTCGTGTTCTTGGTTTCTTTTCCACTTTTCCTCGTTTCTCATCTTCTTTATTGCCAAATATTTTATTTTTCCCTCCCATTGTAATCACTTCCGGTTCCGCTTACTACCTGTCTTCTTCTCTTTAGATCTAACAATCAAACAATAGAGCCCATTTACAAAAGACACGTAAACACGTTGACGTTGCATTGGGAATCGGGTAAATGATCGTTGGGAAAATATATCTTTTTCCATTATCCCCACTTCCGGTCACACATACACTGGCTGTTTGTAGTTTCAACAATGTAACCTGATTAAATCATCAGACAACAAATAAATAAGAAAATAGGTACGAGTGGTGGGTAAAAAAAATAAAAAAATAAACATAGGTGCCATTTTTATTTAAATCAGTTCTAATATATACATATATGTATTCATGCAGATATATTCTTATATTCTATCTCTCACTCTCTTTCGATAATGCATGTCAATGCAGCCAACACACTTTTTCTTGTAGCAAAATACATACGTACATTTTGATGATTGATTGACAAAAATTCTGAGAAGGGCGTATGGATTTTTTTTGGTTAACTATTGGTGACAGAACCTTTATTCATTTGCTATCAGTTAAATTCTCAATCTTTGAGCATAAAACTTTATAAGGTGTCAACAATAAACTGTTTTTTGAAAATGTCACACTGGATGTTATTTTTAGGTTCATAACTTGTTCAGGAGAACAATTTGTATCGTCTTAACGGGTATATTTACCCGTTCCCCTTCTCTAAGGCAGGATGTGACACAAGATTGTTTTTACCCAGGAAACGCATACACATTTTTTTTAATAATATCACCCCAAGCAAGGCATTCCACTGCCACTATAGCACAGGGGGTTACATAGAGCGATTGAATATATGAAATGTCAGAAGGAGGGTGATAGACGAGTAAGGAGGTACATAGGAAGAGTGTTTGAGAGAATGGGTGCGAGTTAGTGTGTTAAGGAGGTGTCTATTGACCTTACATTTAAACTCCTGGAGGTTGGTTTTGAACAAGGTTTATCCTTTGATTCCTGTTTAGGTTCGGGTTTTCAGTTCCTTTTCTAAAGTCTTCTTCCTTTCTTTTACTCCCAGTAGCCTTTTGTTTCTTAGTAGCATTATCGCCTTGTTTGGGGTGAATTGATTTAAAAATAAATATAGTCCAAGGACAAAAATTATTGGATGAAAGATTCTGGGAACTTAAAGCACAAAAATATGCTTCTTTAACGAAAAATATTCTTAAAAAATATGATTCTTTATTTTTTAGTGATGTTATTTCCAGTGATGTGTGAAATGTCCCGTGTGACACAAGGGTACATTAGATAGCTTCAGACATGAACAAACTGATTTTCTAACTTTTAGTAGCTTCTCCTGTGTGTGGTGAGTAGAGTGTTGAAGACATTCTCTTACATGGGTATTCTCCCACCCTAGGGATTCAGCAGCCCAATTTTTTAAAATAAAACTAAAATAAAATGATTTGGCACCTGGTGTTGAACTAAGTATTATTTTTCTGATTGGTTGCCAATTAAGGCTAGAAAAAGCTTTGCTACTTTGACTATAGCTCGCACGTGTTGGGACGAATAAGAGTTGAATTCATGTTTTGGGAAAGACACCATTTCGAAGTGAATATAAAAGCTTCAGATGAAATTTTGACTTAGCACAGCGGTTCCATTTTCCGATTTGTTGGTCCAACTCTCCACCTTTAACCATGCTTCGGATCTGGTTTCAATTCTCATAGACCAAAGTGATTGCCACAAAAGTCCCCAGAAACTAATCTGTTTTGATATTCTACTCATAGTTGAGGAGAAGTCGGATATCAAGAAAATAGAAATTGTTTCCCTAAAGCTTTAAAAACAATGAGTAATAGACGCAATCATGGACCTTCATACCCGTAAAAATGACCATTTCTCCTTTGACTTTGCCATTATTTTAACAATGTAGATAGTTAAAATAATAATTTATGTGGTCGGTTTTGCGCATCTGCAAGGGAGGAAAATAGCGTAGTCTAAGCCCTACTAAGTATAGTCAACTTTATAGTGAATGGAAGTTTGGACATAATTGGTTTAATAAACTTATTTCCAGTTTACATAAACAACTGTAGAACAAGTAATATGCGTCGAACTTTATCAGTGCATTTGTAAAATTATTTTAGAACCATTCGAAATTAACTTTGAGATTAACAGCCCACGGGTAAACAAAATGAAATCATGAAGTCGTAATAATTTAAACTAAACCGTGACAAAATAAAATAAAATACAGAATATAAAAGTGAGAGAGAGAGAGAGAAAGAGAGAGTGAGAGAGAGAGTGAGTAAGAGAGAGATAGTGAGAGAGACAGTGAGAGAGAGAAGGGAAAGAGAGAAAGAGAGGAAGAGAGAAGGAAAGATAGAGAAATCTAGAGAAAGATAACTTTTTCAGCTTGTTTTCTTTTTCATACAAATTTTAAAGTTGTTTGTCCTTTTGTGTCGAATGAGTGCGATGGCAAACGAGCAGCCGTTATGGCGGGTGGCGGATGAACTGGAAAGAAGCGGAACACCTGGCGGTTGTTTTCCATGTTTATACTGTAGAGAATGAGATGAAGTGTAAATAAATGGATTTCGGAAGGAAGTCGGGACGCGGACGATGTGACTGAAAAAAAAGAAAGAAAAAAGAGAAAGAAAAAAAAACTAAAAAAAGAGATTTGCATGCACCACAAGAGCAAAAGAATAAATTGATATTTACTAAGTTTAGCTGACTCTGGAAAAGTTGAAATCAATAAAGAAGATTGTACTGCACCATTTTTCTAAGTGTGAAGTTGAATGCGTTGATAATCAGTTGTCGAAATAGTAGAGATTTCCTGCGTTCAAATATCGACTATTGTTTCATCGAGATATACAAAGTACCTCTTAGTCGACTAACCGGACCCAGACCGGGAGACCGTATGTATTCAGTAGCTAGAAATATGTGAAACTCAGTGAAGATCGAAATCACTTATTTACTGCTGCCTTATGGGTTGAGCTTGTCAATCATTGTACCACTGACAAGCGTTAGAATATTTACAAACAGTACAGAAAAGCCCGAGAGGTGAACTGCGACATCCATAATCAAACGAGTGCTAACAAATATCAAGGAGGTGATTAAATAGAGAAAAGGTGGATGTAACATCGAAAACGGACGGCTCATTTGAATAGCGAAAGTTAAGCAAAGTATTAAGAAACAGGAATATTTTATTAGAAATAATGAAAAGTATTGAACTGTTATGTAATATTGCTTACTCTATATGGCAGTGAATGATGAACAATATGGCAGTGAATGATGAACAATATGGCAGTGAATGCTGAACAATATGGCAGTGAATGATGAACAATATGGCAATGAATGATGAACAATATGGCAGTTAATGCTGAAAATTCTGTTCACAGTCCAAGAGAGACTTGAAGCAACGGAAATAATGCTGAAAATCCCATGAACTGAAAATGTGAGTAACGAGAAAGTCTTTAAGAAAACAGAAATAAAATAGATGCTTATATTTAGAGTCGGAAAGAAACAACTGAAATTTCTAGAGCACATAATGTGGAAAGAGGGCTTGGAGAATTTTACATTCATAAAACATATTGATGGCAAGAGGGACAGTGGAAAAGAGCGAATAAGCTACCTAACCTAATAAATCTTTGTAAGCTGTTGGTAGAAAAGGAATTAGGAGAGATAGCAAAAAGACAAACCTGAAAGAACACAGTACATAGAAGAAGAAGAAGAAGAAGAAGAAGAAGAAGAAGAAGAAGAAGAAGAAGAAGAAGGAAGAAGGAGAAGAAGGAAGGAAGGAAGAAGAAGGAAGGAAGGAAGAAGAAGAAGAAGAAGAAGAAGAAGAAGAAGAAGAAGAAGAAGAAGAAGAAGAAGAAGAAGAAGAAGAAGAAGAAGAAGAAGAAGAAGAAGAAGAAGAAGAAGAAGAAGAAGAAGAAGAAGAATGCACTGTTTTATTTAACACAAAGTTATAATAGTACGACCTATGATCAAATAAGAAGTGTTTCATTAGTCAGACAAAATTGAATAATAATTACGCTCCACTGATGTCCCACTGCCAAATCTGTTTATCTCTCTATGATGTCGTCGTGGTGATTAATGATAGCACGAGGCTGGATTGCCATTTTGGAAAATTATTCCGCACATTGAGCATAACGCGTGTTAAATGAACACAACGTAGAGACGCTCGCTATAATCGACGCATTGCATGATCAACAATAGCAGACGGCGTTCATGGCACATTTCAGTGCAAATATGGCTCCAGGCGTGTCAAAAGAGTGGTAATCGTTTATTTAAAGCAGGTATAGAAGGAAAAGCGTGCATCACACCAAACTTGCACTTACACCACACCAACGTTGTATACATTGCCAAAAGTATCTCAAGAGGATAAACTCACCCAATTCTTGTGCAAAGAGAGGGACAAGCCATGGGCAATTAAGGACAGAGCCTAAATAGACTAATTCGACGCGACATTAACTGCAATCCTAAAACTTAACCAAAAAAGACAACAGCAAACAAAGATTCAACAGCGTACTGCTAAACTGGCAAATGTATGGTTATGTATGTAACGAAAATGATAGTTAACCCCTGTGAAATGAAGCAAAACTAACGGACAAAAAAGGAACATTGCAGTGTCAGACATCTGAAAGAATCAGTACTATGCTAGGCTATGAGGACCTCCTTATTAGGCCTAGCATAGAAATAAATACGAACCAGGAGCCATTAATAAAGAAAGGAAGAGAAGTGATAGTAAGGCTTCAGTCGCAGTTGCAGTAAAAAGTGAATCCCCAGTGAGTGCAAACGATTATGACATGCAGCGGCAGTAGCAGTAAACGCCAGCTGGATTGTTACGTTTAAGGCTCTAAGTTCATCACTATGAATTTTCCCGCGGGTTAATAGCCTAGTAAATTGGTTGGTCCAAATTGGTTGGTCCAAAGTGTTGGTCCAGTCAAAATGTAATAACGACAACAAAGATTAGGGAAAATAGTCAGCATGTAAATATTGATATCACTTGATCTTGAATGTTTCTCTTAAGAGAAAATTTATCAAAACAATAGAAATAAAAATGGGTAGACAAGAGCAAAAACTGATAAAAATAGAATAATTAAAATATATATGAGAGTAGCGGTCGGACTGTACGATTTGAGAACCGAGTTCGAATTGCAGCCGAATTCATTGCATTCACTTACATGTTTGCCTCTATCTTAGGCTTGACTCGACAGATATTTCTTCGTTTGGTAGAGCTGCGTCTTCTAACAAGATGCTTCTGTTGTTTTCGAAATAGATTTGCCTTTTTAACAGTATGTTGTAGAACAGAGCTTCAGCTTCCAGCACTGGGTAAAATAGCAGCACAGACTGGGCTCTATAGCTTTGGTTGGCAACCAGTCTAGAAAAAGAGATTTCAAACCTTGTAGGTCTATCTCTTTGAGAGGAAGGGACAGGATAAGCACAACACCCTCGGTGCAAGAGGGACCGCCAAGCCATTGCATTATTCTACCTTGAATGTTACCATGGACAGAGGGGAAGGTTCTACGAAACAGCTTTGTACTTGTAATTATAATTATTGTTAATTTCACCATTAAATACTCTCACCAGAAATAAGTGGCTTATGTCATGTCATGTTATTCTCGTAGTCTTTGACCATTTGGACACTTTGATGACTGCATTGTTGTCCATCATTGTTTTTGATCACTAAATTCTCTGACACATGTCACAAGGTACTTTCCTGTCAAATCTTTTACGTTAGTCAACCAAAACGTCTTTGGTCTTCTTCGAATTCGTGTCCCCCTCACTTGACCATGCATGATAAGGTGCGAAATAGTTCTTGGTTTCCTTGTAATATGACCAAACCTTTGTAACTTCCTTCAACGCGCAACCTCTATGAGTTGCTCCAGCAATATTGGAAATTTTTGTCTAAGTTCCTAATTGCTATTACGGTATTTCCATGTTATTCCAAGATATGGTCTATAGCATCACGTCTCGAATGCAAGAATTAAAATTTTACCATTTAATGTCCACGCTTCACATCCGTATAATGCAAGTGAAACGATGAGCGATCTTAATAATTTGATCTTGCTCTGTAGAGATATATTTTTGGTCTTCCATATTTTGTTAAAATTAGCAAGCAGTCCAGTTGCCATAGCTAAAGTTCATTTGATTTTAGTGTCCGATGTTACCTCATCTGAGATGATAGATCCAAGGCATTGGAAGCTGTTCACCTCTTCGAGACTTTTGTTATCTATTTTCACGACTTGCTTTGTTCCATTATCACCCTGTTTAGAAGTGGCCATCACTTTGAACACATAATTTAGTCTCTAGTATAAGTAGATTATGCCAGAGATTAAATTACAGCAAGGTTTTTCAATATTCCAGCACCTTTCTCAGTATTATAGTTGTGTTCAATAAAGCTGCCGTTTGGATGGCTCTAACTCTGCACCAAAACACTAGCTTTTCCTGTTTTTCCGTCAGGCGCTTCGGAAGTATTCCCAGTGCTCCTATAATAAGTGTCATAACTGTTACGTCTATTTCTTCTATTCAAATATTTCTTTTTTCATATTTTCTTTCATATATACACTACCAATGGCACAAAAGTGTATAGTATAGTCAAAATTCAATCGCCTTTACGATTCCTAGTCTTCCATGTTCTTGTATTTTTCTGTATATTCATATTATCGAAAATAATACAATTGAAAAATAATTAAATAAACTTAATACGAAATTTATTACAACCACTTCAAAAACAGTATGAAACTTAGTTGATCAGTCAGTTAGTTTAGAGTCATGCATACAGGCTTCGGCGATCATGTCACGAAAGATTTTTCCGCAGTAGGTTCCTGTGGTAGGCTGGTTGCCAAACAATGCTACAGAACCCCAGTCTGTCTTGCTATTCAACTCATAGTTGAAGGGAGGAAAGACTGATTCATACCTCTCCCAAGGTTATTTACGTGTAAGTGAATGTAACGAATTCAACTAGAATTCGAAACCTTCTCTCCGATTTCTCGTTCCGAGCCATAAAACAAAATAAGAACGACATTAAACCACAAGCATGAATTTACAAAATAGACTACAAAAATGTCCCCAAAATACATAAGTGAAACGTCTAGGAATTTAAATACAGGTTTATATGAACATAACAGGTATGGTTTTGCTATTTTGTCATTTAATTACGCAATATTATCCTTATATTTTAGATTTGCATATAAAGATTTGCATGTCATACGTTTTATATTATTCTTTGGGTTTTGATAGAACCCAAAGCTGGCCGTTTACACTGACGCTCAAATAGCCTGAACTTTATTGGCGTAATTGAAGTTAACTAGTTTTACACTAATTGTTATTATATGGAATATTTATAGTAAACATATAAAGAGAAAATGAGGAAAAAATCTTGACGACTAAGGAGAAAAACACGACCACCAATGATAAAATAAGTAAGGAAATTAACAAAGCTGAAGTACTGCCGGTCATGACACAAGTACACGGTTAGGTGACGATTATGTGTCAATTCCTGTTTTACGTAAAGACAGGAATGATTGCATTGGTAATCTATTCTTGGCAGATGCATTCAGCTGAAAATATACAGTAACGACGTCAAAGACATTATGTGTTGGTTTAGACATGATGGCGACTGGGATTCAAGCAAACATACCTTTTAACATGCCGAGTACACCCACACATAAACATTAATATCCGCGCTCGCATGTTATATCAAACACACAATTGCTCTACATTTCACACACGCAGAGTATTTCAGATTCACACATACATGTTGTTTATTTCATACACACGCACACATACACACTATTTTAAACGCACACATGCTCTCGTTTTCGCACACATACTATTCTAGGCGTAGACATGCCATCTCACACATATATTCTTTCTAACGCACACATGCTCTTCATTTCACACACATACTCTATATTTCGTACAAACAAATGTTCTCTATTTCAAACACACGTACTTTCTATTTTATACGCACACCTACTATTTATAACACATCCACACACACACACACACACACACACACACACACACACACACACACACACACATATATATTTCTAAGCGTAGCTTAGCTATGGACCAGGGTCGAAAGTATGCTAACCCTTACACCACGTTGACCACGTTGAAGTATTGAACACACACACACACACACACACACACACACACATTTTATATATATATATATATATATATATATATATATATATATATATATATATGCTCCCGATTTTATTACACACAAGCAGGCACAAAACCACTTTCTAACATTTTCACACACATAAAAATGTCATGCAAACATATGCTATCTATTCCGCATACTCAAATACTGTATTTCACACACACCCACGTGACATTCATTTCACACGCACAAACAAACACACACACACAAACACACACACTATTTCATACACACAGACACAAACTCTTTCTGGCGCTCTCACACACATTAAACATTTTTCTCGGTTTTCTTTCAGAGAATACGGACACAACGTGAATGGACATATTCGATAATCTTATCATGTAATCTTGAGAGCCAGTATTTAGCCACAAGCAATCTATGCTCTTTTCACAGATATCTGGCTTACGACCAAATCACGTTGAAACACCGTTTCTTGTACGATCACCAAAGTTAAGCAACGCTGAGACTGGTCAATGTCTAGATGGATGACCGCTTGAGAATTCCAGATGCTCTAAACGTATATGTGCTAGTGGTGTAACGTATAACGGCTTAGAATTAGAAATCGGAGAACTGAGTTCCAATTTCAGTCGGGTTTGTTATATTTACTTACGCGCAAATACAATTGAAAATTATATGAATCCACTTCTTTTATGAATTAATTAGTGGAACTTTCAAAGTATAAATGATCATTATGCCCAAAAACTTCTTACACTCTAAAAATATTTTCCTGATTTAATAATCTGGTAAAGGTTGATAATCTTAAAAAGTCAATTATTCAGTTCACAGAGAACACGCTGAAGATGATAATTTTCTAAGCGCAGCTTAGATGTCGTACAAGGCTGAAAGTATGGGTATCAAGTGAGGATCGAGGTGCCTAAAAACTGTAGACTTAGAGAGTCGAACAGTGAAGAACCGAAAAACGAAAATTTCCCACGGAATTTTGTAAGAGATTTCCTTAAGGAAAAATTCTCATCAACATTTAAAATTCGCAATTTTTTTTTAAAAATCATTTAACCCCAAGCAAGGCATTCCACTGACACTATTGTGCAGGGGGTTACATAGGGGAAGGTGGTAAAAAAGAGTGGTTAGATATAGGATATGTCAGAAGGAGGTTGATAGATGGGTAAGGATGTAGATGGGAAGAGTGTTTGAGAGAATGGATGTGTGTTAGTGTGTTAGGCGGTGTCTATTGACCTTACATTTAAACTCCTGGAGATTGTAGCTGCCGGGGAAGCAAGTATGCGGACGGGAAGTGCAAGAAAAAAAGCTGTTGGAGTAGAAATTGCAGTTACATTTTATCGGTTTCACTGTAAAAGGGTGGGACCTAGTTGCTAATCTAGTATCTCGTGCAAATTTGTACCTAGGGGGCACTAGTGATCTAAGTTCATCGGAGCAGAAGCCGTGAAAGTATTTTTTTTAATCATTTCACCCTGAGCAAGGCGGAAATGCCACTGGTGTGCGGGGGGCTACATAACTGTAAAAAGATTAATTAGAAGAGAGTGAGGAGTACAGACCAGTTATAAAAGAGCAATAGAAGATGAGAATGCAGGTGTTTGATGACAGTTACATAGGTGGAGGGAAAGAGAAGGATATACGGGGTGGGGAGAGAGCTAGAATCCAGTGGTTAATAGATGAGTATTGACATTGCATTTAAATTCTTGGAGGTTGTAGCCACCAGGAAAGGAAGAATATGGGAGCGAGTTCCACAGGCGGGAAGTGCTAGAGAAGAAGCTGCAGGAGTAGAATTGTCATCTGCATTTGGCTAACCTAACTGTAAATGGGTGGGACCCAGTTGCCATTCTGGTTGCACGAGTAAACACCTGTTTTGGCGGCACCAGTGACTTATAGAAGAGGCACACGGAAGCCACGTCACGCCGGTGAGAGAGTGACTGCAGGTGGTCTGCCAAGTCGGTATCGATCACATTACAGATTCTCCGTTGTATTTTGTCAAGAACCCCGAGGAGAGTAGCAGGGGCACCCGAACAGATATGGCGGCAGTATTCAATACACGGGCGGATGGGAGGGAGATTTATATATGTGCAGGACAGATTCAGACGTGAAAAACTTCCGGGCCCTGCACAGAGAACCGACTTTCATATCAGCGGATTTAGTGGTTAAATTATAAATTAAATTAATTCACAGCATAATCAGTTTCTACGTTGTCACAATATTCGAACCAATTCTTGATAGGTTCCTAAAATGCAAATCTGCCTCGTATAATTTCCCAAAACTCTGCCTCTGGATATCGAGTTAACTTGATAAAGTTGCGCACAATGACATGGCTTCCTTTGTGCGTGTAGTTAAACTGAAATGAAAGCACTTCAGCATATCTGTTATAATCGTGTATACACCGATAACACTATGTACAGAAGAAGAAATTGAATCTTTCTACTGCATGCTAGACAACGTCAAGGCTAAGTGCAAATTACAAAAAATTATAATTATCATGGGAGACCTGATACAAGAATGCCAGAAAAAGGAAGAGAAAATAACTGGCAAATTTAGGAAGCAGCAACAAACGCGGAGAAAAATGGGTCCGATGGTGCACGGCGAACATCCAAGATGGTGATGGACATGGAAAAACCCAAGAAGAGAAACTAAAAACCAAAATCAACTAAATAACTATCAACAAAATTTTAGTAATACAGTTGTTCATTGTAAACCCTATCCAAACGCCGACTGCGAAATCGACAAATTTCTTGTTATATGCAAATTAAGAATGAAACTAGGAAAACTGAAGAAGCCTAACACAGAACCCAAATTGCAAAACAACATACTCATGAACGACCCGAACCTGAAAGAAAGATTTGTGGACAGTGTGAAATTTTGAAATTTTCCATTTTGTCCCTCGTATCTTCTAAACGATCAACAAGATGGAAAGAGAAACTCGAAATGAGACACACTAAGAGAAGCCGGATATCGGCAAACGACATCATCCCAAAGGAAAATGGACGTGGAAGGAAAAGCAAGTGGATCACAAATGAGATTTTCGACACAATACAAAGGAGACAAAAAACAATGCCAAGACATGGAATGGAATACAGAAAACTACACAAGGAAATAAGGAATAAGTGCATACAGGCTAAAGAAGAATGATTCAACGAAAAATGTTTTGAAATAGAGAGAATGAATATCACAAATAAAAGAGATATGCATGAAAAATGAGAGAACAAGACAAAAGACATTCTCATCAACAGGATGCTTAAAATCTAAGGACGGAGCGCTCATATTAGAGAAAAAAATATACTTCAGTGATGGGATGAATATATCGGTAATCTCTTCTACGACGAAAGAGAACAATCGGCAATACACAGAAATGCCAACGGGCCAGAAATATTAAAAACTAAAATGGAAGTTGCACTGGCCAAATTAAACAGAAACAAAGTGGCAGGGCCAGAAGAAATTGTAACAGAGATGCTGGCAGCCTTAGACGATTTCAGGATAAACAAGATTACTGAAATAATAAATTAAATCTACAACAGTAGTAATTGTAGTTGTAATACCGGAAGAACTAAGCAGATTGGTTTTCATAGCACTGCCTAAGAAAATAGGTACAAACGAATGTGAACTTAACCGAACAAGCAGCTTCAGTCAGTTAAGTGCCATACGTGATACACGCTTGGGCGATTGAGACATGACTGACTGGACAGAAGATTATCCCGCAGTAGGTTGCCATTGCTTTCTGCGGTAGACAAGGCTATAGAACCCAATCTGTCCTGCTATTTAACCTATAACTGGAAGGAAGAGACGGAATTAATACCTTTCCCAAGGGTATTTGCGCGTAAGTGAATACAATGGATTCAACTGGAATTCGAACTCGGCTCCCCTGTTTCTCGTTCCGAGCCGATATCCACTGTACCACAACGCACAACCACAAGCAGCTTAATGAGCCAAATAACAAAAGTCTGATGAATAAAGCGCTCAGCGTCAATTATTCAGCCGTATTTGGTCAGATAATGTCCTTCGTGACTGAATCGGTAGATGCAGATAGAATATATCGACATGTTCTTCTGTCAATGGGGAACGCAGTTTCGAATTCTCCCGGAGAGCGCATTGTTATGATATTGATAAGTGCTCATTCGAACTTAATCTCGTGAGATCTTCCTCTCCCCGTTATCTCAGATATGTCATATATATAGGGGTACGGCTATGCTAATTGTTATTAGCTAGCCTAATCCTACTACTTCTCCCTGGGTCTTTTAGGTCTAACTCTCCGTGTTGACCTATTGCTTCTCCTACATCCCCTCTCCCTTTTGGTGGTCTCAAAAGGATTTCTCTCTATAGGAGATCTCGACCTTCTTTTTTCCTGACACGTCTCTAAGGCTTCGTTTTCTGACTTCTCTGAAAATTCCTGTGCGCTCATTGTTTCTTCTGAGATGTTATCATTTTCTTGTGGTTCCTCATACAATTCTTCAGCATCCTCCGTCTCCGAGTCGTCATTATTTTGACACCACCTTAATTGGTCAGTATGCCCCAATATGCCTCTGTTATTCTTAAAAACCACAGCGGTATTTTGTCCCTTCAGCATTATGAATCTAATATTTCTCTCCTTCCATATCTTTTCATTCGTTGAGTAAGACATTGTTAATGGTGCTCATGTCTGTCTTCCTGTTAAGGCGGAGGGACATTATAATCTTCCGGCATGAGGTATTGTCCTATAACTTAGTAGTAATCTTGGTAGAAAATTTTCGATCTTCTCATGCTGTGGGGAGAACGCTTTTAAGCCCATTATTATGGTTTCCACCATTCTCTCCGCTATTCCATTTGATTGCGGGTGATAAGGAGGTATTTTATACGGTCTGCATCCAATGTTTCTTAACCATGTACATAGGTTATCGTCACAAAACTCTGGAGCATTATCTGTTACCAACGTCATTGGTACGCCGTTCCTGGCAAAAACTGTACGTAGAAATTTGTTGCACAGTCTCCGATCTCCTATCCTTAAACGCATCCAACAATATCAAACACAACCCTATACCAATTCACCTGTGCATAGTCCATGTGAACCCTGAACCAGGGTTCAGTTCCCTTTGTTCACGAATGTATATTGTTCGGGTGAATTTTATTTTTATTTCAGCACAATTAGGACATTTATTAACGTATGTCTCCACATCGCAAGTGTGACCAGGCTACCAGGCCATCAGGCTTCCAGTTTTACACATTTTAGTGTAGCAGCTATTCCAGAATGCACATCATCATGTACACTTATAATTACCTGCTTTCGACAGGTTTCTGGTGGTATCACCAGATCTCCATTGCAGATTACGCAATTCTTTATTGTTAACTTGTGTTTAACCTCCTTGTACGGTCTTTCCACTTTGGAACAATTACTCCATCTGTTGTTCCTTATTCTTTCTAGAATCTTATTCAATACTGGATCTTGTAAAGTCTCCATTATAAGTCTATTCATGGGCAATACATCGGTCTCCACCCAATGTAACATTCCCTCTTCCACTTCCTCATTTTTCTCATGTTGCTCCTCCTCATTATGTAGTTGGGACAGTGAATTTACGTGTGGGATCACATACTTTCACATACTCAATTTCAAAGTCAAACCATCAACTTCATAGCTCATCTTAGTAACCTCCAGGACGTGACCTTTGGCAATTCTTTTCTGGGATGGAATATATAAACTCTAGCGATTTATGATCTGACCTGAGCAAAAACATTTTTCCCAACTAAATTTTTTTTTTGCTCTGGTCATACTCCATAATATAGCCAAGGCCACCTTTTCGATATTGGAATAGTTCTTCTGAGCCGGCGGGAATTTCACCTGGCCTGTGACAAAATTGCTGAGACAGATTGATCACTCACATCTGTCGTTAATGTGACTTATTTTTTTTCGGGTCAAAAACTTTAACCACCGATTTCTTGGATAATGCCAATTTCAATTTACTGAAAGCTTTTTTGGTGAATATCAGTCCACAGAAACTCCCTTATTTTTCTTTCGTAATTCAGTAAAAGGCTCAATTTTTTGTGCATATTTCAGCAAAAACTTGCTATAAAAATTAGCTAATCCATGAAATGATTCCAACTATTTCTTATTACTTGGAGGCAAAACATTCAAATTTTTTTTAATTAAGCTTGAGTTTGGTGAAGTACCCTTCTCTGAGATTTGATATCCCAAAAACGTCAGCTTGTTGTACTTGAATTTACACTTATCCTCGTTTAAAAATCATTTCTGCTTTTCTGATTTTACTCATTACTAATTTCGTTGTTTGTTTTAACTCTTCTTCAGTACGGGCGCCCAACCCAATAATATTTTTTACTTTTCTTACAAGTAAATTTTCCATTGCTCTCTGAAAAATCGAACTGACTGTCTTCACCCCAAACGGTAGACGAGTCCACCATAAGCCTATAGGCGTGTTTATTGTCGTAACTTCATTGAATTCGTCGTCTATTTGGATTTGGTTGTACGCATTTTTAAGTCAATTTTAGCAAAATATTTCATTCCTGCAAAGGAATGCAAAATGTTTTCTACATTTGGAATAGGATATGAATCTGAACAAATTTTGTGATTCACACCTACTTTAATCCACACAAATCCTAAGATCCCACTATTAGGTCTCCTTACAACAATAGGGGAAACCCATTTGCCACATGGTCATTAGGCGCATAGACCCCAATGAGCCGAAAAGCCTTCTCGTTTATGATAATATCCAGCACGCAAATCCTGTCCGCTGGGTCCGCGAAGACAGTCGCACACACCGCTTCCAAAGACTTGTTCATTAGCCAGGAAACACCTCTAGAATGATCATCAAAACATGCTGAATGGAGATTCAAACACCTAGACAGAATACCCTCAAAATTACCAGGTAAAAACCGGGATTCTTGCAAACAACAAACATCCACACCGAGGCGTTGGAGATCGTGAGTGAGCCTTACGCTTCGTGACTAACCTCAGCCCCCGGGCATTCAAACTTGCTAACCAGAGAGCCATTATGGTAACTGATTGGGGTTGGGGGTCTGGACGGAACATGGTCGGGGAAGGAATGCCAACCGCCTCACTCATTGACCCTTGGGCCATTTTATTCGTAAGAGTGCCGTCAGTGGACAGGCCACCAACAGCCCAAGGAAAGGTAAGTTTTAGTGCTTTATAAAGGGAGAGGTGAACCGAAATTAGGACCTGACCTACACAAAATTCTTTTAGTTTTTCTAAAGCTTCGGTTTCCAAGATGGCGATAGGTGGGGACATTTTAATAGCTTTTCCAGCTTCCAGAAGCATGCCTTTCGGGCTCCATATCTAGTTCTGACAACAGTAAGCACACGTTGAGCATTTGGGAAGTTAGTGGGGACTTCCATGTTTTTGTCACACTTCTTCATAGCTAACACAAATTTCAATTCTATTTTTATTTTATTGCCAAAGTTTTTAACTCTTTAGGTTTGAGATATTGAAGCACTACAGACATCCTCCCCAATCAAGTAAGGAGCTTTAGTGGCTTTCTTACGTGATTCTTTGTCTTCAGAGGTAGGGCTTCTTTGCCGCTTGGATGGTGGTAGTGGTATTTGTTTCTTGGGGCAAGGACTGGGCGTTGGGCGAATAGGTTTTGGAAAGGGTTGGGATCTCTACTAAGAGGAGATGGTTTTCTAGGGGTGGGCTGTATGGAATTTGATTTGTTGGGCATTTTCTTTTTTTTTTCCGGGGAGGACGGGGAGGCAGGGGCCGAGGGGCGTGTTGGTCGTTTTTTTTTTAGATCTACCTGTAGATTTTTATTCTTTTCATTCCTTCATAGCCGGGATCAAAGGCTTTCACCAACTCATCCATAGATGGTGCTGACCAAACCGGGGCATCGCCCTTCTTGCTGATAGAGGGAGTGGAACTGTTCGTGCCTTTAATCCTGGAAGCTTAAGGAGACTGAGGACTCGCTGCTAGACGCTTCCCTCTGGTCCTACCAACAACTAACCACTCCTCCTTTTCCTTTTCTGCACTAGCAGTTGGCAAAGGTTTTTTTTAGGGGTGAGGGAAGTCTTTTATTCCCAGCTGGGGGTATTACCACACCGGTCCTAGTTATTGGCATGCCGACTACAGGCGAGACTGATTTTACTGAAGAAGCGATCAGGTCAACCAGGGCCTGGCTTCCAAAGGCCTTCTACTCTGGGCAGGAGGAGTAGAGTTGACTAATCACGCCACACCTTCAGCATTTCGGTTTGCGACGGGCACGATTACCGGTAAGCTCAGGCTCCCTTCGTCAAAACAGTTGGGGATGGTCAGGAAAGCTTGACGGTTTATCATAATATCGAAAGACCATCCCCCGGTCAGGTCATCGCAGGAGGCATCCACGATCTGGCCGAACTTGGAAAAATACGTTAGCTGCTAGATGCTCCCCGATAACCTGAGAAGGAACCTCGTAAACGCTCGCCTTGGTACTAAGTTCTAATAATTTTAAGTCTTTATCTATTAGATCTTTGGTAACCATTTCAAAATAATCTTCCGGCGTGGGCAGCAGCACGTTCCACATAAAGAAGCCCGCACCTTTTATTATTCGTAAGGGCTTAACCCCCATAATCTGTAGTGTCTTTAACACTTTTGTGGAGCAACAAATTTTGCGTGTACGCTTGTCCACCCCAAAGACTGACAATTCTTTTTTCAATTTTTATTTTCTGGGGATTCTCTAGGAGCCCACCTTCAAAATGTACGTAACTCTTGGCTTTCTCTAAGAACTCCGTCAAATTGATTTTAACTTTTGGTGAGGAGTTCCAGACACAGGCTGATTCCCCGACCTTAGCATCTTTAGAAATCTTGTCTTAGTCCTTGGCATTATCGGCTTCCATAATTAAGTTACTAATCTTATTATTCTGGCCATTTTCGGCCACCATACTTTTGGTCTTTTTTTCTTTGGGCGTACCAGGTTGATCTGACTCTGTATCTTTGTCCAGCGGGCCCTTCCAAGGAGGGTCAAAAGTCAGTTTCTTCTTCACTGACTGACCTTGAGTCAGCCATTTCAATTTTTTTACAATTCACCACTATATATATATATATATATATATATATATATATATATATATATATATATATTCGAATTATTTAGATGAAAAAACACAGAACAAAGAAAAAACACAAAATAAATTAAAAGGAAAAATAAAAACAAATTAACCTCGAAAGGTTAAAAAGGTAAAATGAAGACAAAGAAACCGGTGCAAAAACAAAAGGTTTCAGAAAATATACAACCCCGAAGAGTTTAATAAAATTAAAGAAAAATAAATCAAATGTGATTTAAATTAAAAATTAACAACAGGAATTAGCCCAAAACTGTAGGAAGAAAAAATAGCCTTTAACGGCAATATATATATATATATATATATATATATATATATATATATATATATATATATATATATATATATACTCGAAAATAAAAATTAAATAGATGAAATAAACTTAACCAAACGTTAAAAGAAAATAAAACAAAAAGCAAATTGGCGGAAACTTGTATAAAAAATAAACTTACAATAAAGAAATAAAAAGAATTTAAATCACCTTGTTGAAAAACGAGTTTAGCAAAAATAAAACAACAAAAACAACGAAGAGTCGCTTAAAGGCTACTTTCGTGAAGAAATATGAGGAGGGGCTGAAAAATTTACGAGAAAAAAATCAATTAAAAATCAGTTTTAGATCATTGAAATAAAAATAAAATAAAATACACTAGTAAAAAGATTTAAAACAAAAAATCATATAAGGCGTTCTAAGGAAAACGGGTACTGAAATAAAAACTAAAATTAAATGAAAGGTACTATTAAAAACAAACAATTATGACACCCAAAGCCAATCAAGTAAAAAGAAAAGGACAAAGCAAGAAAATGAAAAGTAAATAAAAAATAAATTTAACTATAGAGTTCAACTCTTTTAGAAAAACAACGGTAAATTCAAAAAGGGGGGAAAATATCTGTCCGAAAAAAGTCAAAGATTAGACAAAACGAGTCGACACTTTTCTCGTGAGATTTTTATCTCAGTTATGTCATATATATAGGAGTACGGCTATGCTCATTCTTATTAGCTAGCCAATAGTAACACGCATATTATTCTTTGATAAGATTTGTCGAACTTTGAGGAGGGTAGATATATAGATAAATAAATATGCCGTTTAAGAAATTAACAGGGCGTTTACTCAAACATGAGTATCCACTAAAACTAACGTTTACGTGATATATATATATATATATTTATATGTATATATACATTTATGTATATGTATATTTGTTTTTAAACGAGTTCCAACTTCCCTTCTCAAACGTTATATTACTGTGTCCTTGATTAGTATTATTTTTAAACATTTTGCCAACGTACGCCATTGATGATGTGTTGGCCGAAAGCATTCTTAGGTGTAAGGTGTCTATTCTTTTCAAATCTATATGTCTTTTCTGTGGATACAAATCTCTCTCTCTCTCTCTCTCTCTGTCTCTGTCTCTGTCTGTCTGTCTCTCTCTCTCTCTCTCTCTCTCTATATATATATATATATATATATATTGAATAGATCAATTATTGTTCAATGGGCTTCTCATTTGATTAACATCTGAATTTCGCTTATTATGGCTCATCAGGCTCAGATAATCTGAAAATGTATTGAATCCTATCTCTTATCAATTTATACTCCACAAAATCAAACTCAAACCGTCAATTTGAAATATATATATATATATATATATATCAGAATATACTATTTGAATATTTAAAAAACATTTTTATACTAAAAAATGACATTTTTATTATTTATGCATCAATAGCTTTTTTTAGATTCTCTCAAGCTCGAGAATTCTTTTCTTTTCTTTTTTTCCAACAGTAATTTTAATCTATTTATGAAAAAGAATTTATAAATCATAGAATTCAAGAACGTGAATGAATTTTGAGAAAACAGCGTGCAATTATTTCGAATTGCGGGCAAACTAACGCATTCCTTTTGAAAAAAAGGAAAAAAATAATCAAAAACGTAAGTAAAAAAAACAAACAAACAAACAAACAAACAAAAAAAACAAACACTTGTTACAACGATATATGGGCTTTTTTAAGTGGGTAATTGACATTTACTTACTCATGATAATCTCCCGTGGTCAAATTGAAAATAGCAAGCTTCAGTTATGAAAGTGTTTTCCCTGATTGTAAAAGTGGGGATACAGAATTTTTTCCCTATTCTTAGGTGTAAGGTGTCTATTCTTTTCAAATCTATATGTCTATATTTGCATTAATTTCACTTTTTAAGAAAATTATATATATATATATATATATCAAAAACAGAAATAAGTGTGTTCCAACGAGAGAAACTGGTATAGAATAAAAATTGCGAGGAGCTGTGAACGTTTTGTTTTAAGTGTAGATTTATTATAGCTATTATTATTATTATTTATATGACTTACTTTTTGTATGATATATTAAGGGTCCATAATGGTATTTATGTCGCCACACATGTTTTTAGTCTAAAGTTGACTCTCTTCTGACGAATAAAATTATTACTTCATATATCGAGATCCGTTTGCTTTTCTGATGGCCAAAGTATCGTGTATAAATAGATAAGTCTAGTGTTGACCAACCAGGTTAGAGAATTTATGTGTGCGGGGTTGTTTTTTTTTTTTACACTCGCACGTTTTGTTCTTTCTGGCGGCTTCCTTATCTGTAAGGAATTTTTTCCATTGACTTGCGGTTCTTTTTATTGCGTTGGAGGTACTCTTTATTTATATATATATATATATATATATATATATATTTCAAGTGAAGAGGACTCAAGGTTTTTTTTATATTTTGAGTGCTCTGGCATTTATTTTATTATAAACAGTGCTCAATATAAAGAGTATTATAGAGCTTAATATAATATAATATAATATAATATAATATAATATAATTTTATGGTTATGTCAATTTTTCATTGCTACATGTAAATTTCTATGTTTCGAGATTAATTCTCATCATCAGGCAATGCTGGTGTGGTTGTGCAGACGATTTATATGTATCGGTCATAAATTCAAGAAAGAGTTTTGGTAAATAATCCTAATGAATCCTAGTTATATTTGATAAAATATTTAAAATTGATCTAAGAGAGTGCTCGATATTTATATATTCTGCAATGAGCAAATTGTTGCCATTTTAGATTTTTAATATCTAGCATGAGCGTTGTGCGTTTTAATTTTGTCTACAGCCCAGTATAGTAGGGCCAGCTGGGCAAAGTCTGTGAGAAAAAGAGTTCCATGATGCAGTATCACATCAATTTGGAAATGGTATACTGTACGCTTGACATTTACGCCAGAAGCTTCAATACGAGCATTTCAGAATGTTTGGGTGTCAATCTGAGGACAGTGCAGGGGATTCGAGAAGAATTGGCGGATATATCCAGTCAACATCATCGTGTTTGAAATGATCAATAGTGATAACGACGTAATGTATCTTTTTGTCTACCCACAGGGCCTCAGACTCAAAACAGAGGTCTACATCAAGTGCCTTGATGAAGCAGTGCTGCCTTGGGTCAAGAGGGTGACACTATATCTAGTAACATGACTCTGTACTATACCACAAAATCAGGTTAACCCAGTCATAGCTGTCAGACAATTTCCGTGACCACATCACCCCTTACAGCTGGTTACACAACACTCTAGACTGCAAACCCCTTGATTATTATGTGTGGGATGAAGTTGAGTGAGAGGTCACCAAAACTCCTTTTAGCACCAAAGATAAACCGAAGGCAAGGATTATGGCAGGATTCATCAACTTAAACAAGGAGATCGTCCAGAAGAGACACAGAAATATTCTGAAGGGTTCTGGAAGCCGTGGTTGAAGACAATGGCGAATTTGTTGAAAGAATTTACTTTTCAGTAAAAGATGATATTTTTGTGTAATCTTAGTAAATAGATCTGTGAAAATGAGATGTCAGTGTTATTTTTACGACGACAATTGATCCGATTACAGGCATTGGAGTAAGTTGAGATATCAAAGTTTATCGTATTCAGAACCACACCACCACCATTTTGTCACTGTCTGCAGCCATCCGCCACGGTAAAAATGAACTTGTCTCTTTGATTTAATTCTCTTTATTTAATTCCACTTTGTTAATAACTTAAATGTTCTATGTTCACTATATGTTAATGTTCATTCTTTGATAATGGCTTATGTAAGCCGAAAGCTTAGATCTGATAAAAAAAATCAACAATTACTGTGATTTCTTGTCGTCTTTCAACGATAGCACCATCAAGCTTATCAGACGATACGAACGGGTACTACACAAAATAAATAGACAAAACTTGTCTACATTATTCAATGAAACCTGTATTAATATATATATATATATATATATATATATATATATATATATATATATATATATATATATATATAAAACAACATGCGTCTGCCTCTTGTTAAGGTTGACAATAACTGCAACTGCTATTGTTGCGTTTGCCCGAGCAGGTAAATTTGCTTAAGTGAGTAGCTGACCAAATATCTCAGTGATTTACGACTTCGTCAAACCAAGTGACATATCAGTGACAAGAAATTTTTCTGGCGTTAGGAAAGAGCAAAGGGAATTGAATTCATGCCTTCTGAAAGGCATTAATACTTACTAGAAACAAACGATCGACGTCGAGATTAGAACTCGTTTACTGCGATTGTTTTTATAATAATCACCATTCAGCGTACATTTTATAAAAAAAAATTAACAAATAAAACGCACGCTCGCGCATGCGCAATTTTAGAAAAATGTCGAATGAAGGAAAAGATAAAGACCAGAAGGCAGTCGAGTTAAGTGGCCGGATTTTTATGTAAACATGTTAAGAGCAAACACAGAAGTAGATTAAAACACATTTTATCTCTCTGCGTTTGTGCATATGTATGCGTATATGCGCGCACGTGCGTATGTGTGCGTTAATTTGTTTACATACGCATGTGCGTACGAAAACGGATGTGCGCAATTCGTAGCGATTATCGTCGCCAAAAAATAGGCTGGCGTGTCGAGTTCAAATTCCAGACAATAACGTTTCATTTGTGCAAATAATTTTGGATTCATCCTTTCTCCACCCAGGTGCTTTATCTTAATCAGTATCACCCCATGTAAAACAGTAAAGCCACTAAGACAATAGGTGTTACAGGGTGTGAAAGAATTAGAAACAGTAGCATTAATAATGAGCGGGGAAAAGGAAAGAGTAATCGGGGGGGGGGGCAGTAGATAACGATTGACATTGAATTTTAATTTTGGCAGATTAAAGTTGAAAAGCGTGGAGTCAGTAGAGTGTTTCACAAAAGAGAAGTGCAAGAAAAGAATGTATTAGCATAGAATTTACTGCTACATCTCGACATATCAACTGTATATTGATGAGATGGCGTCACCAGTATAATATTGCATATAAATTCATAAAGTCTAGGTACCATATCAAAGATCTCGTTCGAACAATTACATGAATATGCGTTGTAGTGTCATGGATATCAGTTCGGATTGAGATATCGGCGATACGAATTCCAGTCGCATAAATACCCTTAGTAAAGGTATTAGTCCGTCTCTTCTTCCTCCAGCTATGGGTTTAATAGCAGGACAGACTGGCTTCCATAGGTTTGGTTGGCAACCAGTCGACCGCAGAAAGTAATGGTAACCTACTGCGGAATAATTTTTTGCCTAGTCAGTCATGTCTTTTTCGAGACATGATCGCTCAAGCGTATATCACGTACGGCATTTAACTGACTATAGCCAGGAGCTCATCCAAACAATTACCATGAAAATCTTTACAGAAAAGACACAGGGCGGCAACCTTACTGCGGTAATAATAGTAATGCAGACCAGGATGTCTACAATGGATTGTTACTCATCTAACCTCTTTCTTGAGTGGCTCTTGAGTCTTGTATTGCGTGGTCTATCAGTTTAAAAAATCTGCACCAGTAATGGTGTAACTAATTGGAGTAGATAGACTAAACTATCGCCCGGTTCACACTCCACCCACGTCTATTGAACAGGTGAAGAGGCTCATCCCTTGTTTCCTGTTTAGGATGTGGTTTCGGTTTTTCTCTTTTCCAATCTTTTCACTCTTTTTTTAAAAATTTAATTTAATTTTTTTTCAATTGGAGTAGATAGACTAAACTATTGCCCGGTTCACACTCCACCCACGTCTATTGAACAGGTGAAGAGGCTCATCCCTTGTTTCCTGTTTAGGATGTGGTTTCGGTTTTTCTCTTTTCCAATCTTTTCACTCTTTTTTTTAAAATTTAATTTAATTTTTTTTCAATTGGAGTAGATAGACTAAACTATCGCCCGGTTCACACTCCACCCACGTCTATTGAACAGGTGAAGAGGCTCATCCCTTGTTTCCTGTTTAGGATGTGGTTTCCGGTTTTTCTCTTTTCCAATCTTTTCACTCTTCCGTAGCCCCCTGCGCATCAGTGGCGTTTTCGCCTTGCTTGGGGTGATATGATTAAAAAAAAAAATCTAATAAGACTGCTCCCGGGATTCACGGGAGGGGTTTACAGAACAATCAAAAGAAGAAGAAAAATATCTGTTAAGGCACATATTCCTGTGCATATTTACGTATTTCTGTATACATGTGGGTATGCCGCTGTGTACGAGATTTCTGTTTATATATGTGTGTCAGTAAGTCAAGTGCCATACGTGATATACGCTTTGGCGATTATGTTTCTTTCGAATCATGACTGACTGGGCAGAAGATTTTCCCGCAGTAGGTTACCATTTCTTTCTCTGGTAGATTGGTTGCTAATTAAAGTTACAGAACCCAGTCTGTATGACCCTCATTAATGTGTGTGCATGAATATGTATGTATGTATAAGTCTATGTTACTTAATGTGTATATGTGTACGTGTGTGTATACGTTTGTTCTCGTGGGCCTGCATATGTACACGATTCTTTCTGTGTATCTATGCACTATGTTTCCAATGCGTACGAAAACGTGTTATATATGTGTGTGCATGTATTTACAGATTCCTGTTACTGTGTATATTGATGTGTGTGTGCGTGCATGTGTCGGTTTCTGTACGTCTGTATATGCATGCGCTTGTATATATCATTTGCCATCTTTCATGTCAAGTTTCACTACCTATTTGTGATGGAGAACGCAAGTTCAAATCCTGCTGAAAGAATTTAAAATATTCAGACCGGTTGAAAAATTTCATTTAATATACTCTTCAAAAAGGTCAACAGAACGTCTACGCAAATACGGGTATCGACTAAAAATAACATTTAAAGTGATACGAATCTGTCTAATTAAGAAATAAAAAATGCATTACTATTTTACAAATATATATATATATATATATATATATATATATATATATATATATAGGAAAGCAAACTCGTGTACCCAGTAAAAAGGACACTTATAATTTTATGTATACACACACACACGAAAAGAGACAGACGACAATTTATCCATCGCACTTTGTGGAGACACACACACACACACACACACACACACACACACACACATATATATATATATATATATATATATGCATGTAAGGATGAAATTAATTTATTTGCAACCATAATACATCCATATGTAAATATTAATACGATAGGTCGTTGAAATGACATTAGTCCCACCTACATCACAGCTAATATGCCTTATCCATTCAGAAAGTGGGTATCATGGCTCTCCACGACTTTCGTTCCCTTGTGGCATGAAGCAATGTTAGACCATTGTTATTCTTTCTTGTTCTACATTCCGTAAATCTAACAAATAAATAATACTACTATTCAATTTGGGTTTTTATTAGGCCGACAAATTTTCAGCACCTCATTATATATATATGTGTGTGTGTGCGTGTGTGTTACACACACACAAGCATATATATATATATATATATATATATATATATATATATATATATATATATATATATATTCGTTTTCCCGCGTGTATTTGGTTCATGCTATGGTTTATTGTGTGCGTTTCTATGTACTTATTACTTTATGATAGAAAGAACGTAAGTTCCGATCAACATGAGTTTTCCCAAGTATCTGTTTATTTACGTATCTTCTTGTAAACGTTTTAAGTGTTTACAAATGCTTCTCTGCTATCTGCATTCTCATATGTTTACTCTCTGCAAAGATTTCTGTTTGGAAACACGTTGTGCGTACAACAAGCAATCATTAATTCTGACGCACGAAATTTCGAAATTGTCGTCAAAATAAGACGAAGTAGTTAAAAATGAAAATAATTGTTTGGTGTCTTTTACATCATTGTGAGAAAAGTAAAAAAAAAAGAAAGAAAAAAAGAAAGAAAGAAAGAAAGAAAGAAAGAAAATAGCCTGTATCCTCTTTTTCCCTCCATATATTGGGATTATTTTCCCAAAAGTTTGTATTTTTTTATTTCAGTTTTTTTTTGTTATAATCATTTCACCCCAAGCAAGGCAGAACTGCCACTGGTGCGCATGGGGTTACATAAGAGGTGAATGATGAGAAAGAGGAACAAGTTACAGAGGTGTCAGAGAATGAGTAAGAAATGGGTGTGAAGAGGGCTACATGAAAGTAAAGTAGAAAGGAAGAAGAACAAGATAGAAGGGTTGTCAGGGAAAGAATGCGATTCAAGAAGATAAGAGATGGCAATTGACTCTGCATTTAAATTCTTTGAGATTGTTGCTGTCAGGGTGGCAAGTATACGGAAGGGAATTCCACAGGCGGGAAGTGCGAGCAAAGAAGCTGATTGAGTAGAAATTGCGGTTACATTTGATTGGTTCCACTGTAGAAGGGTGGGACCTAGCCGCTAATTTAGTAGCTCCAGTAAATTCATGCAGAGGGTGCACCAGGGAGCTAAGTTCGTCGGAGCAGAAACCGTAAAAGTATTTGTAGAAGAGACAGAGCGAAGCCACATTACGTCGGTGAGAAAGTGACTGGAGTTGAGCTACCAGGTCGGGATCAATTACATTACAGATCCTTTGTTGGATTCTGTCAAGAAGATCGAGATGAATAGCAGGGGCGCTCAACCAGATGTGACAGCAGTATTCAATGCACGGGCGGATGGTAGATTTATATATGTCCAAGATGAATATAGACGAGAACAACTTCTTTGCGATACTAAGGGAACCAACTTTCCGAGCAGTAGATTTAGCTATGGATTCAATGTAGTCATACCAAATGTGGTCAACTGAGAGATTTAGGCCGAGGTTAAAACCATGAAACTTTCCAACATATTTCAGTGAAATTTTCACCTTTCCCATTCACCGCTTAGAACTAAAAAGAAAGAAATTGTCAATTTAAACTGACGCCAGGTGGATATAGGGGAAATTTTTTACTTCTTCATTTACACTTTAATCCCCATTATAACATTATTTTGATTCAAACAATTCTTCTTGTTATTTAGTAGTTCAAATAGTTTGCAGAGGAATCTGTTATATTATGAATAACTCTCTCATTTGACGAATTTATGTTACTTTTTCATTTCTGTTCATTTTATATTCTACAACAATTATGCTATAATTAGAATAAATCAACTTGATTAAAATTATTGCCGATATACAAAAATACTTGATGGCTGTCTCGGGAAGAAAACAACAGGACCTCTTAGTTGCAGAAGAAAGCGAAAAGAAGGAACTAACCATCAACTGTCAGAAGACATGAGTCATTAGCAAGAAAAAATGCAAGATGTGAGTTACAAATTAGAGAAGAGCAAGTGCAGAAGTTTCAACATCTGGAAAGGGTTTTAACATCTGGAAAGTGTTTTAATATCTGGAAAGTGTTTCAACATCTGGAAAGTGTTTTAACATCTGGGAAGTGTTTCAACATCTGGAAAGTGTTTCAACATCTGGAAAGTGTTTCAACATCTGGAAAGTGTTTCAACATCTGGAAAGTGTTTTAACATCTGGAAAGTGTTTCAACATCTGGAAAGTGTTTCAACATCTGGAAAGTGTTTTAACATCTGGAAAGTGTTTCAACATCTGGAAAGTGTTTCAACATCTGGAAAGTGTTTTAACAAAGCGGGTAAAATGCAACAGCGAGATCCGAACACGCATCAGGCAGGTCAAAGAAATATTGCAAAAGTTAAGATGCTGAGAAACGGAAAAAAACGTTGGAAACAAAGAAAAAATTGCTGGATTGCTATGCGTTATCCATCTTCTTATATTACAGAAAATGTCGAAAAGAAACTAGTAGCACAGAAATGTAGTTATACAGAAGGATACTGAGGATTCCATGCACAAAGCTGGTAAGCAGCCAGGAAGTTTTAAAGCAAATGGTGACAGAAAGAAAATGGCTACAGAAAGAATATTCCTTGGACACATAATAAAGAAAGATGACTTGGAAAACTTAAACATCATGAGGCATCTTTAGGGCAAAAGTGATAGGGAAAGATAGCAAGCTATTTATCGGAGGATCTTGCGTGAATGAATGATGGAACAGGGGCCGCAATAATTCGCACAAGAAGAAAAATTGCTAAGAGCTATACGAGATGTGTTGGAGGGCAACGTTCGCCTATGTCCTGAACGGTCGCGGCACAAAGAAGAAGAAGAAGAAGAAGAAGAAGAAGAAGAGGACTGGTTGCTTTATCAGTGATGTGAGTTTAACCCAAACTAGGTGCTCCATTGTTATAACACTGTGTCATACTGATTTGATAAAAAAATAAGTAGTTACACTATTTACATTAATCGGACTGTTGTCTTTCATTTTATTGTCATATTTACAACGTTTCGGCCGTCGCATGCTTCGGTCTTCTTCATTTTTTGTTTGAATTTCGAAACCAGAATAGTTAATCTCTATGTTGGCGTTTCTGAAGATTGGTTCGATGACATTTGTGTTTATCTCCTGAAATAAGAATATATTCCATTTCCTCCACCCACCGCTGGTAAATATCGTGACTGATTTTCTAGCGGTTTGTCGTTGCCCTGCTGTTCATAGATGAGAATTGCAATTCCAATGCAAAAGACGTCAACTTTATTTTGTTTCTTTGTGCTACGTGTTATCCACCCTTCTATATTACAGTGGATCAAGAAGAGTGGCAGCAGTACAATGTAAATAGTTACAATACCTCATCTTAGAAGTATAGACAAATGAAGAAGATTGTTGATCACCTCAATAGAAACAACTTCTTGAGCGTCACAGATTTCGACATGCCCGGTGCACTGCTGATATCTTAACAGTGATTGCTCGCATAATTAGTGAGGAACTTAGCAACAAATGCATCTCAAGGACAATGGAATTAGATATTTCAAACGCCTTTGACAAGGTGTGATATCAGTCAATCGGTTAGGTGCCATACGTGATACACGCATCGGCTATCATGTCTCGAAGGAGACATGACTGACTGAGCAGAAGATTATCCCGCAGTATGTTGCCATTACTTTCTGTGGTAAACTGGTTGCCAGCCAAGGCTATAGAACCCAATCTGTCCTGTTATTAAACCCATAATTGGAGGGAAGACACGTATTAATACCTTTCCCAAGTGAGTGCAAGGAATTCAACTGGAATTCGGACTCAGATCACCGATTACTCATTTCGAGCCGATATCCACTGCACCACAACGCACGTCCACAGGTGTGATATACTCAGTTATAAAGTCATTTCTAACGAGTAGGCCGCTGAATATAGTTGTTAATGATCATTCCTCTGAGTCACAGACAAGTCCCAGTATTGCATTCTCTTCGCGAACCAACTCTCTTCCTACTTTGCA
The DNA here is from genome assembly GCA_037127315.1 of Ascarosepion bandense. Taxonomy (NCBI): domain Eukaryota; kingdom Metazoa; phylum Mollusca; class Cephalopoda; order Sepiida; family Sepiidae; genus Ascarosepion; species Ascarosepion bandense. Next base: position 4,470,369 of record JBBBDQ010000887.1, on the reverse strand, counting down.
TAAATGATCTGCCTAAGATTATATTCCAATCATTTGTGAATATCTATTCTGATTATTCAATGGTATACAGGTGCAACTCCAAAACCCACGATGAGAAGAGCTTGGTAGCTGATCTCTTATCTGGCCTAGTTCTAACCGATTAGTGAAAAAAAAACAAACTATCTGGTCACATTAAATGCGTCAAGATTTTAATGGCCTTCCATTATCACCAATCAGATCCAGAACTTGCACCGATTACGATAAACAGATGTTCCTTCAGTGTCTTGAATGGTTGTTGGGACTTAAAAGACAAACAAGAACTCATGTGTAACTCGTACATATGATCCATCGCTAAAGATGTTGAAAAAACGGCAGGTTTCTTGTACATCTTCAGAAAGTACCTAATTCCTACTATCCTTTATCTTTACAAGAGCCATATCCTGCCTAAAATGGAATACTGATGACATATATAGACGGGAACTGCCCTATCTTCACTTTGCACTCTCGATAGAGTCCAAAAGTATCTGCACGTCTTTGTAGGTGATGAATTATTTTCCACTCTGAAATCCGTTTCTGTCGCTATTTCCATGGACCCAAGAACTTATTTCCGCCAGTCCTGACTTTCATGTCTAAGACCCTAAATGCCACGCAAATTGTAGCTAACCATCCTTATTCTCTTCGTATTCCGCTGATGAGATGTAAGTTGCACTTAAGCAGCTTCTTTTCACGACCCGCTGCTTTGTGGAGCCAATTTTCAAGAGGATACTTCACGACAATCATAACCTGTTCAGGTCGAGCGTAACGGTTATATTCTACACATATCCACAGAAAGTGTACCACTTATTCTGTACTCGCTAATGATTAATTCAAAACTGTAAAACTAATAAATAGGCACACGCGAAATATTGAAAAGTGCCAGTCTTTAAAAAATGACATGGCCGACATGAAATATCTATTGCTATCGTGAGAGAATAACTTTTTTCTTTCATGCAATTTTTTTTTTCGATTTTAAATCCAAGGTCGTTAAATTAGCAATGTTTCCTATCATTACAATTCTGATTTTCCGATTTGATCTAAGATAAAGGTCATTTAAATACAAGGTCGTTAAATTAGCAGTATTTCCTATCATTACAATTCATATTTTTCGATTAGAGCTATGATAAAGGCCGTTTAAATCCAAGTCGTTATATTAGGAGTATTTCCTATCATTACAATTGTGATTTTCCGATTTGAGTTATGATAAACATCGTTTAAATCCAAGGTCGTTAAATTAGCAGCATTTCCTATCATTACAATTCTGATTGTCCGATTTGAGCTATGATAAAGATCGTTTACATCCAATGTCGTTAAATTAGCATTATTTCCTATCATTACAATTCTGATTTTCCGATTTGAGCTATGATAAATGTCGGTTAAATACAAGGTCGTTAAATTAGTAATGTTTCTTATCATTACAATTCTGATTTTCCGATTTGAGCTATGATGAAGGCCGTTTATATCCATGGTCATTAAATTAGCTGTATTTCCTATCATTACAATTGTGATTTTCCGATTTGAGCTATGTTAAAGGTCGTTTAAATCCAAGGTCGTTAAATTAGCCGTATTTCCTATCAATGCAATTCTGATTTTCCGATTTGAGCTATAATGAAATTCGTTTAAAACCAACGTCGTTAAATTAGCAGTATCTCTTATTAATGCAATACTTTTTTTTCCATGGCAGCGCATTTCCGATTTAGGTATGGTAACATTTTTTAACCAATTTCACCAAATACAGGCCTTGAAAGCAATTCAATGTTTACGATTATTTATGTTTGATATTTATGATACGTAGGATAAATGACGATTAACTGTTGATTTGTAAATTACGAGGATATGGTGGATGCATAATAATTGAGCCTAGGCTTAAACAAAATTTTCAATAAAATCACCTTGAAATTAGGATATTGTTTTAATGATAATTTGGAAAGAATAATAAAATACTTAATAAAAATATACTAAACAAACATTCAAACCATGAATAAAAAATAAAACTAGTAAAAGAAAATTAAATAAGAATAAAGGAAGATTTTGTTATAGCAGAATTCTAGAAAACTGCCCATGAAATTATAGATGCCTTACAGAGTCTGTAACTTACCGATGCACTATTTCATCGATAGAGAACCATATATGAAAATTGTTTACATAGGTAGCACAAAGAATAAATTTAATCAATGCTGGAGCCAGAAAACTTTATTTCTTTAAGAAAAACAATTGCAAAAACCTGACCTCTTTAGCTAGGAATTTCTGGCATTGAAAGGAAACTAGTAAAATTCCAACGGTAAAATTGAAAATAAGGAAAAAAAAAAACAAAAACAAAAAACAAAAAACAAAAACAAAAAACAAAAGAACAAAAAACAAAACAAGTACATGTAGGTCTTTAAACGACCCATGCCCGTTTTGCTTACCTGAAAAAATATATATTATCAGAAGTATCAAAAATAAAGATTGATTAAACTTTAGAAAAAAAATGACAGTGTTCTTTAGACACAGTTTAAGCTTCACGCTGGATAATTATAAAAATTTAGAAAAATAAGAAAATATAAACCTTAATATACATGAAAAAATCGATAAAATAACAAATTAAAAATAACCATATAAAATGACGATGGCTTTATTCAAAACCAAACAGTTTTAAAGAGTAAAAACAAAGTGAATAACTAAAAAGGTAAGGTGGGTGTGAATAAAAAAACAATAGATGGTAGTAGTCTTAAATATAAAAAAGAGGAAATAGCAATAAACTTGATGCCCTTTTAACATGGACACATTAAAAATAAACATATGACACTGAAATTTGAAAACCTAACAAGAAGCAACTTATACCTTCTAAGCCAAACAACTACTCGCTTTTGAAAAAAAAACTCCATTAATCACCCCAAAAATGATCGCTTGAAGTCATAGTTAAAATATGATACCGTAACATGGGAAATTCCATTTCGCGAAAATGTTAAATGAATTATATATATATATATATATATATATATATATATATATATTGATGCATGTTTTATTAAATGATATAGGCAAGTTTTGTCGCTTTATTTTATGTAAATTTTTTTTCAAATTGTCTGATAAGCTTAATAGCATTATCGTTGAAAGAGGAAAGAAAAGCACAGTATTGATACATGTTTTTATTTCATCTTTTCTGAGCTTTCGGCTTACATCAGCCATTATCAAAGATGAAAATAGTGTTGGTTGTAACGAACAGTTTGCGGACGCACGATAGTAGTAGTCGTCTATTTTGTTTGTGTGGAGGATTGACGAACATATGTGTGCATGCTGGAAGCGAAAATCGCACTACAGATTGTGGCGTCTCCCATGACCACACTACAGTGGGGGCGAGAAGTATTAAGTATGGAAAGCTATTGGGATAACCAATCGCTTCTGTTATCTATTATCGGCATTTGAGAATGTTTGTGGAGATTTCGTAGTTAATTTAGTTCACGTTATGTTTCAACTGTTAAGCTTATCAGACAATATGAAAAAGAATTACACAAAATAAATCGACAAAAATTGTCTGTATTATTTAATGAAACATGCATCAATGAAAAAATGCTGCCTAAATACACACACACAATATATATATATATATATATATATATATATATATATATATATATATCGAGACAGCAGATAATTATCTAAACATATACAGTTAAATATAACAGACAATGAAAGTCTATTGTTTAATCCTGAGCCGTTCTAAACATCGTATTTTGGTTTTAATCTCAGGTGAAAAAATTCTCCAAGATTTGGATATTTTTTTATTATGTTAGTTCTAAGCTTTCGGCTCACATGAGCTATCTTCAGAGAGGTTACAGGGACGTTAACATAAAAACATCCACCGCCAAAGATGATTTTTATTTTGTGTCGACATAAAACTTTGTTATGCAACGATAGCAGTTGCCAAATAGCAGACGCAGTTTGTGAATTTGTAATGCGGTTCCGCGTGAGAGCTCGAAATGTTAACAGAACCATATATTTAAATGCAATTTAATGTGTTATGACCAGACTTAAATGTGATTTTATAAAGTGTGGTTTGTTTTGATTTAATAGAGGCCATCTACATTAAATCAAAACAACCCACACTTATATATATATATATGATAAAATACATTTATTTTACAATAAATTAAATGAAATCATATGCCGTAGATAAGCTCGGTGGAAATGTTATTGGTATGAGAAGCATTGCACATTCAGTTCGCTTCAGGTGAGTTTCAATTACTTTCCAGTAATTTACTTCTTCTCTGATAAAATATAATTTATGGGTGAAAGTACACAATATCAGAAATAGAGCGTATTATATTTATTTAATCTGACATGTTCAAAAAACATTTGCTGCCCAAATACACACACAATATATATATATATATATATATATATATATATATATATATATATATATATACTATAGTCATTCGCAGACAGATATGTTTCGCTGTATCACAGCTCATCAGTACGGTTAGACTCCGATCGCTTTCTAACCCAGGATTGAAACCCGACCGAATCGGCGTCAGTCGGCGATTCTACCCCTAGGCCACGAGCGTCCGGTAAAAGAAGGCGAACTTTTTTTAGCGCATATAAACACGCCCATATTTGCTTTAACAGGTACAAGAGTTTGTTTAAAGTTTTTTTTCTGTATTACATGGTCATTTTGCACGTTTCTGGTCCATATTTCAATATAAATTGTTCAATATCAGAATACTTTCATCTAATAGATTCATTATGAAATAATTTTTTATAGTATACCTGTTTCCTAATGTATTTTTTGTCGTGTTTTCACGTGACGCTTAGTGTTGCTGAGAAAATACACCCCACCAAAAAAATACACCCCACCAAAAAAAATACACCCCACCAAAAATAATTAAAAGTAGTTAGACATTAGCAGAAACTATGTAACATTATATGATTTAACCCAACCTTCAGCCGTAATGTCTAAACAAATATTGGAAAATTCTTCCTAAATTTAATTCACAAACATTTCTACTATTCAACCGCACTAAAAATGATTTTCAACAAGAACAGTGTTAGTCAGTTATAGTTGCGTTATGAACATAGATAAATATATGTCACAACATAATAATGTGATATCAAATAAATACTTGGCCCACCTGAATGATAACAGTTATCCTATTACTAATAATAGTGACCCTTCTAAAAATAGTTGCAACTAACTCACTAAATCGTCATGGTATGTCCAAAAACATTATTTGTAAAGCTCGCATTTATTTGAATGACGATGTTAAATTTTATTTCAGATCCACAGTATGTAAATAGAAATACCGTCTCAATAACCATATGTTTTCTTTAAACAATAGTAAATACACCAAAAGTACTACTTTCTCTCTATATAATTAGCAATTAAAAAACAACAACCCAATTATTACTTGGAATATCGTCGCAAAACCTAACTCTAATAATGGAAAAGAAGATAGAGGCAACTTAAGTCTTTCAAAAGATTTTCGTCTTAAATCATATACTAATAAATACCACTAATCTACTTAAAAAAATAGTTAATCAATAACGACATGATGCCATAGAAAAATACTTACTTCAATACTTAGGCTCAGATTAATACTGATACCTCTTTGCTTTTGTTTGTTTCTTTCTTTTTTTCTCACTCCACTGACTTTCTTTCTTTCTTTCTTTCTTTCTTTCTTTCTTTTCCCCGAAAATATTATTAATTATTAATAATAATTATGAGTTACCTCCTTGGAATTCATTACCCTGAATTTTGATATGTATTTTAATTTAAATTTTTTCATCTTCATGTATTTTTCTCTGTTCATATTATTCTCTTGATAAATTAAAAAATAATAACCTAATATTATAAGATGTAATACCCTGGAACATACAGTTTTAAGGTGTTCTATATTTATGGGTTAAAGTGCTCAATATTAAGGACAGAGTGCATGTAAATTTAAAAGTGGGCGGTTGAATTCCTTGCATTCACTTACGCACAAATACCCTTGGGAAAAGCATTAATCCGTCTATTTCCTCCATTTATGGGTTAAATAATTGGACAGATTGGATTCTATAGCCTTGGCTGGCAACCAGTCTACCGCAGAAAGCAATGGCAACCTACTGCGGTAAAATCTTCTGTCCAGTCAGTCATGTCTCTTTCGAGACATGATCGCCCAAGCGTGTATCGCATATGGCACTTAACTGACTGATTGAAGTCAACACTCAGAGACGATAATCTGTTTTTTGAGTTACGTCAAATTACCCAGAAAATATAACACTATTAAACATAAATGACTCTATCGCATTTTTTTTAACTCGTTTGATTTTACGGGCAATGATCAGGCAACCTTTGTTGTTTACTAATAAAGCAAAAAGGCGGAAAATAAACTGAAATAAAATTATAACCACTATCGAGAATGAAAAACAACAACAAGAGTCGCAGCAATGAAACCTCAGTAGCTAAATACTAACACTTAATACATCCGTCTCTCTGATCCGGTCAAGGGTTATGGTTCAAATATGTCTGTCAGTCCTGTATCTTTGCCGATAACCTTCTATCTGCCTCCACAGCCTGTCAAGAAACTGTTCCTCATATCCGGACAAATACTATCGGCTTACGTCCAGAGATCCGAAACTTCGTATCAGTATCCGTCGCAAAAACGTCCATGGCCTCAATTTAACATCCACCAAGCACCTGGACATAAAGAAGTACATACTTCGAAAAACAATACCCAGATAAATTAGAACTGTCCATATGCACAGTGAAACTTTCTTTAATGTGCCGGGTGCCTTCAAGACGTAGGTGATCATGGCCCTCCACATCTTCCTGTTTTTTGTAGCTTCTAATAAGCTTTATTTTTGTTAATTCTTCCAAACCCTGTTCCCCCATCCATTTACTCAAATTCATCAAGTATCTTACGCGCTGCTTTCTTCTGTCCCTCTTTCTCTCAATCTGTCCTGTGGGTATCAGTTTTTCCAAACCTTCTTTCCTCATTACGCACTCCAGAAATGTTAACTGCTTCTTTCCGATGTGAAGTATAGGTTTCTTTTCTTTTTTTTTTTTTTCATTTTCAACAAAACCTCATCATTGCTCACATGTTTGGTTCAAGTTCGGACGTGTTGGAGACAAATAAATGATACAGTTAACTTCATTGTTTTCATTACTGATTCTGCTTAGATACTTGTAAGTAGGTAATCATTCTTATGTAAATATAATGTGCCTGGGTCTATTTCTTATTTACTATAAAGATTATATAAATATATAAAAGGCAATCTGTGAGTCTGTGTGTGACTGTTCCCTATGCACGCTTACATTTTTTAAGCTACGCCATTCAAACTTTCTAGGGACACATATCTACAGGGGAGCCAGGTCGACACATAATTTTTGAGCAATTTTCCCTTTCGCACTTTTTGGCCAATGGGGCCGATTTTTTTACATTTGCTCTGTAAAACATCTAAGATCTAAGATGATTGTTAAATTACGTCACAGAAATCAAATCACACATGTCAAACGCGACTAAAATATTTTTTTATTTAAAAAAAAAAAATGAACCTTTATATTTAATTTTTATTCCGACGTTTTAAAAATTCTTTTGGTCAACAAAAAATGTGAATATTTTCCCCGTAATTTTGAAACAAAAGAAATTTAAAAAAAAAAAAAGTGTTTTTTCAAACAAAAACAAAATATGTAAAATAAAAAGTGGCATTTTCTCCCACTACTAAAATGTTCTGAGTTGCACGGGCAACGCCGGGCTATGATGCTAATATTAATATATAGTTAGTTGGCATTTTTTAAATCGGTTCCAGCCCATGCAAGACAGAAAAATCACTAAGATATAAGGAAGTATTAGAAAACAGAAATATTAACAATGAACAGGATTAAAACGAGTAATCAGTAGAAGAGTAGATAGCGAATGGCATTGCATTTAATTTTTTGAAGATTAAATTTGGCTGGGAAGCATGGGGACGAAAGAGAGTTTCACAAGCGAGAAGTGTGAAAAAAGAAACTGTCAACATAGAGTTTACGGTTACCTCTAACCGACTCAAACTGATGAGATCTCAACGCCGGCTTAGCATAGCGTTTAAATTAATAAAGTCTAGGTACTATAGTGAGGAGCTTCTCCGAACAATTACCATGAAAATAAAGAAAAGACACAGGAAAAAACCTTACGATGGTGGGAAAGTGACCCAATCCGAACCTCCAGATCTTGATCGATAAAATTACTGGTTTTTCTCTGAATTTTATCAAAGAGCTCCAGGGAAATAGCAAGAGCACTATACTATATGTGGCAACAATATTCTAGGTATGGATGAACGGTAGACATAGATAGGTAATATCTTACATATCTATAAGTTTACTTATAAGATAAGTCGATGTATAAGATTCTGTAGAGAAAAACTCTACAGTGAATAAACTTTCGTAGCTGCTGACCTAGCAATGGATTCAATATATTATTTTAATTAGTGAAAGTAATGTCACCCGGCCTATTAAAGAAAATGTTCTCCTCGACAGGAATTGGGCTATTATTCTCTTCTTTTCCATCAGGGAAAACCATATTTAAGTCAAGTGATGTGCGTTGTGATACAGTGGATATCGGCTAGGAACGAGAAGCCGGGGAGCCGAGTTCGAATTCCAGCTGAATCCATTGTATTCACTTACGCGCAAATACCCTTGGGAAAGGTATTAATCCGTCTCTTCCTTCCAGTTATGGGATAAATAGCAGGACAGATTGGGTTCTATAGCCTTGGTCGGCAACCAGTCTACCGCAGAAAGCAATGGCAACCTACTGCGGGATAATCTTCTGCGCAGTCAGTCATGTCTCTTTCGAGACATGATCGCCCAAGCGTGTATCACGTATAGCACTTAACTGACTGACTGTACCCTACTAATTACGCCCCGGAAAAGCACCATGATAAAGTAAGTGTCGTATACATCGCACATTAGGACATTTCGAAGTATAAGCGATCACTTTACGTTCGAATCCAAGACGCCAATAAATTAATTTTGAACCAGTAGATTTAAAAAGAAAATCTGACATTATCAACTGTTTAGCACACACACACACACACACACACACACACACACACACACACACACACACAAAATTATATTGATTACAATATAAAAGTTTGAGATTGTTTTTCAATTTTTTAATTTTGAGCGATCAACACTTTTGTAAACAAAAGTCAATTCTCGGTTTTAAAAATCTTACAAAAATTAAATATATATCTGTGACACATTATTTTTGGAAAATTAGCAAATTTTATGTTAAATTAGTCTGATTTACACAAGTATTACTTATAGCGTGAGATGTAGAATAAAACTATTTCTTAATCACAGATTTGAAATTTCTGACCTGTTCGCAACGTAAATTAAGAACTTATTGAAAACAATTCTTTAAAAATTTCTTTAGTATTCGAAAAGAAATTTCTACAAACTATAATGTTCTTAATTTTTATTATTCAATCAAGCAATTAAAAGCTTATCAAATTAAATAATAGCAGAGTTTTATTGCATTTTTTATTTTACTCTTCGGAGCAGATTTTCGGATACAGAGGCAAACTTAAAAAATATAAAAGATGATTTATATTCCCCAATGAATCCTGCGTTTGACTAATAAAATTATAGACCGCAACACTTTAAAATTTATTAAAATTTGATTGATTTACATGGAGAGAGAGGGTAACAGAGGTTAAAAAAAATTACCAAGATTTTAAAAAAATAATAATTTAAAAAATAATTTAATTCGTTTGTGAATGAGTACTGAAAGTTTCATTAAAATTAATGAAATTATTTGATTTTTGCGAGAATTTCCACGTTAATGTTTCTGTCCCAGGAAAAAAAAGTAGAAAAAAAATTGGATGGTGTCATCATTACGTTTTCCATTATAAACAGTCGTAACGTTTTGGTAACCCGTTAACTCAAATCAAAACAAGATTTTCTGCCAAAATTTCGAACATATAAGGGATTAAAAATGTTAAAAAATAATTAAAATTACTTTGATCTTAAAAATAATATAAATATTTTGATGGAAAAACTTTGTTTTATTAAGTTTGGGACATTTTTTATTTATACTATGCTCATTTTAGCGATTTAGGTGAGGTACCTACATATATATATATATATTAAAAATATATTCTTTTTCCCTCCCTTCCTTCTTTTATCTCTCTTACCACCTTTTTTCCGTGTTGCTTAAACTTACGTCGATTTAACACGGCTGTCTGTTAATTTTTAGTTACATTCTCCCTTTTTTTTGCGAACCCAGACGATGTGAATTTTTTTTCTTTTCTTATTTATTTGATTTTATTCTATCTTTTTCTTTTTCTTTTTCATTTTCTTTTTCTTTCCCTTTATTTTTATTTTTATTTTATTTTATTATTTATTTTTTAATTTCTTTGCAATCTATTTAAAAAGGAAAAGTAGACTAATTTTTCTCCAGTTTCTGAAAGGTTTTTTCTGTTGCTGAGGTGATGTGTCGTCCCCCGTGGGGATCTTCATATCGAAATGGCCATTCAACATCTTTGAATTAATCCTTTTTTAATATATATTTGCTCTGTAATATTTTATTACATGGAGCTCTCTTCCTGTATCATTTTTTAATATTAAAATAAATTTTTAATATTAATTAGGATCGGGTTTTTTGGAATTTACCTTCCTGCTTTTTTCCCTTGGATTGAAGTATCTGAATTAAAATATATATATATATATATATATATATATATATATATGTGTGTGTGTGTGTGTGTGTGTGTGTGTGTGTGTGTTCTTTATACAAATCCACAATTTTTATCCGATTCTCACCAAACTTCACACAAATATTCTTTAGGCTGAGTCTGAGCTCCAGGACCATGGATTAGTTTTAAAGCTTTCATTACACCCGAGCAATGCCGGGCTATACTGCTAGTAAAGTATAAAATTGTACATGTGGCGGCATTCACCCTGGGAGGATTAAGCCTGCTTTTTATCTATAAGAAGTTTCATGGTACCTGTTTGGTCTCCAACTGCATGTGGTGTGCAGATTTTCCAGCAGTATGGTGCGAAATCTTACCATGGTGGACTGGTTGTCAACAAAGGATATAGAACCCAGGCTGTGCTGCTACTTTACCCATAGCTGGGAAAGAGAAGAAATGGGTTCATACCTTTCCCAAGCATGATAGCACGTGAGTGAGTCTAACGAATTCGAACTCGTCCCTCCCATTCTTCACCGTGCTTCTTCTAGAAAGTATAAACAACCGTAAAAAAAAAACAAAAACAAAAAAAAACAGCGCATCATATTACCTACAAAGTCCATAACAAATGAACATGGAATAAATTTAGTTAATTTCAATAAAAAAAAAAGTCATACCACAGGCAGTTAGAATTTTAATTAATGAAAAACGAATATTAATTTTATATCAGTATCAGGTGTTTAATACATGGAATAGAAATAATATCACCAAAATGACTTCTGTAACACGTCCTGAGATCTAAAAATAGAATATCTAAACTTATTTATAAATGGAACTTTGTCTCTGTGTGTGTGTATGTGGGTGTGTGCCTGTGTGTGTGTGTGTATACGTTACAGATAGACTCCGAAATGGCTGAACCGATTTTCTTGAAAATTTACACAGTTGTACTATAAGCGTCTGCGAGTGTTCTTAGCTAGGTTTTGTGTCGAGGTAGCCCCGATAAATATCGAAGATCGATATTAAAAGAGATCAGGTTCTAGGAGTGGTCCGATTTTAATCAAATTCGATACACTCATAGACAAAAACATAAGAAACGATATTCAGAAGTTTCAAGGTTGCAGTTCTTACAATAGTGCAAAAAATCGATAATATATATATATATATATAAAGCAAGATGTGTGTGTGTGTGTGTGTGTGTGTGTGTGTGTGTTTATCTGCCTGTATGTCTGTATTTTTTTTAGCCCTTTTATTTTAGTTTTTTCTTCGGGTTTGGCTTTAAGTAGGTATAATTGTAGTTCTTAGTCTCAACTATGATACCATTTACTCCGAGGACATATTTAGCCTTCAAAATTCAGTTTACGACGAAAAAAACTTATTTGATATCGATACCAGGAAATCAAAATTTGACTTACATCCATTCATTTTTTTTCAGTCTACGGTTTCGCTTTAACTGGAAACAACTATTGCTTTTCAGTCTTTGGTGCCAACGTCCAAAGAGTCTAAGCTCCAGGACCCTGGATTAGTTTTAAAGTTTTCATTACACCCGAGCAACGCCGCGCTATACTGCTAATACATATATATTTAGAACTTTCTTAGAGAGTTATCCTACCACTGTATGTACAGGATACTCCTTTGGATTCTTCTATATCTACACCGCATGCTTATATATATATATATATATATATATATATATATATATATATATATATATACTTGTGTGTGTGTATGTTGGCAGCATTTTTTCATTAATGCAGGTTTCATTGAATAATATAGACAAGTTCTGTCTATTTATTTTGTGTAAGATCCGTTCGTATGATCTGATTAGCTTGATAGTGTTGTCATGGAAAGACGCCAAGAAATCGCAATAATTGTTGATTTTTTTATCAGGTCTGAGCTTTCGGCTTACATAATTGTCGAATTTTCTCTGTATAACTCCACTCTGTTAATAATAATTTAAATGTTCTATGTTCACTGAACATTAAATGTTCATCCTTTGATAATGGCTTATGTAAGCCGAAAGATATTAAATTTATTTTCTAAAACATATTTGCAAAACTAAGAGAAAAGTTAGCAATCCAGTGTGAAAAGGTGAATCGGTATAAAGGAACAGGGAAGGAAAGTCAGAATCAGTCAGCCAGAAAGAGGATACGCTAAAATGTAAGAAAAGAAATTTTCAGACACCGACCCTTACGTTCATTCTTCCTCTTCTTCCAATTTTCCTTTCTTCGTCTTCACTCACACGCCGTCAAAGAAACAACAACATCAACAAGATACTTCAACTGACTCCTAAAAACTAAAGTCCGATAAGTACAATTTTCTTTTATTGTTTAACCTTCATTTTTACTTTCTCGTCGGCCATAAAAAAGGAAAGGAATCACAGACTTTATTGGTAACATGTTATTCTTTTTATATTCTGCCACTTACTAATATTTTTCTGGAACATGTAACAACGTACATTTTTTTTCTTTGAATATTTTCTTCTTTATATTTTTTTTATTCAGTTTACTTAATAAAATTTTACTTTAAATTTAAATTTAAATTTTACTTTAACATACAAAACGAAATATTTTATTCCTCTACATTACATCATCCAACCTTCAACCTTCTGACATTTTAAATTGTGGGTACTTCTGTTGTGTTTGGCACCAGGCCAATTTGTCAAACATAGCCGAGGCCCCTACAATCTAAAAACGAAATATTATTCTACTTCTATCCCATAATGTACATACATATTTCAAACAGGAAAGGTACAACCTATTATGGAACAAAAATTATAATAATGTATGCACTATTTTGAAATTTTAATTCATGCGAAAACATTTATGATCACTTTCGAATATCGACTTTCTATTAATAAATTTTAGGAGACCGAGCTCTGCATCGATCACTTAATTTCTCAGTCATATTACTCTCTCAATTGAAAAATCATCAATACTCACGGGGTATAAATAAACTCTATGTTCACTGACACCACAATGGCCGGATTGTTAATTATTTAACATGTTTGGGCACTTTGACCAATTTTGTTATCAGTCTTAATGACAAGACTTGTATACCCTTTTATTTCAAGATTGACTAATTTAATCATATCGCTTTTCAAGTGGTTTTATTTTTATAAAATAAACACATTACACTCTCGAAATCTGCTATGCTCTAAATAGATATGTCTTAATGTATACTGTAATTTTGCTTTAAATTTATAAATTTTGGAATTACTAGATAAACGTAAGATATTTTAGAAGTATATTAGAATCGTGTGTATTATAATAAAAACTGCTATGTACATATATGGCAATATTTTATCATAAGTTTAAAATAAAAACGTAGTTTACTGAAACACAAGAGCATCTCTCTTCTGTTGCAGTAAACTGTTTTCTTTTATAAACTTATAATAAAAATATTACCATATATAATACTCTACTAAGTATTGAGCACATTTAATAAAGTAGATCACTACAAACAGTGGACTGCCAACCCATTATTTATTATTAGTTCTTATATATATATATATATATATATATATATATTAATTAGGATCGGGTATTTGGGATTTACCTTCCTGCTTTTCCTTTGGGATTAAAGTTTTTATATTTTAGTATATATATATAAATTAAAATAAATTTTCAAAATTCAAAAATGTTGAATGAACATTTCAACATGAAATCCCTAAGAAAGATCTCACGTATCCTCAGCAACACAGTCTATATATATATATATATATATATATATATATATATATATATATATATATTGTTTAATTTTTGGTCATGATAAAATTAGTGTAAGTTTGTATTAAAAAATATTCAATACAATTATATTTTTCATTTGTAAACGAGTTATTACGTGTGGTATCTTCAGGCGATTTGCAATAACTGATTTTACCGTTTACGTTTTTCTTTTTTTTAAGAACGCTCACGTAATAGTGATTTTTTTGAACGCTCACGTGACGGAGAATTTTTGAACGCGCAATTTTTAAAATTACAAGAAATTATAACGTTTTCCTCCATGGTTGTATGAATCTAATAGAAATTTTTTAGTATGGTTACACTTAGTCATAATTTCTTTTCTATATCCAATTATATATATATATATATATATATATATATATATATATATATATATATATATTCTATTAAATATAAGAGACATTGAATGTCTGTTATGTTTAATCATGAGCCGTTCTAAACGTCGTATTTTTGCTTTAATTTCAATTGAAAATAAAGACAAAAATTCTCCAACATTTGGATAATTATTTATTGGTTTTCTTCTAAGCTTTCGGCTCACATGAGCCATCTTCAGAGAGGTTGTTTAAACTGAAATATTATAAAATCCACCATCACCGACGATTTTATTTTGTATTGACATAAAACTCCGCTTGGCAACGGCAATAGTTACCAAAAATAATAAACGCAGTTCTTAAGTTTGCGATGCGGTTTTATGACGTCACACCGCGGGATAGCGCGAAATGACAACAAAACCATGTAGTCAAATGCAATGTAATATGTTATTTCCTGTTTTAAAGTTGATTTTATTGAGTGTTGGTTGTTTTAATTTGATGTACATGGCCTCCAATATCTGCAGGTTCCTCTTACTGTGTGTATGAGTAAGTATCACCGTATTGTTGACCAAAATCTGTCTGATATTACCTACATGATTATGTTTTTCAGAGAAATGTTGTTTAATAGTACTCTGATCAGAAAGATGACATGTAAGTCTACGGGAGTGCATGGTTGTAGTAAAACCAATATATGTACTAGGTTTTTGATTAGTATCAGAGATGCAATCTCTGAATGGGCATGTAAATTGGTACACTACATTGGTTTTTTGTAAAGAATTTAGTTTAGTGCTTGTTGGGTTATTATAGACTATGAGGTCAATTGTTTTAAACTTTTTATAATATATAATGAGTTTAATTTGATTATTACTTTCGACTGGTTTAACATTTCTACGTATTATGTTTTTGATAGTTTTTTCATCTTGTTTATAATTATTATGTATTTGGTTGCAATAGTATAAGTTAATAGTGTTATGTTTATTTTGATGTAAACCATTATTATTAATATTATCATTATTGTTATAGCTATTGTTAATTTTGTTGAGATACATTTTAATTTGTTGATCAATAACGGAGTTAGGAAATCCATTATTGACTAGTGTTTGCTATATATATATATATATATATATATATTTCTCTCGAATATTTTGACGTTATTTTTGACGGCAGGGGTACACTTAAAATAGAAGAAATATTATATTATTTGGGTATAAGATGCGTCATCTCAGCTTATTCGATTTATACAGTGAGACGTTGCTGAAAGAATTATAAGTCCTACCAGGATTTATTATTGATGACCAAAATCTTAACAACAAAATATATGCAGACGAGACAGTGTTGATGGTAGACACAGAAAGGAAATTGCAAGAACTCCTTGATAATCTAAGTAAAGGAAAAAGAGAAGAAAAGACGAAACATAAATTAGAAGAAGACATAATGAATGTTTGTTAGCAAAATGAACAGCCCACCATGCAAATTACAAATTGGAGACACCATATTCGTACATATTCGAATTGGGGGTTTACATAGGAGAAGGTGGTGAGAAAGAGTGGTTAGATATAGGAAATGTCAGAAGGAGGGTGATAGACAGGTAAGGATGTAGATGGGAAGAGTGTTTGAGAGAATGGATGCGAGTTAGTGCGTTAGGAGGTGTCTATTGACCTTACATTTAAACTCATGGATCTTGTAGCTTTCGAAGAAGCAAGTAAGTGGAAGGGAATTCCACTGGCGTGAAGTGCGAGAAAAAAAAGCTGTTGGAGTAGAAATTGCGGTTACATTTTATTGGTTTCACTGTAAAAGGATGGGACCTAGTTGCTAATCTAGTATCTCGTACAAATTCGTACCTAGGGGGCACCAGTGATCTAAGTTCATCGAAGCAGAAGCCGTGAAAGTATTTATAGAAGAGACACACGGAAGCCACGTCGCGCCGGTGAGAGGGTAACTGCAGGCGCTCTGCCAAGTCGGCATCGATCACATTACAGATTCTCCGTTGTATTTTGTCAAGAACCCCGAGCAGAATAGCAGAGGCACCCGACCAGATGTGGCAGCAGTATTCAATACATGGGCGGATGGTAGATTTATATATGTGCAGGATAGATTCAGACGGAAAAAACTTCCGGGCCCTGCAGAGAGAACTGACTTTCATAGCAGCGGGTTTAGCAATGGATTCGATATAGTCTTTCCACTTGACGTCCGCTTAGAGTGTGAGGCCAAGGAGGCGTAGTGTTTTACTCTCTGGGAGACAAGCCTGTTCCATGCTAATGGGAGGTAGGTGCGATCGTCTATGATGGTTAATTGATAGCAACTTCGTTTTGGAAGCATTAAAATTTACGAGCCATTTCTTACCCCAGTCCACTACGGATTGGAGGTCCTTATCAAACTCGGCAGCGGGTTCGCTTTGTCGCCCACACCAGATTTTTGATCGAGGCGAGAGTAAACTGTGGTGTCATCGGCGTACATGCCTACTTGGGATCTTATGGGGTCTTAATTCTTTTTTTTAATTTCTCGTTGCGTCCCGACGGAGAATAACTGAAGTGTTTTTATGGAAGACTATCATCTGACTATCTAAGTACGCACACCGATATTTCTTTTTTAAATCGACAACTAGTTTATAACATTCTTACAGACCATTATAAACACGTCCAATAGCTAGAATGCTCCAATTCATTATTGAATGAGCAGTGCGTAAATGCCGGAGTAGCTACTGTTTACAAAGTCTACCACTCTTCCAGAGCGCTCAATCAGGGTGTGAGAGCGTAAATACTATATATATATATTGTTTCACCCGAAGAGAAGCAGGACTGCCACTAGTGCGTGGAGCGTTACTTGAGAGAAGAGCAAAAAAAGAAAAAAAAAAGAAAGAAAAGAACAGTGTATGGAGGGGTCGGTGAAAGGATGAGAGAAAGATAAGCATCAAGTGGATAAAAGATGGCAACTGATGTTCCACTTAAACACTTGGAGATTCTAGCTATCAGGGAAGCAAGTATGAGGCGGGAAGTGCGAGAAAAAAACCTAGCACTAGAAGTGGCGATTACATTTGACTGTAAAATGCTGGGACCTAGTAGCCAATATCATAGCTTGAGTAATATATATATATATATTAGTCATCCACATACAAGCCTGTTTCGCTGTATCACAGCTCATCAGTGTGGCTAAACGCATCCACTTGCTTCTGGTCGGGATCGAAACTCAACCGATTTGGTGTTAGTCGGAGTCGCTACTCCCTAAGCCATCGACGCATGGAATCAGAGAAGGGAAATTTTAACGTGTTGTGTATAAGCTGTGTATACACCTCCCCACATATATATATATATATATATATATATACACACACACACACACACACACACACACACACACACACACACACACACACACACACACACACACACACATATATATTGTGTGTGTGTATTTAGATGCATGTTTTATTAAATAATATGAACAAGTATTACCGATTTGGTTTATGTAAATTCTTTTCATATCGTCTGATATCGTTGAAAGAAGAAAAAAAATCACAATATTTATACATGTTTTTATCTAATCCTTTCTAAGCTTTCGGCTTACATCAGCCATTATCAAAGATGACAATTATTGAGTGTTATTAAACAGTTCGCACATTTTCTTTCTTCTTTCAACGATTATGCTATTAAGCTTATCAGACGATATGAAAAGTATTGGCATAAAATGAATCGACAAAACTTGCCTATATTATTTAATTAAACATGAATCAATATATATATATATATATATATATGTGTGTGTGTGTGTGTGTGTGTGTGTGTAATAATCTTTTTTAACTTAAAAATTCCCAGTGACTCTCATTCCTGCGCATGTGTAGTTGCATCTACGTAAACATAAAGTTTGAATGCATAAAGGACTGAACGCGTCCCACGAAAAGTGTTTCCACTTTATCATACATCTTTCTCCAAAAAATTGTTCTTGATATATAAACATTTTCATATCGTTATCACACACACACACACACACACACACACACACACAGTGAGAGAGAGAGAGAGAGAGAGAGAGAGATCTATGTATAAGGTAGAATATTTGGTATTTAAATCAGGTAAATTCCGATGAAACGATATCAAAAGAACTCAATGTTAAATTTATTTAATATAACAGAGTAATATAATCTACAAAAAAGTTTTAGATATTCTGAAATTTCATGGGTAATACATATTTCACAGCAAAAAAAAAATGGCTGCTCGTCAGACCCATATGTATCAGACCCAAATGATACAAAAGTTAACTGTTGTATCATTAGGATCTGACAAGCAGCAATTTTTGGGGGACTGCAAAATATGTATTACCCATGAAATTGTAAAATATCTAAAAAAATTTATAGAGTATATAGAGTTCATTTTAATAACCATTTAAGTTTTAAAGTTTAAGATGTCAGCGTCCTCTCCTCTACAGACGCATGTGTTGTTACCTTCAACGGAGATATCAATCGAGTTTGATGAAGTCCTAAAGGAAGAAACCAGTTACTATTTATTTTTACATTTTGTTATTAATTTAGGTGTTTTCTAAGTTTAGTTTAAAATGGTGCAAAGTCATGAATTTGGTGATAAATGGGATTCCTGAATTCATACAATTGTAAAACTCTAGTAAAACAGCTCAATAAATTTTAGTCCTGGTATCACACACTGTCATATTAATATCAAGATACGTACATCCTGAATTGTTGCCTTAGAATTACTAAGAATACAAATTACAGCTTAACAGTATTGAGATATGACTTGAATCTTCAAACAGTGTTGATTTATGCAAATCGAATCGATTAAGGGAGAAGGAGAATTATACAACTTCGTCCGGCGATATAGGGATTTAAAAGTAAAATCGCGTAGATGTGAAATTTGCATTTATCGGTAGACTAGCAGTATAGCCCGGCGTTGCTCGGGTGTAATGAAAGCTTTAAAACTAATCCATAGTCCTGGAGCTCAGACTCTTTGGACATTGGCACGAAAGACTAAAAAGCAATAGTTGTTTCCAGTTAAAGCGAAACCGTAGACTGAAAGAAAAATGAATGGATGTAAGTAAAATTTTGATTTCCTGGTGTCAATATCAAATAAGCTTTTTTCGTCGTAAACTGAATTTTGAAGGCTAAATAAGTAATCATATATGTCCTTCGAGTAAATGGTATCATGGCTGAGACTAAGAACTACAATTATACCTACTTAAAGCCAAACCCGAAGCAAAAACTAAAATAAAAGTACTGAAAAACTGATTTTGATCACACCCGGTATCTTATCTTATATATATATATATATATATATATATATATATATATATTATCAATTTTCTGCACTATTGTAAGAACTGCAACCTTGAAACCTCTGATTATCGTTTCTTGTGTCTTTGTCAAATTTGATTAAAATCGGACCACTCCTTCTATAATCCGATTTTTTCGAGTATCGATTTTCGATATTTATCGGGGGTACCTCGACACAAAATCTAGCTAAGAACACTCGCAGACGCTTATAGTACAACTGTGTAAATTTTCAAGAAAATCGGTTCAACCGTTTTGGAGTCTATAGGTAACGTACACACACACACACACACACACACACACACACACAAAGTTCCATTTATAAATAAGTTTAGATAGATATTTATTTCGATTACCGTATTTTTCCACGTACGAGGCAACTTTTTATATATTAAAACTTACCCCCAAATATATGGGATCGTCTAATACAACAATTACAAAAAGTTAATTTTCAATCCTGCCCTGTATAGGCATTGGTAACAACTTGCGCCTTGGATGCCGGTATGGTAACTGCCTCAGTATGGTAATTAGCGATGTGAATTTTTCTTTTTGAAACGATTCATATTATACTGCGGTAATACAGTTAGTTACAAATATAATAAAAATATTTTTACTTCTTGATTTCACATTTAAGTGCGAAATTCAAAATACTATTATCAAAATTCAAGAGATTATTATGTATTTGCAAGTTCCGCTGAGCAATACGTATAAGTAACAAGTGACGTAAACAAATCATTCGTTCTTGATTTATAGAGCTATACGTATGTTCTTATCAATCATTATTTTTCATAGTAGTGCTAAATAACAACATTTGGGATAGCATACAATCTATATATTTTTTTATTAATATTTATTATTGTTGTGGTGTTAAATAACAACATATATTATAACATTCTTTCCCTCTCTCTCTCGACTTCAACTAAATCAAGATGGCGGGCCACTACGAAAATATTCTGGGAAAATTACAGAACGGAATCCTACTTCGGTATTTCTGCTCAACTTTATCAGTCTGTCTTAGCTTCTTGATATGTTGATTTGCGATTTTTATTTTATTTTAATTTTTGTCTTTAATTTTTGTCTTTAATTTGCCTGAATTTTTTAACAGGGGTAGTATTTTGCTATTGTAAATAATTTTTACGCTTAAATATCGTTTCGACTTATACTAAGCTAAAACTTAAATTTTTATTATTATAATTATTATTGGAGTAGATAGTACCCTCCATCACCCGATTTTACACTTCACCCACTTCTATTGAGCAGGAGTGGAGGTGATCATCTTGTATCTTGTTTAGGAAGGGGTTTAGGAAGGGGTTTCAATTGGAGTAGATAGACTGAACTATCGCCCGGTTCACACTCCACCCACGTCTATTGAACAGGTGTAGAGGCTCATCCCTTGTTCCCTGTTTAGGATGTGGTTTCCGGCTTTCTCTTTTCCAATCTTTTCACTTTTTCTTATTTTTTTCAATTAGAGTAGATAGATTGAACTATCGCCCGGTTCACACTCCACCCACGTCTATTGAACAGGTGTAGAGGCTCATCCCTTGTTCCCTGTTTAGGATGTGGTTTCCGGCTTTCTCTTTTCCAATCTTTTCACTTTTCCTTATTTTTTTTCAATTAGAGTAGATAGATTGAACTATCGCCCGGTTCACACTCCACCCACGTCTATTGAACAGGTGTAGAGGCTCATCCCTTGTTCCCTGTTTAGGATGTGGTTTCCGGTTTTCTCTTTTCCAGTTTTTTCACTCTTACTTAGCCCCCTGCACACCAGTGGCCTTACCGCCTTGCCCGGGGTGATATGATTAAAAATATATATATATATATAACAACATTTGGGATAGCATACAATCTATATTATTTTAATTAAAATTCATTATTGCTGTGGTGTTAAATAAAAAATATATTATAACATGCAATTTATATTTTTCACTAACATACATGATATGGTATTTTTTGCGGTGTTAAGTGAAAAAAATATGATGCCTTCAAATTTTTGTTTCTCATTACAAAATAAAAAAACAGAAGGCACACACGTAGATAATCAAAACCTTCAAAATCCATCATCTGATGCAAAGAGCTCATCATTAAAGTTGTCATTTTGCAGTTTCGTCATATTCAAGTTGGTTTTCTTATACAATGGATCTAAACTTATTTATAAATGGAACATTGTGTGTGTGTGTCTGTGTGTCCGTTACCTATAGACTCTGAAACGGCTGAACCGATTTTCTTGAAAATTTACACAGTTGTACTATAAGCATCTTCGAGTGTTCTTAGCTAGGTTTTGTGTCGAGGTACCCCCGATAAATATCGAAAATCGATAATCGAAAAATCGGGTTATAGAAGGAGTGGTCCGATTTTAATCAAATTCGATACACTCATAGACAAAGACATAAGAAACGATATTCAGAAGTTTCAAGGTTGCAGTTCTTACAATAGTGCAGAAAATCGATCAACTAGATCCCACCCTTTTACAGTGAAACCGATAAAATGCAGCCGTAACTTCTACTCCAACAGTTTCTTTCCTCGCACTTCCCGACTGTGGAATTCTCTTCCAAACGATTGCTTCCCCGACGGCTACAATCTCCAGGAGTTTAAATGTAAGGTCAATACACACCTTCTAACACACTAACCTGCTCCCATTCTATTAAGCACTCTTCCCATCTGCCCGACTCTCATCCTCGCTATCCTTACTCATCTGTCACCTTTCTCCTGACATTCTCTATGTCTATCCACTCCTTCTCTTTACCTTCCCCTATGTAGCCCCATGCGCAATAGTGGCAGTGGAATGCCTTGCTTGGGGTGAGATGATTAAAAAAAAAAATATATATATATATATATATATGTAAAAGGCACGATGTTTGTGCGTGTGTGTGTCTCTTTATCTGTGTATATGTCTGTATTTTTTTTCAGCCTTTTTATTTTAGTTTTTGCTTCGGGTTTAGCTCTAAGTAGATATAAATTTAGTTCTTAGTCTCAGCCATGATACCATTTACTCTTCTTCTTCTTCTTCTTCTTCTTCTTCTTCTTCTTCTATGTGCCTGTCCCTTCAGGACGTAGGCGATCATGTATCTCCACGTCTCCCTATCCCTTGTGGCTCTTAGTATGTTTGCTCCTGTTGCTCCTGGCAACCCTCGTTCCGTCATCCACCTGATCAGACCCTGCAAATATGTTATCCGCTGCCTTCCTCTGTCTCTCCTTCCTTCTATCTGGCCAGTCAGTATCAGGTTCTCCAGGCTCTCTTTCCTCATTGCATGTCCCAGGAACTTCAGTTGTCTCTTCCTGATGCTCAGCATCAATTTCCTTTTTGTTGCCATTCTTTTCAACACCTCATCGTTGCTTGCATGCTCAGTCCACGATATCCGTAGCATCCTTCTGTAGAACCACATTTCGGCCGCTTCCAGTTTTGTCCTCATTTTCGATTATATTGTCCAGCATTCACTGCCGTATTGAAGAACTGACATCACGTAACAGTCTAGCACTCTTTTCTTCGTTTTTATTGAGATTTTCCTGTGTGTTAGTATTTTGCTCATCTTCTGCAACGCGTCCTTTGCCATGCCAATTTGCATTCGGATCTCCGTGTCGCACTTTCCATCTCCTGTTAGAACACTTCCTAGGTACTTAAATTTTTGTACTTGTTTGATTCTGTTATCCCCCACCTGTATTTGGCATTTTGGGTTGTATCTTTTGCTGATGACCATGCACTCAGTTTTCTTAAAGTTTATTTGTAGTCCCTTCTTGTCGCCCTCCACTGCTACTATCTGTATGAGATCTTGTAGTTTCCTTTCCGTGTCCGCAGTCAGCAATGTATCGTCCGCATACCTTATGTTGTTCAGGTTGTGGCCTCCAATAACAAATCCTTGCGTGTCATCTAGGGTCCTCAAAATATTCTCGCTGTATAGGTTGAACAAATCCGGTGAAAAGACACATCCTTGTCTTATGCCTTTTTCTATTTTTGTGTATCTACTGAGATCGTTACCTGTCCGTATGCAGGCCGTTTGCTGCCAGTAGAGATTCTTGATTATTCTTGTGTCTTTCCCGAAAATGTCGAGGCTGCCTAGCATCTCCATCAATTCTTTGTGTCGTATTTTGTCGAATGCTTTCGCGTAATCAATGAAGCATAGGTACAAGTCTTTCTTCATTTGTAATGCCCTTTCAGAGAGCATCCTAATCATGAATATGGCGTTCCTTGTTCCAGTGTCTTTGACGAACCCGCACTGTTCCTGCCCTATCTCTGGCCTGATTCTGCTTCTCGCTCTATTCATCAGGATTCTGACAATCAGTTTTGTAATGTGACTCATTAAGCTGATAGTTCTGTGTAGTTCGCACTCGTTTGCACCAGGTTTCTTCAGCAGCGCTATAAATATCGACTTGCATAGGTCGTCGGGTATTATTCCGCTGCTATAAATTTCGTTCATTATGTCGGTAATCTTTTCTATGCCATATCCTTCTAAGGCTGTCAGCAGCTCTATCACTATGCCGTTTGGACCAGGTGCTTTGTTTCTGTTCATTTTTGCCATTGCAGCTTCCACCATTTACTCAGAGGACTTATTTAGCCTTCAAAATTCAGTTTACGACGAAAAAACTTATTTGATATAGGTAGCAGGAAAACAAAATTTGACTTACATCCATTCATTTTTCTTTCAGTCTATGGTTTCGTTTTAACTGGAAACAACTATTGATTTTTAGTCTTTTGTGTCAACGTCCAAAGAGTCTGAGCTCCAGTACCATGGATTATTTTTTAAAGCTTTCATTACACCCGAGCAACGCCGGGCTATACTGCTAGTATCAAATAAAACCACGAAAATTTTGCTAGATTTTCGGTTTAGTCTTATCTATAGGTCGCTTTGATTGTGGAAATGTACGGCAGTTTAGCCTGATGCAAAGCCACACGTGTTCAACACGCAGGAAGAACAGAATTTACAACATAAGCATTATGTATATTGACGGTCACTTAATGACTAATACGCAACATGGAGTGAGTGTTAACATTATTGCAGAACGGAAGGAATGCTTATTTTTCGATTTCTGATATTATTTGTCAAGCAAAAAATATTTTGCTTACTCATGCGCGTCCGCGTAAAAATGCTCATAAAACAAGGGATTCTTCCAATAAACAGCAATTAACAAGTAAAAAAATAAACGAACTTCATGGTTGAAGTTAGTGATACTTCAACGCCATTTTTAATTGATGTCTCTAAATTCTTTTTCTATGTGCCGTGACTATACAGGACTCTCCAGAATATCCTATCATTTGTAACCCTTAATAAATTTCATCTTTTTAAATCCCTCTTGAACTGTATTCTACCATCCATTTACTCAATCTATTTAGGTAGGTTGTGCATTGTTTTCCTGTCCCTCTTGCTTTTAATCTGTCCTGTGAGTATCAAATATTTCTCAAGCCTCTCTCCTCATAGACCCTTTCTTGACCCAGAGTGCAGGATCAAAGTGTAGTATTTGTTCTCAAAAATACACTTTTTGCTCCGGCCGCCTGCAGTACTCGCCACTTGATGGCAGGTGTGTAGGTTTGGAAGGCTATGACCAGCTCTGACAAGCTCTGACCATCTAAGACACGCTTAGTAAACAGTTACCGCGTATACGAGACCAGTGAACCGATCGTTTGCTCCTGCGGGCCTCACTTTAAAAAAAAAAACGTCCTTGTGTCTCATCTCGCCTCAGTGGGGAGGTTGGGTAAATAACACTCTCTCTCATCATTACGTATCCTAGAAATGTCAACCCTCTGTTGACGATGTTAAATATAAGTGTCCTTTTGTTTTCATTTTCTCTTAAGCTTTGTCGATTCTCATATATTTGGTTCATGATATTCTTCTGCAGAACCACAATTTTGATGCTTCAAGTCTCTTCTTCATCTGCGAGGAGATTGCCCAGTATTCACTCTCATAAAGGAGAATTGATATTACGCAACAGTTCAGTCCTCTTTTCTTTGTTTCTAACGAAATTTTCCTGTTTCTTAATGCTTTGCTTATGTTTTTCGTGGCTTATTTCCCTCTCACAATGCGCCTTCTGATTTTAGTGATGTTCTTTCCGTCTTTTACTAGTATTTAAATTGATGTACTTGCTTGATTTTGCTATGTTCAATTGTACTTCTCATGGTGAGCTGTTCCTTTTGCTAACAGTCATGCATTCTATCTTCCTGCAATTAGGGCACCACGCCGTGGTATAATGGTTAGAAAGCTTGTCTCGCTAGAACCAGTCACAACTGAGTAGTGAGTTTGATCCTCACTGGGTGTCCCATACTCTTGGCCTTGTGCCACATCTAAGCTATCTTTCTGCAATTAATGTTTAGTTCTTTCTTATCACTTTTCTTCGCTACCTTCTGTAGGAATACTTATAGTCTCTTTTTTTATGTCTGCTATCAACACTGTTGATGTACGGATGTGAGTTGTGGTGCAGTGGATATCGGCTCGGAACGAAAAATCGGGGAGCCGAGTTCGAATTCCAGTCAAATTCATTGCATTCACTTACGCTCAAATACCCTTGGGAAAGGTATTAATCCGTCTCTTCCTTACATTTATGGGTTGAATAGCAGGACGGATTGGGTTCTATAGCATTGGTCGGCAACCAGTCTACCGCAGAAAGCAATGGCAACCTACTGCGGGATAATCTTCTGCCCAGTCAGTCATGTCTCTTTCGAGACATGATCGCCCAAGCGTGTTTCACGTATGGCACTTAACTAACTAATCAGCACTGTATCCTCATTGTCTTATGTTGTTAAGATTGTGGCTGCAAATGATGAATCCTTGTAGAACTTTTATATCTTTCATAATTGCCTCCCTATATAGGTTGAATAACTAGATTTTTCCCGGAGTAGATCGTGATTTACTTCTGCCGTAGACTGGATGCTAACCAAGGCTATATTGGCTCTGCTATTCAACCCTAGCTGGAAAGAGAAGAGATGAATTAATACCTTCCCCAAGTGTATTTGCACGTAAGTGAATACAACCAATTCAACTGGAATTCGAACTCGGATCACCGAATTCCATTGCAACACAGCGCACATCCTTTTTTTTTTTTTTTTTTTTTTTTTTTTATAAGCGTTTCACCCCGAGCAAGGCATGTCACTGCCACTACTGTGCAGGGGGCTACGTAGAGTGGAGAAAGGCTGATTAAATATAGGAAATAACAGAGGGTGGGTGATAGGCGGGTGAGGATACCGAGAATGAGGGTTGGGTAGATGAGAGTGTTGTGAGAATAGTTGGGAGTTAGTGTGATAGGAGGTGTCTATTGACCCTACATTTAAACACCTGGAGATTGTAACTGTCGGGAAAGCAGACTTGTGGAAGGGAGTTCCACAGGCGGGAAGTGCGAGAAAAGAAGCTGTTGGAGTAGAATTTACGGTTACATCTTATTTGTTTAACTGTAAAAGGGTGGGACCTAGTTGCTAATCTAGTATCTCGTGTAAATTCGTGCTTAGGCGGCACCAGTGATCTAAGCTCATCGGAGCAGAAGCCATGAAAGTACTTGTAGAAGAGGCACAGGGAAGCTACATCACGCCGGTGTGAGAGATGCCTATCAGTTCCAACAGTTCCTTAAAGTCCTTTTGCTTATTAAGTAGAACATTTACTTAATAAACCGATTTCAATTTTTGATCAGTCCAACACTTACATGTTGCATGTTTTATGCGAAAGAGCGAGAAAACGCGTGTTGTCATTTCCATTGTCAAAGGGACTGAGTTTTTGAAAAAATTATATCGCATGTAATTATTATAAGGGCCGGTAATCCAATACATTTGCCTATGTGAGAAACAGCTTTATTGTAAGTATTTAGCCATCCTTTTTATAGTGACTGGATGTGTCACAAGGTGGGTTCAACACCTGATGCTTTTAAACATACTTACTGGCCAATTGAAAAAGTTGTACCATCCTTCAATCACTGTCACGGTCCTCCCTCTTTCTGCAGGATTCGAAACACCGTGAGTAGGATCCCTTCATAGCTTAGAAAGTAAGAGAACTTTACTTAGAACTCTAGTTGGATTTCAACTAGAGTGTGGAACAAGGCCACGCTTTGCCGGTATTTAATATGACAGGGTGAGAAACAAGGCAAGTTTAATATACCGTACGTAACACGTGATCTCGAGTATTGTGCGACCCCCTAATTTTCACCCGTAAATTATGTTTCTATCATGTACCTCGTGCATCATGCGAGTTCTCTTTTTGAGAGAGCAAATTGTCATAGACTAAACCACTTTCTCTCTCCCATCTAATTAAATAAGTTTTAAAAAGTAAAAGTTAATGATAAAATTATCGTTAGTAACGATTTACTCGATGCATAAACGCGTACAGCTAAAAACAACCGAACGAAACACGCACACACACACATGTAACACCGCAGGCCGGCTGGCAACCTCAGGCCAGACCCTAGTCGAGACGGCACCGGTTGTGACGCTTCAGGCCAGGCTGGCCGTCTGTCCAATGTGACGCTCGTTTTCGTCGACGGTCGTGACGTTCCCAGTTGTGACACTGCTACCCGGTTGTACGGTTGGTTTGGTCGCTGTTGCTGGTCGTGACGATCCCGTCCGATGATGTCGCCACAAGAGCTGGATTACAAGACGTCTTTTGCAACAACGGGCCCCTGTCCCACGTTGTGATTAGATCCCAGAGGTCACGTCGTGCAATTTTGGTAGTCGCCTTCTTGAGCCAGTCCGGACACTGGTGCACACTTGTGGTTTGAAAAAAAATAAACACGGCACCAAAAAAAAAAAAAAAAAATAAATAAATAAATAAATAAAAAAAATAAAAAAATAAATAAATAAAATAAATGAACATGGTCGAACACGCCTGGAGAGCTACGAAGAATGTTCTTATATAAAGAAAAAACAATGTCTTTCTTTTCCCAGGAATACAGTTGTCGAAAATGATATACAATCGTAAAAAATGCTGTTTACAACGGAGAGAGAAAGTTCGTGAAAAGCATCATAGCTTCCAATCCTTAAATAAAATGTCTTGTCTAAGTAAACAAATCTCTTCACATTTTCACTAAAGTCTTTTCACGTATTCCTTAAATTTTCATTAAAGTCTTTTCACACATTCTCTATAAGCAGGGTTGTAAATTTTCTATGTAGCTTCAAAAACAGCAAAGTCCTTTCGGGTCCTTATCGGAGTCTAACGGAGTTTGCCGAAGTTGAGCGAACGAAGAATCAGAATTTTCGATTTTCCCGTTATTAAAAAAAAAATAACAATAACTTTCTTTCGGGATTCATGTCGAGTTAATTTGCGGCAGGCTTCATTCGAAATTAACTCTTTAGCCATAAGTTCTATGGCGGGCGACCAGCCTTGGGTCATGGCTCCCCGGCTGGGACCCTTTTTTCCACAGTCGTTACATTTCGACTGATAGCAGTTCCAAGAGAAAGCTGAATATTAAGTAAAGTCCTCGGCCAATGAAATCATTTTCCGCCCACTCGATTTGCGGAAGGCTTTAGCTCTACGAATGAGATTTCGCCAACTCACATCCGATTTCGATTTCCTTCGAGTTCCCACATATTCTCGCTTACCAGCGGTTCTGTCTGGGAACCTTGGCCTTCGTGTGACCTTATCAAATAATTCTGACACTTGCTTTGTCTAAGCGTTTTCGGCTTACCTGAAATGTTTATCTCAAAACCCAAAAAAAAGAGAAATGTATATTTTCCCAGAATAGTTAGATTTTATATTCCCCGGCTTTTAGAAGTACTTGATGGTATTAAAATTTTTTTTTTTCCTAAGCTCACATCGCGTACCGTAATAAAGCATTAATAATATTGCCAACATCAATTTCTCTCTCCGCTGTTTTAAACCAACCAAAGGAAAATATCTCCGCGGGAGAAGGGAAAGTATCCCTGCGGGAGATAGTGTTACACACACACACACACACACACACACACACACACACACACACACACACACATATATATATATATGTGTGTGTGTTTGTGTGTGTGTGTGTGTACTGATGAGCTGTAATACAGCGAAACAGATCTGTCTGCGGATGACTATATATATATATATATATATATATATATATATATATATACATATATATATACACAGGGTGGTCAAAAAGTAGTTGGTCGGTAGGTGGAATAGGTTTGTGTATTGTTTATATTACTACACTGGCGTTCTGTAGATATCACCACAGTTGCACGGTTTGGCTTTTTTTTTTGCCGTTACGTGGGGGTTTCCGTAATTTCTATACGTAATTTCTATACGTAGTTGGCGAGTTTGGTGCTATTTTAAAGTTTTTCTAGTTTTAATGTGGACTTGTGATTATTTCATCGTGTTTGAAAATTGCCTTCAGTACATCCTAAGTATATTTTATCTTTTACTTCTGCACTGTAGATGACTTCTTCGGTTTTACAAAATCCTTCAAGCGGACATTTCTTATAATCTCGGCAGTTACATTTATCATTAACCGTATTCTGCCGTACTTTGTTGTTCAAATTTTTGGTATTTTGCCTCTTTATGTGATTTTCTAAATTGAAAATACAACTGTGACTTCATTTAATCGTATTTTCTATGAAATATTTTATGTAGCTCAGTGCTTTGGGGTAAATTTTTGTTAAGTAGTTCAAAAAATATTTCCCATATTTTGGACTTTACTTCTAAATTAAAAAGTAGTTTAAACCAAATGATATTACATTTGCTCGTATTAGTTTTTCTTGTTTTTTTTTTTGTTCATTTTAGTGGGGTTTATTTTTTGTTAATTTATCTGGGGTTTAAACTCTAATTTGCTTTTATGTCTGTTTTCTTGAAAAGCTTTTATATAATCTTTTATTATTTCCATTGTTTATTTTGTGTAGCAATCCTTAGTGAAGCACATATATTTTTTTAAATTTCTTGGATTATTTTTCCTAATTCACTTTTTGTTGGGTTGATTAGTCGAAAGGAGGGTCTTTCTGAGAAAGTTGATTGGTGGAGGCTTCCTGTTGATGCACCTCTTCGTCTTTTCCCCACTAATTTTTGACCCTCCCCACAGTATAAGCTGATGCACAACTTCTTGTTTACATCTTACACACTCTTTATTGTAATGACTGAATATAGCTTTATTGTTATTACAATATGCTACATTATTCTATTTCTTTAAAACTATCGTGAAATATAAGTGATCATATATTTTACCACTCAGTTCGATGTGTTATGCTTTTAACATGACAAAATAAAACGGTTCTGGAAAAATGACACACTTGCCAAGTGTTGGAAATAAATAGGGAATTTATTATTGTAGAAACATGAGTACAGCGAAACAGTTGTGGATGTTGATTAAGCGTGTGCTTATAGAGAGCCTGGAAGAGTTCTGCACGCCATGTTGCTCGCTTCTATCGGATGTCCCCTCTTCTTGTCTCCCAGCATGCACCTATTAGCTGGGGAACGGACTCCCTTGAATGGTTAAGGGGAGATAACTTTTGAACTTTTTTATGGTGGTCCAAATATCTCACTTTTTTTTTTCAAGACAATTAGCTGTAACGAGCACGCTTGGGGTTAATTTGTAGGTGCTTCACTTTCGTTCTGTTCTGCTTTGGCCGGTTATTTCTAGGTTCCTCATTGCTCTCGTTTATATTCGTATGTTCGACAGGTGGTATAGTTGGTAGTTCAAATGTGTCCACTCGTCCAGTGGAATGTTCAACGTGTTGTTTGTCTTAGTGTTGTTGGTGTATCTAGGACGCAATTTCACGCCGTGTGCTTGTAAACTTATGCAGTTTCAAACTTGATCTGTATATTCTATTTCTCTTGCTAATAAGCATTTCGCTTTACGGCCATATCACGTTGAAACATTGAACAAGGTCGCGCAACATCAAGTCATGTGAGTACCTAGATGGATGCTCACACGAGAATACCAGGAGCTGTAAGTTTGGATGTGTAAATGCAGCGGAGAAGAGTGACTTAGTAATACAGTCCATTATGCAGGCTAATCATCAAGGTGGAAAGGAAAAAGGACTCCCATCGCAAAAAAGTTCTTTTTCACTGCTTTTTAAGATAAAAGAGTAATTTTGGTTTAATCTTATTCACAATTGATCTCGTTAACAGTTTCTGCTTTAATGAGACGTAGACATTTTCTGTTTTAATTATTTTTTTAATTCTTAAAACGACAGGTGTTAGAAAATGTTGTTGATTGATGACTTGAAAAGTAAAATTTTGACGTCAACTAAATTCATATTGTTTGAATGTAAATTGTTTATTCTTTTCAGATGAAGTTCATCCTTTCTTCTTTAAAATAGCACCAACATTAATACATGAAATTTGAATTTAAATACTTTTAACTTTAATTTTAAAATTAGATATTGAAGTTTTAAAATCAAAATTTAACATGTTAATATACAATATTATCAAGAAATGTATTTAGATATATAATATATATTTCCAATTTTTCTAGTTGAATTGTTCATTCATATTGTATATGATCTAATATTATATTTGATTATGCTATAATAAAAAATTAATTTTATATGAATACTACTTTATGAAAATGTAGATGTAGTAGGTCTCGTATGATGGGTTCGTGTGCAGGGGTCACGAAACCTTTGCAGTGATCTTGTCGGTGATAGCCAACGTCCTGGAGAGATACGGGTTTCAAAAGATGATTGATATATTGGTATTTCATAACTTTTTAAAAATATTTTAGCAGAGGTTTTTCCATGAATAAGAAATGTGTCATCTTTTTCTTTTGTTTTTTGATGGCATGGTTACAATTCCGACTGTATGAGCAGAATAGTAGGGGGTGTCGGCTTAAAGGATAGCCTAACTTATGTTAGCAAAGGGAGGGCCACGGAAAAACTAATGTTCAGTCAACAATCTAAAACAAGGAAGTGACTATTAAACAAACATTTCTTCCCGGTAATTCAGCAGTTTAAATCAAAAGCTGAGATAAAACACTTTAGTTCTGACGTCATCACCAAACGTCAAAAGCTGTGTTTTTTGTTTTTTTTATATATAAACAAAACTGCGATCAATCATCAACTTATCTATCAACGTCATTACTAACAACAAATAAGTAAAAAAATTTAAAATATGGAATTTAATCAAGTAGAGACTTAGGGATAGGAGACGGAATCCTTCTGCATAAATCTTGTTCTAAAGGGAGATAACCACTCGAACCACTAATTGTTATGCCTCTGTTTCTGTATCCAGTGGAGTCTAAGATCAAAGATGAGTCTAGTCATAGTGTTAATAATCGTATCGAGGCGAAGGATTGGTGGTGGAACTTTCCCCAAGATCATCATTGCAGCAGCAAACACTCCTGCCTCCGTAATATTAATCAGAGTGAACCAAATAAATCCGGAAAACAAAAGCAAAAAACAAAAGAAATTTCAAGTGAAAAAGAATAAGTGGCATTTTACTTTGTACAATGAACTAAGTTAATACGGTATTTTATTACTTGTATCTATCAAACATTTTTATCAAAAAATGAAATGAGGAGTACCCACACCCAGTAAAGCCATGAGGTCGTAAGGTTCTAAGGTTGCAGTTTCTCTCTCCTAGATACTGCTTTACGGTAAAGATCTGACACATCTTCCAAGGAGTATTCCGGCAGTATGCTTGATCAGTGCATACTGCAGATTTGGTCATTGTTTCAACGTACAGAATATTTATGTAAAGTATGTATACGTTGGACAATGAAGTCGATTAGAGTAGTTAGCTAACCCTTGCTGCATAGATCTGTTCAGACATATTGTGCTTGTTCGAATTCTACAGAGCCAACTACACTGTAACTAAGCCGAATCGACATTTGTTACTGTTTCTGGGAGAAAACACATAAATTAATCACGGATTAGTGATTTCGTACTAACACAACTATAGACGGTTCTCGGACAGGATGATCTACCCAATTTCGTTCACTACAGTAACAGTCACACCACAAATCTCACATTTAATTTATTTTTCTTAATTTTACTTATTTTTTTAGCAAAATAAATAATTTATATATACCGGTTCTAGAATACTGATTTTTTTCGGCAAGTACGCCTTCTTCATCTGGAAGACTGGTACAACAATATTCTTCACCTAATTTGCTCAATTTTGATATCGACTCGAAACGACAAATCGGGAAGCCGAGTTCGAATTCCAGTTGAATTCCTTGCATTCACTTACGCACAAATTACTCTTAGGAAATGTATTAATCTGTCTCTTCCCTCCAGTTATGGGTTAAATAATAGGACAGATTGGGTTCTACAGCCTTGGATGGCAACCAGTCTACCGCAGAAAGCAATGGCAACCTACTGCTGGATTATCTTCTGCCCGGTCAGTTATGTCTCTTTCGAGACATGATCGCCCAAGTGTGTATCACATATGGACTTAACTGACTGACTCTAGCGCAAAATATTATATGCATAATATATATATATATATATATATATATATATATATATATATATTATATGAACTCAAGAGCTATTTTATAGGGCTTCAACTGTTCGCTTAAATTTTATTCCACAATCAAGCATGAAATCTACAAATCCTTTAATGGTTTCGCTATTATCTAATAACAGAATATCGGCAACCAATGTTTTAACTGTTGTAAGTTACGATGTACAGGGAGCAAACCTGATGACAGAAAGTTATATAAACACCCTACCCGAGAGAGAGAAAAAATCAGAATCAACGTTAGAAGAAAGTCCCCCAAGTCACACACTCTCACGTTGACGTTAATTGATAAAGTAAAGCAGTGAATAAATAATAGTTTTGGAAAACATTTAGTCGTGTCTTTTTATTCGTCTTTCCAACGATACGAAACTAAGAATGTGTATGCTGAATGTTCATCATAATTAACCTCTACTAAATCTAGTTTTACATTTGCTTAGCTATGCTTAGGCATCAAGAAATAACACAGCCGACTACAATCCTAGTGCCTTACTAGTTAAAAAAAATCTCTAATCAAAATTGTAATTGTATTGAAGAACAATGTATTTTCATAATATTGTTGGTAGGAATTCCTCCTATTAATTTATCAATCTGATTGTCCTCAAAAGAACATTTCTGGTTACTTCTTACCGACTGCTTCTATCACCGGTAGCTCTACCCTGTTCTTTATTTCTGTCTCTGGAGTCTATAATTTGTTTGGTAAAGGGTCCTTGTTGATATACCTCTTCGTTTTTTAGATCATAATTTTTGATCCCACTGTATAAACGAACTTTTTGTTTACTTCTCCGGCTATGACCACTAAATCGCACTTTCATAGATTCAATCTGTAATCTTTTGTTGGTTTGCAGATAATTTTTCATTGGGCAAATGTTGTTTCCATCTGACATTTATCGCTGCTATCAATAGTCGATTCTACGTAAAAAAAAAGAAGGAAAAAATCTAATAAATAAATTAGATCTCATAATGGAAAATTAGCGTAGCGTTTAAATCCATCTTGAATTTAAAATTGCGTCAACACGTCTGTTGTTTTACGACCATTTTTTCTATCTGCTGTTTGGTCCCACAGCTTCAAAATGAATGCAAAGAAACGCACAAAAATCATTAAATTACAATGTATTTGTTTTTACAATTTTCGATCAAATACATTACGCATGTGCACAAGTGATTGTTTAAAGGGACAAATGAGAAACTCTTCTTGTCGCATAGAATACTGCGCCATCGGGTGATGGCTGAGTGGACCAATGTAAAGCTGGCTGTTGAAAAGTTTTAAAGTTTAAAAGCTTAATGCAAGGTCTTATGCGCTGTGATGCAAGTGATCATGACCACATTTTCTGTTCCTTGTAGCACTAAAATATATTTAATATTTAACTATTTGCTATCCTTCCTTGTTCCTTGCTTTGTCATCCATTTGAACAAACCCGAATAGTTGGATTTTATTTCTCTCTGCCCTTCCTAACTTTTTCTTTCTATTACATTCATTAAGTAAGTTTAAACAGACTGATTGATTATTTTTTATGTAAGCAGAACAAAACAAAATAAAGAACAAAACAAAACAAAAAAGAAATACTGATATAATGTTTTTTTTTTCCTGAATGTTTTAGACAAGAGAAAATTAAAACATTGGTTCATGAATTTGGTAGATTTGAGTTTTGCTTAACGGCATATCAACCTCTGTGGGTTATTTAATGTTAAAAGGTTAGGATTTTAATGTATTTTTTAAATGTTTGTTTATTGTGAGAAGGTTGATTTAGTCACATTTTAATGAAATTTTTTTGTTTTTAATCTTTTTTATTTTAGAAAACTGAAAATGTCTTCTAGTTTTGTATTCAAAAGTTTTGCTGAGAATAATTTTTCTCTTCAAAAATGTATATTTTTCTATAAAAGTCTATTTTATTTCAGCCATTATCAAAGATGAAAACAGTGTTGGTTTGAACGAGCAGTTCGCGTAAGAACGATAATAGTAGTCGTCTATTTTGTTTGTGTGGAGGATTGGCGAACACGTTTCATCTTTGATAATGGCTGATGCAAGCCGAAAGCTCAGAAAGAATTAAATAAAAATATGTATAAATATTGTGAGTTTCTTTCTTCTTTCAACGATAATGCTATTAAGCTTATCAGACGATATGAAAAAAATTTACATTAAATAAAGCGACAAAACTTGTCTGTATTATTTAATGAAACATGCATCAATATATATATATATACTATACTAGCATTCGTTAAAGCAAATTTTATAAAATTCAACATACAAGGTCTGTTCATTTAGTTTTTCTTTTCATTTTTCCGGTTTTAGAGTAAAGTATTGATTCGGATAAGCAACAAATTAATAAGAAGTTGAAAAGAAACAACAAATAGGCAATAGACAGGTTTATCGGTTGAAATTACTAAAACCTATATATGTGACTACTGGTAGCTAATCCCCATTGCAGACGTTTGCTCAGGCACACTTGTGTTTGTTTAACACCGACAGAGCCCAACTGTGGTTTATACTGCAACTATGCACAGCAAACCTTAGTTACAGTTTCTGGGAGAGAGCAAGTTGTCAAGCATGATCAACAGTTTGAACAACGCCAGGACGCTCAAAATCACGGTCACAATGACTTGGGACTTCACGCTAGCACAAATCATCGACGGCATCGAAATTACTAAAACGTGTTCACACACACACACACACACACACACACACACACACACACACACACACATACACGGGGAGGGGACCAAAACTGAGGCTGGTCATCAATAACCATTCTACATTTAGCTAATCCGACTCACGACCCAAACACTTTTTACAATATTCCATTCATCATAAGGACTCATTCACGGCTAATCAATCAACCATACACCATTATACCTCACACATTCAGGAAACCTAGAAAAGGGATACTCTTCACATGAATTTTTAAAATGATCTTGATGTACAATATATACAATATATCTACAAAAATAGATGAAAATTATACATGAAATGTAATGAAATGGGGGTGGATACATGAAACAAAACAAACAAATAAAATTTCAACTTAATATACCAAATAAACAAATTGATGTTAGCTGGACCCGTTCAACCCACAAAAAATAAAGAGGCCGCTGTATTCTGTCTTTATGACACAATCAAGAGGCTCTCTTACTTAGGGAGATAGGTAAGCAAAAAAATTAAATACGGCTTGGGAAATAAAACTTCTGACCCAAGCGAGATAAGAACAACGGGATTCAAAAAACTGGGGAAGGTTGGTAATCTCGACCTGGATCCTAACAAAAGATTATGCCGGGAACAAGCAAGGAATCACACTCATTCATATTAACTAGGTACACAAGAAAGCAACTACCTTATCCAGGTTAGGGTTTCAAAAGAGTCCACCCCGATGCGACTAGCAGACCTAAAAAAGAAAATTAAGGCTAGCCCCGTTCACGCGAACCAGGCTCGTCACATTTACCCATCTTTTGCTGAAGCCAGTCGAAGTCAAGCGTTTCCAATCAAATCTAATCTTCATTTTGAGCTGATGCTTAAAATATCGGATAAATCCTGATGTGAAAGACGCTGACCTCGCAAGACTTCCTCCATTCGCGTCGTCTACATCACCATTCGAGCCGTGGCTAGCAGCGACAGAAACACCATCCGCTTCACCCCAGAGAACTAGGGCGACACTTTGTCAAAGACGTATGCACGATCTAATTAAGCACGAGCTTACGCGGCGCCATACGAGCAGTCAACTCGCAGATACGGTCCTAAAAGGGCAAACTCGCGAACAATGGTAGAAGGCGTGCGAAGCCGTTTCTTCCAAACCAAGGTTGCAGCGTTCACAATCTGGAAAATCTGCCAGGCCCCATATGAAGGCCTTGTCATTGAAAGACAACCTATTCTGAGCTAGGTAAGCAAAATCTCAGAGTTGCTGAGATAATCCGCCCCGGGTTCCCAAGATCAGAACGAGCGAAACTCATCCTCCGACAAGCGGAGCACCTCCCTGAGTGGATCCTTCACGACCCCATTCACTAATCCCTGATAGAAGACTCTCCTAGGCTGAAAAAGATCACAGGACCAAGGAATGGCTCTCAAGGCCGTCCGGCACTCGAGCAGAAAACTCAATCGCTTTCGAAGCTTACCGCACCACCTCGAAATTGCAGTATTCAGTTACCCCACTCCCACTAGGGCAAGATGTGGCACAAGGCCTTTTTAACCTTGGTTCTCCGGGCCATATAGCCCGGCCAAAAATATGTCTAATTTTGCCCAGTTGTGATTCTATCCTTCGGCGGAGCCACGACTTGGTTAATACTCTCAGCCCGAGGCAGAGAGCTGATAGTGACAATGGCAAATACTGCGAGAAACTGCCTTCCCAGTTAAGAAAAAATGTGGCACAAGGCCTTTTGAATGTGGGTCTTCCGGGTCATAGAGCTCGGCCAAAAATATGTCTATTGTTCCCCAGTCGTGACTCAACTTTCGGCGGAGCCACGACTAGGTTAATGCTCTCCGCCCGAAGGCAGAGTGCTGACAGTGATAATGGTAGTTACTGCGAGAAACTGCTCTCTCCGAACTCAAGCAGGTAATTATATATCGTAAAAGGAAGAGTCCATTCATCGTAGGAGGGCACCATAGCATGTATATATACTGCGATGGTTAAATTGTCGCCATGTCATATTATTAATTTAACGCATCCGCGTTGTTTGTTTTTGATGCAGTGTATAGAAGGATCACTTTGGTACAGTCTATGAGAAAAAGACCAGCCTAACACAATTCATCCCGCTAGGAATTTGGAAACGGTATGATGCATTGCTGCAGTAGATTTCAATATGAATATTTCAGAGTGTTTGGGTGTTTGGACAGTGTAGCGGGATTCGGAAAGAGTCAGATGTCTAATGGTAATTATGAAAGTGTTTAGGGTGATCCCTAGTGATGCTGACATTATGTCTTCATTCATCTTCCCACAAACTCAACACGGAGATCTACATCAAGTGCCTTGAGAAGGAAGTGCTACCTTGGGTCAAGAGGGTGGCTGCTAGAGATCCCTATATGTGGCAACAGGCAGGAGAACACTTTCATCGTTTGAGCGAGAGATCAGCAAAACTCATTGTAATACCAAAGATGAACTGAAGACAAAAATTATGGCAGCATTCACTAGCTTAAACAATGAAAGAGTTCGGAAGAGTTTCAGGAAATTCCAAAGTTGTCTGGTTGAAGCCAATAGCGATTTCATTGAATAAATTTACTCTTTAGTATTTGAAGATATCTTTGTGTGATTTTGGGAAATATATCTGTTAAAATGAGATGTCAGTGTTATTTTGTTTTGACGTCAGTTAATTCATCGCAACCTTGTTGTAATTTTAAAAATGTATTTTTTTGACAGTATTTGTTTATTTCTATTATTATATTTTATATTTCAGACCGTCCTCCGTCCTTCATCAGAAACAAATGATTTTAAAATTTAAATTAGAAACGTATCTCGCGAAAGCGTTCTCTCTCGCGAAATACGTTTCTAATTTAAATTTTAAAATCATTTGTTTCTGATGAAGGACGGAGGACGGTCTGAAATATAAAATATAATAATAGAAATAAACAAATACTGTCAAAAAATACATTTTTAAACTCACAACTTTTTTGTAGTTTTGCCTATACATATTAAGACAGTATACGTGGATCATCACTATGTTTTATATATATATATATATATATATGGGGGGTGCGTGTGTATACAGACACAGGCTTCTCTGCCATTCTGAAGATGAGATTTTGATCTCGAAATATTGATGTATAATAAATAGGTAATACCCCAAAACTTCTTTACCTTCCTTTATATTACTCAACGCATTGTGACAGCCTTCAAGACATAACCATATACCTATTATACACAATGCTTCAAGCAAATTACAAAACTTTACTAATATATATATATATATATATATATATATATATATATATATATAAATGCTGTCCATTCCTGGATCTCCACAGATTACTTATTTTATTTTCTATGAATTACCCTGACGTATTGGAAAAATAGTGGTGTTGCTTTTTCTATAAAAATAATTAAAGTTCTGAGAAATGTTTTAGTTTCAGCTGTCTTAGTTTCATGTGCGTTGTGGTGCAGTGGATATCGACTCGGCACGACGAATCGGGGAGCCGATTTCGAATTCCAGTTGAATTCCTTGCATTCACTGACACACAAATACCCTTTGGAAAGGTATTAATCCGTCACTTCCCTCCAGTTATGGGTTAAATAATAAGACAGATTGGGTTCTTTAGCTTTGGGTGTCAATCAGTCTACCGCAGAAAGCAATGGCAACCTACTGTGAGATAATCTTCTGCCCAGTCAGTCATGTCTCGAAAGAGACATGATCACTCAAAGCGTGTATCACGTATGGCACTCAACTGACTGATTCTGTCTACTTTTCAAAAAAGAGAACTAGGTTATCTTACAACCCTAATATGTAAGCTGTCAGCCATCTTATATTTCATAATTTGTTTTTCATTTATTTGTTATGAGTCAAATCGTTAATTGTTGTTTTGTTATCGTCGTTCTTGTTCTTATCTGTTTTGTTATAATGCTAAAAAGTATTAAATAAAGATTAAAAAGATTCCGTTCGGCATAAATCCAGAACAACCTTCATCACTATAGAAGAAAAGTCTTGAGAAAACAAAAAATGTAGTCCTACAGAAGGATGATGAGAATTCCATAAACCGAATTATCGAGCAACGACGAAGTTTTAGAGAAAATGGAAACACAAAAGTACATTTATACTTAAAATCGGAAATATACATTTGAGATTTCTCTTGTATCATTATAAGAGACAAGAGGGCTTAGAGAATTTGATACTCACAACACATATGGAAAGCAAGATGTAAATAGGACAAGAACAAATGACTTACCTAATGAACTTGTGTAAATAGCTGAACAGGGCTTAGGTGATATGTCAAATAGACAAACTTTACAAACAGATTTTGTGGTGCACTGGATATCGACTCGGAACGACAAATCAGGGTGCCGAGTTCGAATTCCAGTTGAATTCCTTGTATTCGCTTACGCACAAATACCCTTGGGAAAGGTATTAATCCGTCTCTTTCCTCCAGTTATGGGTTAAATAATTGGACAGATTGGGTTCTATAGCCTTGGCTGACAAAAAGTCTACCGCAGAAAGCAAACGCAACCTAGTGCGGGATAATCTTACTCCCAGCCAGTCATGTCTCTTTCGAGACATGATCGGCCAAAGCGTGTATCACGTATGGCATTTAAGTGACTAAGAAGGGCTATGAAATTGTAGAGAGTCATGATCACCAACGAAAAAAAACAAAAAAAAAAAATACTCCGGCAAGCTGTGCTTTTAAAATTATCTTTAATTTACGCTTTATTTCGTCCCCTGCTCAAAATCTTTGGTCCACGTCTAAAGAGAAGTGGGTAATTAGAGTCACGAGCAACGGGTTAATGGATGGAGGGAAGAGGCGGACTAATTTGACAAAACTGACATCAGCTTCCTATAAAATCCTGTTTTATTAACGTAGGAAAATCAATACACTGTAAAATGCAAATTCAGCTCCGTCGTGGTCAACAGGTGCATACGTTGGTATGTGTATGACATATGAATAAATAAACGTATAAACATAAAGATGGCTTTATGTAGATGGGAAGTAATAATCGATGTTTCGTTTTATAAATTTCGCCGCACAATTTTCATTCAACCTTCGTTTACATTAAAAAGGTCACACCGTGATGAATTAATTCGATACGATTGAAGAAAATCGTTTAAAATATTTACAGTAAAGACGTAAGTTCACTTGGTATTTAAGGGGAAAACTCAGTGATAAGGAATTCTGTGGATAGATTTCCACTTAAAATCAGACTTGTCGGACGCGTTGCCTTCGGGTGGAGAGGAAGCAAGACACCGAAGGGAAGATTTTTGTTCGGGGAAAAACAGACATAAGCCCGACCCTTCTTCTTCTTCTATGTGCCCTGTCCTTTCAGGACGTAGGCGATCATGGTTCTCCACGTCTCCCTATCCCTTGTGGCTCTTAGTATGTTTGCTCCTGTTAAATCTCGCAACTCCCGTTCCGTCATCCACCTGATCAGGCCCCGCATATATGTTATCCGCTGCCTTCCTCTGTCTCTTTTTCCTTCTATCTGGCCTGTCAGTATCAGGTTCTCCAAGCACTTCTTCCTTATTGCATATCCCAGGAAGTTCAGTTGTCTCTTCTTGATGCTCAGTATTAATTTTCTTTTTGTTGTCATTCTTTCCAACACCTCATCGTTGCTTGCATGCTCAGTCCACGATATCCGCAGCATTCTTCTGTAGAACCACATTTCCGCTGCTTCAAGTTTTGTCCTCATTTTCGAGGATATTGTCCAGCATTCACTGAAGAACTGACATCTCATAGCAATCCAGCAATCTTTTCTTTGTTTCTAGTGAAATTTTCCTGTGTGTTATTACTTTACTCAGTTTCTGGAACGCTTCCTTTGCCATGCCAATTCACCTTCGGATTTCTGTGTCGCACTTTCCATATTCTGTTAGGTAGGTATTTAAATTTTTGTACTTGCTTGGTTCTGGTGTCCCCCACCTGTATTTGGCATTTTGGGTTGTATCTTTTGCTGATGACCATGCATTCAGTTTTCTTAAAGTTTATTTGTAGACCTTTCTTGTTACTCTTCACTAATACCTTCTGTAGGAGGTCTTGTAGTTTCCTTTCCGTGTCTGCAATCAGCACTGTATCATTTTTTTCCAGAGCTTAAGGAGTCGGAATTTACCCGTTAAAAACCGACCTTGTGTCACACCCAATCTAGGTGGGGAAGTTTCTGGTAAATTATTGGATGACACATAATATTTCTAAGAAGTCACTTTAAGAACCGGGGTAATGAGCTTTGATAGCACAAAACTAGTTTTATACACTAACTAGCAGTATAGCCGGCGTTGCTCGGGTGTAATGAAAGTTTTAAAACTAATCCATGGTCTTGGAACTCAGACTCAGCCTAAAGAATATTTGTGTGAAGTTTGGTGAGAATCGGATAAAAATTGTGGATTTGTATAAAGGACATACAGACAGATAAACAGACACACACACAAACATCTTGCCTTTTATATATATATATATATATATATATATATATATATATATATATATTATCGATTTTCTGCATATTGTAAGAACTGCAACCTTGAAACTTCTGAATATCGTTTCTTATGTCTTTGTCTATGAGTGTCTCAAATTTGATTAAAATCGGACCACTCCTTCTATAACCCGATTTTTTTCGATTATCAATTTTCGATATTTATCGGGGGTACCTCAACACAAAACCTAGCTAAGAACACTCGCAGACGCTTATAGTACAGCTGTGTAAATTTTCAAGAGAATCGGTTCAGCCGTTTCGGAGTTTATAGGTAACGGATACACACACACACACACAGACAAAGTTCCATTTATAAATAAGTTTAGATGCATATCGTCCCAT
The DNA here is from genome assembly GCA_037127315.1 of Ascarosepion bandense. Lineage (NCBI taxonomy): Eukaryota > Metazoa > Mollusca > Cephalopoda > Sepiida > Sepiidae > Ascarosepion > Ascarosepion bandense. The sequence continues at coordinate 4,426,614 of JBBBDQ010000887.1, read as the reverse complement.
TTTTGCGGCGATGTCTACTTATGGTTTCGCTTCAGAAATTTAATACCGTATTTTAATTTTTTTTTTATAATTAAGACTGGATTTAGATCCATAAAAAAATCAGATAGCATATATCTGTAAAAGAACAATATGAATAAAGAGAAAAGTAAAACTTATCCTAGTCTATCTAGGGCGAAAGATTTGCCTTGATAAAATCCCTTAGAGGACGAAATGCGTCGGCTCAGATAAGTTTTCCTTTTTTTTCTCTACACATAGATAGACATCTATTACATGTTTTTAGAAACCTATGATTGAAACTGTTTTTTTATGAATCTAATGAGTATATAAGTTCGCCTATCATCCACTTCATACAACTCCTCGGTGTTTTGAACTGGAGTCGGGGTTCCCTTTTTTGCTGTTTATGATTGGGTTTCTGGTTTCTTCTATTCTTATCATTCTCTTACCCTCTCTGTAGCCACTTGTGTCTTAGTGACATTATCACCTTCCTTGATTAAAGAACTATATAACTAATGGGCAATTTTTATCTCAATTTTTATGTTTAATACCAAAATTTAAAGGGTTAATAATAAAAAGAAATACCATACTCCTTAGGGACCCATTCGTCTGAAGTATTGGTTACTCTCATACAATTATTGCCATACTCAGTTTAATCATTACGACTGACCTGAAATATTCCAGCTACTAAATATGGTGCGTTGTGAGGATGTGCGTTGTGGTGCATTGGATATTTCTCAGAACGAGAAATCGGGGAGCCGAGTTCGAATTCCATCTGCATTCATTGCATTCATTTACGCACAAATACCCTTGGGAAAGGTATTAATCCGCCTATTCCTTCCAGTTATGGGTTAAATAATAGGACAGATTGGGTTCTAAAGCCTTGGTCGGCAACCAGTCTACCACAGAAAGCAATGGCAACCTACTGCGGGATAATCTTCTGCCCAGTCAGTCATGTCTCTTTCGAGACATGATTGCCCAAGCGTGTATCACGTATGGCACTTAACGGACTGACTGACTAAATATTGCCTTAAAATTAGCCAACTTAGGACAATGACACAATAGTCTTTTTTTTTTTACATTCACTCCCCTTTGTTCTTCACATACTTAACCCAGTATCCTTTTAACTTAAAAAACTAAAAAAAATAAAAATAAAAAATAAACATAAAATAAAACTATTTTGTCACGTTCGTTCTTCTCATCACCATCACATCTCGTCTCGTACTCCTTAATTTCTTTTGTATTTTGAAATCTACTTCCATTCGATGTATATTTTAGCTTTGGGAAAAGCCAGAAGTTCATTAGCCGTCTCGTCACGTACTCCTTAATTTTTTTTTTTTTTTTGTATTTTGAAATCTACTTCCTTTTGATGGATATTTTAGCTTTGGGAAAAGCCAGAATTACATTAACCGTCTCGTCTCGTACTCCTTAATTTCTTTCGTATGCTGAAATCTAATTCCTTTTGATGGGTATTTTAGCTTTTTGAAAAGCCAGAAGTTCATTAACCGTCACGTCTCGTACTCCTTAATTTATTTCGTATCTTGAAATCTAATCCCTTTTGATAGATATTTTAGCTTTGGGAAAAGCCAGAAGTTCATTAGCCGTCTCGTCTCGTACTCCTTAATATCTTTCGTATCTTGAAATCTAATTCCTTTTGATGGATATTTTAACTTTGGGAAAAGCCAAAAAATGTATGGAGCCGAATTATTTGGAACTCATGGAAGCTGACAAACCTGTGATATTTTTTTGAATAAAACTTTGCCGGAAATGTGAAAAATGGGGAGACAATACCATGGAATTCGTTGTTTATTTCCTTGTCAATCCGTTAGGTCCACCGATATTCATTCTCATACTTGCAGTAAGTTACTGATATATATTTTTAAACATTTTCCCCCAATTAAGGCAATAAATCCACTAAAACGCAAGAAATTCTGAGTGTTAGAGAATATGAGAGAAATGAAATATTACTAAGGAGAGAGAATTATAAAAGAACAGGAATTTAAAAGACAGAAGATAATTGCCATTGCATTTAACTTTTTGAAGATCAAAGAAGTAAATTACTGGAAAGTAATTGACACTCACCTGAAGCGAGCTGAATATAAAATGCTCCTCATACCAATAACTTTTCCACCGAGCTTCTCTACGGCATATGACTTCATTGAACTTCTTTTGATCCTTTTGAATTTATATTTTAATTGGGGTCATCAGGAGAGAATGTGCACCGTTTCGGGGCCTTCCTCTCAACGGTTTCACTTGCACACCGGCCCCACTCTCTGATGTGAGGACCCATTACAACTTGTTCAAATGTCTAACGGCGAAATTAAATTTACGAAAACGAAAAACAGCAAACCTTGCATTCCGAGAATGCAACGTTAACCTCATTACGCATTCACGATCAATCATATCATGCCATCATGTTAGCTGAAACACCCCACGGAATATTTCTTTTCTTCCATATTCTTATAGAACTATTTTCAGTGATTTCTATTAGGCGTTTCATACTTTTGGTCCTATTACGCCCTTTGATTCCAGTTTGACCTAGAAATTGGTACAGAGTGGCTGCAACGAAACCCCTTGCTCCAATTTCCACTGCTCTAACAATTACATTATACCCCTCGTTTATTAGCTCTGATTTTAGATTTTCATATTTATTAGTTTTATAATCGTGGCTTTGTTCCATCCTGCTTTCATATGGTACTTTTAATTCAACCAAGAGGATTTTATAATTCATCCTTGATAGAAGAACAATATCTGGTCGCAGAACTTTAATTGATATTATTTTGGGGTAATCATTACGCCAACCAGGAAGTTCTGCAGATATCTCCCAAATGCCACCAGAACTAAGGAAAGATTTTTTCCGGGTATAGCTTGATATTTGTTTGTTTACTTAGAACCGCCATACCTTTTTCCCTCTGCAACAAATTTCTGGGTTGAATTAGATTATTCAGACTTCATATATTTAAGTTGATTTGGAAAGAAAGGAGCTGCAAGAGACAACCACAAGCTAGAAGTGCGAAAGAAGAAACTGTTAATCTAGAACTTACGGTTACATGTAGCCAATTCAACTGTAAGATGATGAGATCTTGCCGACAAGGTAGGATTGAGCTTAAATTCATAAAGTCGAGGTCTGATGGTCGTAGACCGCTTGCTTTCAGTATTTTCAGCTTGTTGAGCGTCTTCCAGAATTTGAATGGCTTTCAGATCTGTTCAAAACCCATCACAAAATCATAGACAAAACTAAAATTTCAACTCTAAAGCGAAACGTAGGAGAAAAATGTTTTAGAATATCTAGATTCTGTAGTTATTCCACCCAAGAACTCCCTGGTAGGGTGGAGCAACTAAAAAACAAATAATTTGTGACGGTTTTGAATGTCAGATTCGTTTGAAACAAATAAAATCCGTAGGAAAAACAAAAAATTCGCCTCTAAGAGAAACGGAGGAGAAAAATGTCTTACAATAATGAGATACTATGGTTGTCCCACCCGAGAACTACTTGGTTGGTAACTAAAAATCGAATAATTTGCGACGGTTTTGCATGTCAGATTCGTTCAAAACGCAATATATATATATATAGGAAAACTAAACACGTCATTTCAGTTGGTTATAAATTATAATTAATTTCTATGAACTTAATTAGCTCATTTCATCAGACCTTACAATATTCCTTCCATTTGGTAAACATAAATTGCCGGAATAAGCATTTCATTTAACTGAAGAGAAGGATAAAAATAAAAATAAAATTAAAAATTACAGATAAAATAAGAAGAATGAAAAGAGAAAGAGGAAAAGAGAGTCAGGACAAAGACATTGGCGTCAGATCTGTCTGGGATTGCCCAGGCCGTCGTGAAGAGGTTGACCTGTTAAGAAATTTCCTGGATACTGGTGTTTGTGTGACCCCATAAAACTAACCCATCCATTTATACTAACGTATACCCATATATACATATGTGTACATTCCCGCATATGCTTACAAACGTGACTTTGTTTATGCTTACCTATATTTACCGATTTACACTTTTTCGTATCTACTTATGGATCCTGACGTTCGTACACTAACACATATACACTCATAAAGACGGGATATCCGCACGTATAATTAGCGTTATATATATATATATATATATATATATATATATATATATATATATAGATAGATAGATAGATAGATAGATATGCACATAATTGCTAGTAATTTTCACTTACTTGGCAGATATAAAGCTTGGATTTATCAACACGTCATTCTTCCAAAAATACTCTGGCCTGTAACTATCTATGATTTCACTTCCTCCACGGTAGAACTAATGGAAAGAAGCATAACATCACGACTACGTAGGATGGTTAGGTTTGCCAAGATCTCTATGCAGCGCAGCGTTATACGAAAAACAAACGCACTGAAACTCCCGTTTAAAAGCCTACACGAAGAATTTAAAGTAGCTAAATTGAGAGCTATAATCCAGTACGAGTGCTCGAAAGATCCCAAAGTAGCCGGGCAGGAATATCAGTAAATACAGGTAGAAAATGGAACGCCTCGAAAGAAAGAATCCGAGAAAAGGCAATACTAGGGACCATAGCTACTGGACGCGTGGGCCTCGGGTTTTTTCCCTCAGAAAAATATGACAAATTGCAAGGAAAAAAGAAAAGTCATCTTTTGCAGGAAGAAATCAGAAACGGCGAAGAAGAGAAACGAATAGCAATCCAAGTCGGGATGAGACAGCAAGGGGCTTGGACCAAATGGAGCTCTATGTTGAAACGTCAAATCAAATGGTCCGAAATATGGCACGGTGACACCAGATTAAAATTTCTGATTCGGGCAGTATACGACACTCTACCAAGCCCCACAAACTTACAATTATGGTATAAAACCCAGTCGCCAAATTGTCATCTTTGTGGGCGCAGAGGTACCTTAAAACATATCCTGAGTAGCTGTAAATCTGCACTCGCTGATGGGCGTTACAGGTGGCGCCATGATGAAATTCTGAAAGAGATCGTGAAAATAGTTCAATATGCTATCAAAGAGAATGTTTACAACCCAGACACAAGGCAGATAAAATTTATTAAAGCGGCACGAAAATTCCCACGAAATAGAAAGGTAAATCCAAACCTGCTATCTCCTACAACAGACTGGGAACTAAGGGCCGATATAGGCTCAAGATTGAAATTCCCAGAGCAAATAGCCATCACAAAACTTCGCCCAGATATAGTTTTCTTCTCACATAAATTGAAGAAGATAGTCTTGTGGGAACTGACGGTCTCCTGGGAAGAAAACGCAGAGGAAGCTCATGAAAGGAAGAAGTTAAAATATGACGAACTGCTGGAGAGTTGCAGGATTAAAGGCTGGAGGGCTAGCTGCACTCCTATAGAAGTGGGGACTAGAAAATTTGCAGCAAGGTCCTTATGCAAAGCCTTAACAGATATTGGGATAGTGGGAGTAAAAAAAAAAAAGGAAAGCACTCAAGTCCATAACCGAAACAGCGGAAAGAACAGCCAATTGGTGATGGATCAAAAGAGAGAGGGCCTGGATTCCAAATTGTTAGCTAAAATTACCCGAAATTCTGCGTCTAAATTAATGTTTCGGACGAGCTCATGTGCGGTTCGCCTCTAAATGGAAAGTGGCTCTGACTGTCGCCAATCGGAAGCATTTGCAGAGGGTTTTGTACCGGGCCTAAACGTAATTTTCCATTGTCTGAAAGCGCTTATAGAGGGTGGGCCGGAGGCTCATCATCTCTGGTCGGGTCGGCGCGGTGAGGGGTGTATAAATGTTGATAGACCCGAAACCCCCGAGTGATCCTCGCGATGACATCACTGACGACACCCTCTAGCGCCCCCATTACGGTGCGTATGTTTCTAATATAGATACATATGCACATAATTGCTTGTAATTTTCACACATACTCCCAAATTACGCCAATATTTTCATACTTCCATACATCCAGTGGATTTACACACACACACACACACACACACACACACACACACACACACACACACACACTCACACATATATATATATATAGTCATCCGCAGACAGATCTGTTTCGTTGTATCACAGCTCATCAGTACGGTTAGACTGCGATTGCCTTTAATCCAGGATGAAACCCAACCGAAGTGGAGTCAGTCGGCAATTCTACCTCTGGGCTATGGGCGCTCGGTAGAAGAAGGCAAACCTTTTAGCATGTATATTATCATTATACGCGCCCAATAGCCAGAGTGCTCTAATTCGTTAGTGAATGATCGATGCGTACATGCCAGAGTAGCTACTGTTTTTTAAAATCTCCCATTCTTCCAGATTGCTCAATCAGGGTGTGAGAACGTAAATCTCTCTCTCTCTCTCTCTCTCTCTCTATATATATATATATATATATATATATATATATATATAACCACTAAAAGCAGACAGGTGTAATAGCAAAATTTTACCAAATGAATCTATATATTCGGAGTGTGGACCTGTGTTCATCGTGTTTTGTGGTGACGTATATTTTTTACTCTTTTCTGTTTAGATCGTTATTAAATATGTTGAGCAAGTTCGTTCGACTGTACCGACTTTTAACAGTGTATATTTATGAGCTACCCCAGGGGGTTATTAAATAGCTAATCACTGAATGATGCGTGCTCCCTGCCTGTTAAATACGAATAGTTTATCACTCACTCAGCTGTGTCGATGGTCAGCGATTTGGCAAAGCGCTCTTCAATTGGATACGCCTGAATACACTTCACTTCACAAACATTTGCATACATAGATAAAAGTCATGTTTGAAATGAATATATCTCACTTCCTCCTGTTTCTTTCTTTCTTTCTTTCTTTTTTTCTTTCTAAATGACATAAATATAAGTTGACTCTACGGACCGAAAGCCGACAAGATGATTAGAATAAGTAAAGAACAGGTAGAAAAAAGTGTCTTTAATCTAACATGTTTCCCTTTAATAAGCTTCTTCAGATATTTTTTAAAGACGAATGATTTAAAAATTAATTTTAAAAAATACAAAGAGGCATTATGTTGATTGAGGTTTGATTTCATTGGTTAGATACGTGTCAAGTGTAATAAATCAACTGATGATTATTTTTCGATGTAGAAAAAAATTATGCCTGTTTATATGTATGTGTATCACGTGAACTAAAAGCAATAAATGCTTATTTTAAATGTAAGTGTGCATGCAAAAATAATGCATCTGACAGAGAGAATTAATATGGAGATGTTTGTCACTTAGCTGAGCAGTGTTATTTCAGTCATGCTGAGTTTATTTTATTTTCGGGGTTCTTCTTTTATAATATATATATATATATATATATAGTTATGTATCAATTGTACATTGCGACACGGAAATTTCTATGTTTCGAAATAGATTTTCTCATCATCAGGCAATGTTGATGCAAATGATTTACATTTAAATGACAAAAACCATTGGTTTGCTGTGAATGTATGTGGGTGTTTCTTTTGGCTAATCAAAATCGAGATTCATTTTGGGATTTGACCGCAAAGAATACATACTAACCAACTTTTCCTCTTTTTTTCCCTCTTTTCCTCCCCACCCCTCATTCTATCCTTCCCTTGTTTCTTTTCCCTCCTTAATGGTCGGGGTATTAACCTGCCTTTAACCTGATCTTATCGTTTTCCCTTCATTCCCTTCAGTTTTATTACCTTTGATGTGATATTCTCATTGAGTACCAATTCATCCTAAATCTTTTAACATCAAAGGATCATTAGGCACAGCATGTAGTACAGGTATTGCAGTTGTGTGGAAGATATCCCATCCTTATTCAGTCTAGTCGTTGTACCAATGCTGAAGAGCCCAACCTGCTCTATAATTTATAGGGTTTAAATTCAGATTTTTCTTTTTCTTGGACAGGCTGCCAAACAATGCCAGAGATTTTGCCTATCTACTATTTAACCCATAGATGGAGAATGATGGATTTAGTTTTTTTTTAAAGGGCATTAGTACAAAGAGAAAGAAACTTACTTGGTCAGAATTTGAACTCTGTACACACAAAAGTTTCTTTTCACGTATCAAAATGTATACAATCTTTCAGTGCAAGTTTAGATAAAGATAGGCTCTCAACTCTTGTACTTGTGATACTCGTCTATTATACAGGTGTAGAGGCTCATCTCTTATTCACTGTTCGGGATGTGGTTTCCGGCTTTCTCTTTTCCAATTTGTTCACTTTTCTTTTTCTTTTTTTTCTTTTTTTCAATTGGAGTAGATAGACTAAACTATCGCCCGGTTCACACTCCACCCACGTCTATTGTACAGGTGTAGAGGCTCATCCCTTGTTCCCTGTTTAGGATGTGGTTTCCGGCTTTCTCTTTTCCAATCTTTTCATTTTTTCTTTTTTTTAATTTTTTTCAATTGGAGTAGATAGACTAAACTATCTCCCGGTTCACACTCCACCCATGTCTATTGTACTGGTGTAGAGGCTCATCCCTTGTTCCCTGTTTAGGATGTGGTTTCCGGCTTTCTCTTTTCCAAATCTTTTCATTCTTACCTGGCCCCCTGCACATCAGTGGCGTTACCGACTTGCTCGGGGTGAAATGATTAAAAAAAAAATCTATAATTTTCTTTTTATTTCCTTATTATTCTTAATCTATTTTTTTAAACTAAAATATAATTTATATATATATATATATATAATAAATGTTCAAATATAATTATAATATGTATTATTAATCATAATAAAATATGACATGTATATTATAAATTTTATATAATTTTCACGTTTTAATGAAGGCTAGCAATATGTCAACCGTTATATTTGAAGCAGGAAAAAATGTACAGTAATTTTTAGCAACACAGTTTTCTGGTTACATTTGTTACCGTAACTCACACACTCTGAAGATGACCTCGAAAAGAGGTTGAAAGTACTTGGGTACCTTAAGAAATATATGAAAATAACATATGTCAACGTTACAGCTCATTTCTGACATGTTTTGATTGTAATACGCGAAAGATTATCCGTGAGTATGAACGAATTTGATTAAAAATAAGCAAACATATTGTTTGCAATTTATTTAATCTGACATGTTTAAAAGAAAATTTGCTGTCTATATATATATATATATATATATGCGTGTGTCTGTGTGTCTGTGTGTCTGTGTTAATAATTATACAAATTTTTCTACGTCGATGGCACGATTCGGAGTTTATGCATTAATCAGGTGCATATTGCAAATATTTTGAGTTTGTAATATGTACCTGATTATTGCATAACGCATGGATGTCCGAGTTGTGCCATCGACTTTGAACAATTTATATATATATATATATATATATATATATATATATATATATACATAAAATAGCTTTACACTGTTCTCTTAACAACTGAATAATAATACTATATATGTGTGTACCCTCATGTGTGTATTTATTAAAACTATTCTTTACCAATGCGTTTCGTCTACTAAGGTAAATATAAGGATTTTATTTTGTAACACGCATTTATAAACTGATACAGTTATCTTTGATAAGCTAAAAAAACAAATAGGAAAGGTTTATCCATCTAACATCACAGAATGAGATATAGAGAAAAAGAAGAAAGAAATTATGATATTTTTACTTTGTGTTGTTTGATTTTCATTGAGAGTGGGGTAAAGGAAAAAGATAGAGTAAAGAAAAGTGAGAGTGGAGGTAAAGTAAAGAGAGATGGAAAAGAGAAAGGGAATGAAAAGAGAAAGAAAGCGGTAAAAAAGAGACGGTGGAAAAGAGAGAAAGAGAAAAGGAGAAATAAGAAAGAAAAGATAAAGAAAGAATAGAGAGAGAGAAGAGAAAGAAAAAAGAGAAAGAAAAGAAAGAAAGAGTTGAACGAAAAAGAAAGAAAGAAAGAAAGAGTGAGATATAAGGAGAAGAAAAAGAAGGAAAGTGAGTTTGAGAGAGAGAAGAAATAGAGAAAGGAAAATGAAAAGGAAGGAGAGACGAGAAAAAAGAGGGGAAATAAGCGAGAGAGAGAGAGAGAGAGGAGAAATAAAAGAGATAGGAAAAAAGAGAGAGAGGGTAATAAAAATAAAGAGATGGGGAATGAAAAGAGAGTGGTAAAAACAGAGAGAGAGAGAGAAAGAAAAGAGAGAGTCAGGGAAAGAAGAGAGAGGGGGAAAAGAAAAAGCGAAGAGAGAGAGGTAAAGAAAAAACACAGGAAAGAGAAAGACAGAGGTCATAAAGAGAGAGAAGAACGAGAGAGAAGTGAGAGAAAGAGAGAAGTTGAAAGTGGTAGTGACATTGTTTTGTTATTTCATAAAGTTCTTTGCGGTTTTGTCACCCCAGTCGAGATGTTTTGATGAAGGATCGTCTTCTTTAAGAATTAAAGGATTTATTCGTTTGAAGCCAATTTTTAATTACTGATCTGAGAAGACGGCAAAGGTTTTCAAAATAAGCCTTTTTAACAATCATTGGAGGCACCGAAGCGTAGTCACTATGAATGTACGCAATGTAACGTCATATCCCCCATTTTGAAATCCTACATTTAAACTCTGTTCGGCATTTAGAAGATATGGGTAAGTGCTTTCTTATTACTGCCCAGTCACTTTTGGGTATTTCACGTACTTCCCGCTTGTGAAATTCCTCTCCATATACTTGCTTCCCCGACAGCGACAATCTCTAGTAATTTAAATGTAAGGTCAATAGACATCTCCTATCTCACATCCATTATCTCAAGCTCTTTTTTCCATCTACTCCATCCACATTGTCGCTATTCTCATCCGTCTATTATCCTCCTGCTCCTGACATTTCTTAACTAACCACCCTTTCTCATCACTCTCCCCTGCGCAAAAGTAGCATGCTTTGCTTTGGGTAAAATGATTAATATATATATATATATATATATATATTTTGGGCACCTCGAGGTGGTGTAATGGTTAGCAAGCTGGTCTCGCTAGAACTATTGCAATTAAGTAGTGAGTTCGATCCTCACTGGGTACCCCATACTTTCGGCCTTGTGCCACATCTAAGCTGCGCTTAGTAAATTACTATTATATATATATATATATATATATATATATATATATATATATATGAGATTATAACTATACTCGTGTCGAAAAACCTTCCACAAATCTACAAAGAAAGGGAGGAAAGGGTTTAAAAAAAGAAAGAGCTAAGTACATGAACAAAAGTCAAAAAGGTTCGGACCGAGTCAGCACGTAGCCCAAAGAAAAACCCCGATACGAGCAATCAACTAACAAAAAGCGCTCAATGCTTAGGTAGAGCGGAATAAATAAAGAATGCCTAGTGAGCCAGAAAGACTACCTAGGTTTCACCTAAACGAATCGTCAGGGAAAACCGGCTCCCTTTTAGGTGAAACCTATGTAGGTCTTTCTCGTTCACTAGGTATTCTTTACTTTATTTCTTTTCAGGGAAACTGAAGCGTCATAATTTATCACATACGGATTAATATGCGGAGAGATGTTTTTTGATAATTGTAAAAATAAAAAAATATTTGCTAATTTCTGCAATTATTTTAAGAGCTCTTATCATTTTATTGATCAGATTAGTGATTTCATTGTTTGTTGTTTTTATTGTTATATCTTCAATTACTTGCCGTTTTCCATCAGGGTATGCATGATCATGGCTTTTCACAACTTCCACTCTTTTGTAGAAATGTTTGCCCCGTACTGTTTTTCTTAGTCCCTGTTCTGCTATGAATTTAAGCAAGCGTTTAGGTAGGTGACACGATGTTTTCTTCTGCTTTAGTATCTCTTGTGAGTGTAAAATTAACAGGGATTGGCATGCTGGTCTCTTACGTAAGCTCCATAGCTACCTGTATTAGAGGACGACTACTTGATTTAATCTAATCGTTCCTATCAAATTGTGAAATGGAGAGCGTTTTGAACGGGCTCGGTTTCCAGATCCTTTTCCCCAAGGGTCCTATCCTGGGTCCTACGCTGTTTCTGATCTACATCAATGATCTTCCTGATGTTTTTCCTAACTCTGTATTTATGCAGATGACACTACCATTTACTCCTGCATTAATAGCAAATCCGTTAGAGTTGACAAAGTAAACCTGGCAGCTACTCTTGAAAATGACATCCAATCAGTAGTTAACTGGGGCAGGAAATGGCTTGTAAATTGGAAAGCCTTCAAAACAAAACTGCTTTCTTTTAACCATCGTAGAGAACTTTTTCTACTCACCATACACATGGCTGATAATAGATTCCCGGAGAGCAACACACTGTGTAGTTTTGGTCTCAATTTTTCCACTAACTTGAAGTGGAGCGGCTATATTTAATCAATTGCTGCCTCTACTGCAAAGATCTTCTTTTCCCGTCAGAAGACATCTTGCACATTTACAAATCTACAATTCGTCCGTGCATTGAATACTGCATTGAATATCTGATCTTGTGCTCCTGTTATTCATCTCGAGGTTCTTGAGAAAATCAAAAGAAGAATCTATAATGTAATCGATCCTGATCTGGCATCTCGACTTGTCACTTTCTCGCCAACGTGTAGTGGCTTCCCTCTGTCTTTTCTACAAATATGTTCATGATAAATCCTCCACCGAGTTTTTTTTTTTAATCTAGGTCTCACCGATTATTGTATAAATATCTAAGGGTAACCGTCACTGTGGCTCAAACAGTTTCTTTTCTCACACTTCCCGTACGTGCAAATCTCCTCCTGTTTACTGGAATTGTTGGCAAAACATCGGCTAATTTTTTTTAATTGTATCACCCCGAGCAAGGCGGTAACGCCACTGATGTGCAGGAGGCTACGTAATAGTGAAAAGATTGGAAAAGAGAAAGCCGGAAACCACATCCTAAACAGGGAACAAGGGATGAGCCTCTTAACCTGTTCAATAGACGTGGGTGGAGTGTGAACCGGCGATAGATCTATCTACTCCAATTGAAAAAAACAAAACAAAAACAAAGTGAGAAGATTGGTAAAGAGAAAGCCGGAAACCACATCCTAAACAGGGAACAAGGGATGAGCATCTTCACCTGTTCAATAGACGTGGATGGAGTGTGAACCAGGCGATAGATAGATCTATCTACTCCAATTGAAAAAAAAAAGTGAGAAGATTGGTAAAGAGAAAGCCGGAAACCACATCCTAAACAGGGAACAAGGGATGAGCCTCTTAACCTGTTCAATAGACGTGGGTGGAGTGTGAACCGGGCGATAGATAGATCTATCTATCCAATTAGATCTATCTACTCCAATTGCCAACTGATTCGAAGTTTATAAAATGATAAATAATAATTATTTTCTTATAATTCTCATATTTTAATAATTTAGTAAATCTTGCTACATTTATGAATAAAAAATTGTTTTCACATTTACTTCTTTACAAATTGGTAGATGATAAATATTTCAGTTCTAATCGTATTAGTTTTTATAATGTTGTAGATATAACTTTTGTGGTGTAATGATATCGGCTCGGAATAAGAAATAGTAGAACCGAGTTCGAATTCCAGTCGAATTCGTTTCATTCACTTGCGCACAGATGCCATTGAGAAAGGTATTAATGCATTTCTTGAATAGTTAAATTGGGCAGACTGAGTTGTATAGCCTCGGTTAGCAAGCGTAGAAAGTAACGGAAACCTACTGCGAGGAAATCATCAGCCTAGTCAGTCATGTCTAGAAAGAGATATGATCACTTAAGTGTGTATCACGTGCTGAATGAAATATAACATTATTCTTGTAAATAAACGATCTAATAAATAAACAATGTTTAATTATTTTGTTGCAAATTCTCAAGTACAAAGAATGTATCAGTTCACTTTCATCTTAAGTTTTATTCCAATACAAATCATCGATTTTTAGAACAACAAACATTGAAAGAGTAAATGTAATTGAAAAAAAAATACAGAAGCGGTGTCATTTGAAAAACCGTTCCATTGACTTTGGTCTTACTGCGGACACGTTTGTTAATGTCTGACGAATTTTTTTTTATTAAAAATCGAGAGACAGTTGGATGAGCTACACCTGAGTATGCAACATGGTAACTTCTTCTATGTATCACGCCTCATCAGAAGGTTGACGATCATGGCTTTCCACAATTTTCTTTCCTTAATAAATTTGATCTTTTTGTTATCCCTGCTCTGTCTACTCACATTTATTTACGTTATGCAATATTTTCTCTGTTCCTCTTACATGTTCTGTGGATATCAAATTTCTTATATCCACACTTCTTACTATTTAACGTAGAAATTTCAAATTTCTCTTTCTGATGTTAAGTAAACGTGTCCCTTTTTGTTCCCAATCTTTTCTAAAACTTCGCATGCCCAGATTATGATATTCTCAGCATCTTACTGTAGAATCACATTTCTTTTGCCTCGAGTCTTTTCTTCATCTGTGAGGATATTGCACCGCAGTCACTTTCATGTTCATAACATCATAATTATTGCAGCTGAGATGTAAAATGGCGCGCGAGACTGGGAGGAAATAATGTTTATAAGCCTAGGGCATCATTTGCAATCTGATGTATCAGTCAGTCAGTTAAGTGCCATACGTGATACACGCTTGGGTGATCATGTCTCGAAAGAGACATAACTGATTGGGCAGAAGATTTTCCCACAGTAGGTTTCCATTACTTTCTGCGGTAGACTGTTTTCCAAGCTAAGGCTATAGAACCCAATCTGTCCTGTTATTTAACCCATAACTGGAGGGAAATGACGAATTAATGCCTTTCCCAATGTTATTTGCGCGTAAGTAAATGCAAAGAAATTCAAGTGAAATTCGAAATTGGCTCTCCGATTTCTCGTTCCGAGACGATATCCACTGCACCACAGCGCACATCAATACATAGCCTGAAAAAGCTTCATATTTTTGTTGGTTCAACTTGAAAGTCGACGAATCAAAAGCAACTATCGCAGTTATCTGCTTTAGAAGATATTCAATTCAAAGAGAGTCAGTGCCGCGAATAACCGCTTCGCAGGAGGAAACTTTCGGATAATGAGATGTAAATTATTTTAGGTGCTTATGTGTGGAAGTGTGGCAGTACGAGAATGTCTGAGATGGACTACAAAGACGCCAGTTTTGTGTCGGTCTAACATGACTTTAATAACAACAGCTCTTATTACAACGTATAGCCATTGGCGGAGTGTACGGTTTAAAATTTTCAGTAATCAGTTATCAAAGCATTTCCTAGACGCTGAAAGAATATCTGCAAGAAACATTAATTTTCAAGAAACAAAGATGCGACGAAGATGAATAAATATAAAAAGATTAGAATGTCGTAGTGACATGAAATATATTATAATAATAACGAATGAATGCTTTTCCGAATATATGACTAACTAATCCCTGTTGCAGACGTTTGCTAAGGTACATTTGTATTTTCTGTTATATTTGTGCTGGAGTTGCCTAATAATCTGTTTCTAGCCTTGATAGTGTTTAAAAGCGTCTACGTGGTCTTCAGACTTTACAACTAAAACCCGCTATTTCACGTACTCTGGGAAGAATCATCTTCAGTCCCTTTGTATCCAATTTGTAAGACAGAAGCTCTATTACAACAGCTTCTTCCGAAGAATTGATACTTTTTGGAACAGCCTCCAAAGAGAATGATACCCCGGTCGCTATAATCTCAAACTCTGCAAGTTTAGAATCAACCATTATCTTTCCTAGATTCAGTTACTCTCTATTTAAGTGGTTCTTCAGCCTTGTATTGGATGAAAATACCCCCCCCCAAAAAAAAAGGCCATAAGTAAAATAATACGCACATAGTGCCAACTAAGCTGGACAAACCTTACTTACAGCTTAGAGATAGCGCATAATCTAGAGTGATCGACAGTTTGAACAGGGAACGGAACATTCAAAGCCTCGGTCACGATGGACTTTTGACGGTTTCCGAACAGTTTCTTGTTAAAATTTATTTAAAAGCCTTAGGTCACCTATGGTATAGTTTTCAGACACTTTCCAACGTTGATGCACGCTGGATCGCATCCCAAGGCTAATGTAACTCACCAGTCCCCCATGGTGAGATTCGAACCCCGGTCTCATATTAAGAACGCTGACATTCTAACCTCCTTGGATGGATTAGTTTAATCACATAGCAATTCTATCTGTTATTTAATACCGAAATCTAAATATTTTGGACACAATTTTGTGGCATCAACTAAATATATTTTCAGCGCAGTTGTATGCTTTCAAATACAGATAAAATGTTTTGTTGTTCATTTTATTTTATTTTTAATTTTATTTTTAATTTGATTTAATTTTTTTGTAATTGATAATATGTGTTGTAATTTGATAATATGTGTAGTTGGTATATCTTATTATAGAATGTATAATGTTGGAAATTTTACTTTAAAATTATATTGCTGTTAATTTTACTATAACTATGTATTGTTGGTAATTTTATGTAAATATATTGCTGGTATTTTTACTAAAAGATCGTATTTTTATATTTTCTTTTGGATGGGGTTCACTATTCCTAGCTAGGATCCTCAAAGGAAATACCACTCCGGGAACAACAACAATTAAGACATTTGAAATTTTTCTAGGTTATATAATGAGTTAAGAGGACATAGAAAATTTCACACCCAAAAGACATGTAAGAGGAACAGAGAGTAACACCGAATAACATTACCTTCTTTAAATAAGTGGCAGAACAGGTATTAGGAGAGATAGCAAAAAAGACCAAATTTATTAAGGAAAGAAAATTGTGGAGAGCCATGATCGTCAAAATCCCTTATCTTCCGATCAGAAGCCTTGCTGTCGAATGTAGTTTATCGTCATACCCAGGACTACTAATCCCTTCGCCACGCACACCCATATTTAATAAACTTTGCCTAGTGTGACACTATAAACACTAAGTTAGGCTCAAACTCATTAGCGATAGTATACAATATTTTAATTTATATTTATGAAATTAAGAATAGAAAACTCAACTGATGTTGACAAAAAATAAGCAATCAAACGGGTAAGATAAAATATGGATTATATACAAATAGCTGAACCTTAATTAAGGGTAGCCCAATATGCCAAATACAGGTCGGAGATACTAGAATCAAGCAAGTGCAAAAATTTTAATACCTGGGAAGTGTTATATCACAAGACGGAAAGTGCGACACAGAGATCCAAAGGCGAATTGGCATGATGAAGGAAGCATTCCAGAAGTTGAGTAAAGTATTATGAAACAAGACAATTTTGCTAAAAACAAAGAAGAGACTACTGGATTGCTATGTGTTGTCAGTTCTTCAATATGGCAGTGAATGCTGGACAATATCATCAAAGATGAAGAAAAAACTTGAATCTCCTGAAATGTGGTTCTACAGAGGGATGCTGCGAATATCGTGGATCGAGCATGTGAGCAATGATGAGGTTTTGGAAATGATGGAAACGAAAAGGAAATTAATACTGAGCATCAGGAAGAGACAGCTGAAGTTCCTGGAACATGCAATGAAGAAGGAGGGCCTGGAGAACCTGATACTAACAGGCCAGATAGAAGGAAAAAGAGACAGGGGAAAGCAACGGATAACTTATTTGAAGGACCTAATCAGGTGGATGATGGAATGAGGGTTACATGGTGCAACAGGAGAAGGTGTGCTAAGAGACACCAGAGATAGGGAAACGTGGAAAGCCATGATCGCTTACGTCCTGAAAGGACAGGGCACATAGAAGAAGAAGAAGAAGAAGAAGAAGAAGAAGAAGAATTTGTCAAAATCTTTGAGATGAAGTTTTAACATTATTATTATGGTTTCGGTTGTTGTGTCCTCTGACCATCTTCAGGTGTTAGTCGTTAAAGTCAGTAGCTTTCCTGAAATGCCTACTCGAATTCGACCTGGATTGTTTTATTCTGCTTTCCATATTTATCAATTAGTATTCAACATCCTTGTTCACCTCAGCGCTACCAGACGAAAGGATTGAACTTAAGCCTGCATGGAATATATTTCAAAGGGCGTTTTAATCAACTAGGCCATGAGAAATGCTAATGACAAGAGATTTTTCCCAAATTACCTTACTTGTTCTGAAAATCTTACACAGCTATACGACATAAAGATTAAATAAATTAAAATACCATATCTTTTCAGGAGGGAGGCGATTATGGCTCTCCCGAGTTTTCTTAAATTTATTATATATGAATTGCTATACATTCATGGGAAACATAGCGGAGTAGTTTTTTGTGACTTTCCTTAGTTTAGATGTTTCCCTTCTCATAGATTGGCTGCCATGAAACACTAAAAATATATCCTGTTATTTAACTCATATCTAGGAGAAAAAGAGGAAGATTCATGCATAACCAGGACATTTGCGTAAAAGTGATCGCACCGAACGTTGACAGAATTTGAACTCGGCTTGACGGGTTCATTATCCACAGTGATAACCGATAATATACCTGGATGTAATTACTTTTAAAGCATGTAGTCCCTTTTGAAATGCAATGCAATACTAGGATAATTATAGCAGTTCATTTCTAAAGGAAACAGGGCCGGATTTTCACCTACTGAAGCCCTTCTCTCAAGACCAATCGAGTAAAACAATTTAAATAATTAAATAATGATTAAACACTAATTTATCCTCTCGATTATAATGAAGACCATTATATATATATATACACACACACACATATATATATATATATATATATATATATATATATATATCCAAGATAATAACGAACGAAGCAAATATTAACAACGTCCAAAACATTAATTATAGGCTTATGAATACTTATTATAAATTATTGTTTAAGACATATATAAATTACAATTTTGTAATTTGTACATGTTCTAAACAATAATTTATAATATATATATATATATATATATATATATATATATATATATATATATATTTAAGAGATAAATATTGATTATATATATATATCCCAAGTTGGCATGTATGCCGACGACACAACAATCTACTCTCGCATCGATCAGAAACCAGGTCTGGACGACAAAGTGAACCTCGCTGCCGTACTTGAAAGGGACCTCCAATCCGTAGTGGCCTGGGGTAGGAAATGGTTTGTAAATTTCAATGCCTCTAAAACAAAGCTGTTATCAACTAACCACCATAGACAATCGCATCTACCTCCCATTAGCATGGGTCAGGCTAGCCTCCCAGAGAGTAAAATACTACGCTTCCTTGGCCTTACACTCTCGGCGGACCTCAAATGGAATGACTATATTGAATCCATTGCCAAATCTGCTGCTATGAAAGTCGGCTCCCTGTGCAGGGCCCGGAAATTTTTCCCACCTGAATCTATTCTGCACATATACAAATCTACCATCCGCCCGTGTATTGAATATTGCTGTCATATCTGGTCGGGTGCCCCTCCTGCTGCTCTCCTTGGGCTTCTTGACAAAATACAAAGGAGGATCTGTAAGGTGGTTGATACTGACTTGGCAGACCGGCTGCAGCCGCTCTCTCACCGGCGTGATATGGGTTCCCTGTGCCTCTTCTACAAGTACTTTCATGGCTTCTGCTCCGATGAGCTTAGATCACTGGTGCCGCCTAAGCAGGAATTTACACGAGATACTAGATTAGCAACTATGTTCCACCCTTTTACAGTTAAACAAATAAGATGTAACCGTAAATTCTACTCCAACAGCTTCTTTTCTCGCGCTTCCCGCCTGTGGAACTCCCTTCCACAACTCTGCTTTCCCGACAGTTACAATCTCCAGGTGTTTAAATGTAGGGTCAATAGACACCTCCTATCACACTAACTCCCAACTATTCTCAGAACACTCTCATCTACCCAACCCTCATTCTCAGTATCCTTACCCGCCTATCACCCACCCTCTGACATTTCCTATATTTAATCAGCCTTTCTCCACTCTACGTAGCCCCCTGCGCAGTAGTGGCAGTGACATGCCTTGCTCGGGGTGAAACGCTTATAAATATATATATATATATATATATATATATATACATCTGTAACTATATATATATATATATATATACATATATATATATATATAACGGTCTTCATTATACTCGGGAGGATTGATTATTGTTTAATCATTATTAAATTATTTAAATTGTTTTTAAATTCTTCCTGTCACGCTCATAGAGCTCAGTTGATTCTGTTTACTACCAGATATTAAACTTTACTACTAAATATGAAAGTTCTTTCCGCGTATTTACTTTTTAACATTACCTTATTTTATTTTCTTGCGAGAATTTTGTTGTCGAGTAGTGAAGAATATTTAATCTTCTCTATTATAATAAAGACCGTTATTCTTCCTGTCACGCTTAGGGAGAGAGAGAGAGAGAGAGGGGGGGGTGAGAATTATTTTGGTTTATTAGCTTATAGGTGAGTTCAGCACTGAAATCAAAAAACAAATTTACCTCAAAACTGATCCGAGTATAAGCATAGGTCTGTCTGAAAAGTAACATGTCTGGGTGCGTTGCGTGAGTTATGGACGATATTTATATGGTGATATTATTTATATGGTGATATAATTTATATGGTGATATTATTTAACATGATATCCTGGGGATGTATAACCATAATCTTAGCTTTCTGCAACCATTGCATTGTTTTCTCACATTCTTTTATGACAGGACAACTTGTGGCTGTTTCACCATGATGCTCACAACACTCTGAGCTTCCTGGCCGAGAAAAATAAAAAATTCGTCGTAGTGGAACAGCCTTTCTGTTCACCAAGTCTTGCTACATGTGACTTTCCTGTAACTGTCTTGAATGGATGGAGTTGGTGATGTTTCTAATGTGATGAATCTCCTTATTATACCGTCGAAACATCCTGAACGTTTAACAAGCAACATCTGACCGTTGCGTTTTTAGCCGGCCATCAGCTTTGCTGTCCCACCTGTTTGTAGATTTAACATTTTGTCTATAGAAATTATCGATGAATTTAGGAGAAAGTGTACTGTAATGGTCGCCAATAAAAATTTCACGTAACAAAACAATACGACTCTAATGTATACAGATGTGCTATTTCCAAATTCCGTTCTGAATTTATCAAATCTAAAAGCGTCATTAATTTAGGAATATCGTATATTTTGGATGCACACACACACACACACACACACACACACACACACACATATATATACATATATATATTAATTTATTTATCATTAATTATGACTTTAGAACATGTACAAACTACAAACTACTACAAAATTCTACATTTTGTACAGTTTCGACATTGAAAGAACAATGTTTCATCAGATAGTTAATAATGAGGTAATAAACATTTTACTGAAAAAAAAAAATTAAAAAACACCACTTTCTTTTATTTCTGGAAATCTTTTCGTACGAGGTAAAAAGATATTAAAAAAGAAGAGAAATAAAAAAGAGGGTAGAAAAGATGAGAAAGTAAAATGAGAAATCAAGAAAAAGAAAAAGGAAAGGGAAAGATACAGAAGAAATAGAAAGTAAAGAAGAAAATAAGTGAGAAAGTATTGAGAGGAAAGATGTACAATTTTGTAGTAGTTTGTAGTTTGTACATGTTCTAAAGTCATAATTAATAAGAAATATTCATTGCTCTATTTTTATATTGAGCACTGGTTTAAATTAATGTTTTGAACGTTGTTAATATTTTCTTCGTTTCTTATTCATTTGAATATGACTATTTACGCTCTCACACCCTGATTGAGCACTCTGGAAGAATGGTAGACTTTGAAAAACAGTAGCTACCCTAGGATCTACACATCGCTCATTCAGTAATGAATTAGAGCACTCTGGTTACTGGCCTATGATACATCATACGCTAAAAGTCCGCCTGCCTCTAACGAGCGTCCATAGCTCAGAGGTAGAATCGCCGACTGACGCCAATTCGGTCGGGTTTCAATCCTGGCTTACAAAGCAATCGGCTGTCTAACCGTACTGGTGAGCTGCGGAACAGATCTGTTTGTGGATGACTATATATATATATATATATAGAGAGAGAGAGAGAGTGTGTGAGTTTTGTTTAATAGCATACCAACATCTGTGGGTTATTTAATGTCAAAATGGTGGGGTTTTAAGGGATGTTTTTAATGTTCAGTTATCGTGAGAAAGTTGATTTAGATTTTAATGAAAAATTCTTTGTTTTTATTCATTTTTTATTTTAGAAAAGTGAAAATGTCTTCTAGTTTTGTATTAAAAAATGTTTGTCGAAATCTTTGAGATAGACAGATAGATAGATAGATAGATAGATAGATAGATAGATAGATAGATAGAAACAGACTGGCATTAGATAGATAGATAGATAGATAGATAGATAGATAGATAGATAGATAGATATTATCGAAGTATGTCTGAAAAGTAACGAGACTGCATGTGTTGCATGAGCTATGGATGAAAACGGCATAAACGGAATGTGTTATCATCCAGCATGATATCTTGGGAGTTTTCTTCTACTATGTACCGTGTTTCTTTAGGATGTAAGTGATCATGCCTTGCACATCACTTGTAGCTCTTAACACTTTCTCTTGTTACAACTCTCAAGCCCTGTTCGGCCATATATTTGTTCAAGCCCATTAAGTATGTCATTCACTCTGTTTCTCTTTCCCTCTGTCTGTCTTGTGAATATCAGAATCTCCAAGTCCCCCTTCCTCATCTTATGTCCCAGAAACTTTAGCTCTCTTTACTTGATGTTAAGTATAAGTTCCTTTTTCGTTTTCCAGTTTTTACAAAACTTTGTCGTTGCTCAAATATTCGGTTGATGTATCCGCAGCATTTTTCTATAGAACCACATTTCGATTGCTGCAAGTTACTACGTTATCTTTGATGAGATTGTCCAGTATTCGTTGTCATATTGAAGGACAGATATCATATAATAATCCAGTACATTTTTTTTTGTTTCCAACGAAATCTTTTTGTTTTTCAATACTCTGCTTAGCTTTTGAATTTACCATGCCAATACGTCTTCGGATTTTAGTGTCACACTTTCCATCCCCCCTTAGAATACTTCCCAGGTATTTAAATTTCTGTATCTACTTGATATTATATATAACTATAATCTTAGCATTCTGCAACAATTGCATTGTTTTTTGTTTTTGTTTTTTTTGTTCACATGCTCTTTTTTACACACATCCGATACAGGAAAGTTAAAGTCCACATCAAATTAACTTCATGACGAACTCTTTTTTGTTTCATAGAAAATAATCTTTTGTTTTCTTATCATAAGATTCGAAAACGATACTGCTTTTTTCCCAGAGTACTATCTGGAGTATTATGGAAACTTTTGAGTATGTACCTGAACACGAAAAAACCTTTGATGCTTTTTATAGGCGGTACGAGGATTTATTTAATGTCGACTGTAATAATTTGCCAAATTCCAAATAAGTGCGTTTATTACTAAGGAAGTTGGGTACAGCAGAGCACAGCAGGTTTGTTGATTTTATCCTCCCCAAAAAGACAACAGATCTGGAATTCTCAGAAACAGTCAAGCTACTGTCTGAATTATTTGGGCCGAACACATAACTTTTTCATAAAAGATGGAAGTGCCTAAATTTATTCAATTCAAAGAGGATCAGCAGGACTATTTAACATTTGCCGCTACGGTAAATAAATACTGTAACGATTTCAAATTAGCGGAATTATCTGCTGATGACTTTAAATGCCTAATCTTTGCCCAAGGTCTGGTCTCAGCCGGAGACGCCGAAGTTAGACGTCGAGTGCTAACAAAACTAGAAAATGAGCCGGGTTTAACCCTCCAAAAATTAGCAGAAGGCTGCCAGAGGGTCGTATCCGTAAAAAGTGACTCTAGGAATATCGAGGAGCCGGGAGTCGCTCATATAAAAAAATTATGAACAGATCAAAACGCCACTCCCCAGAAAGAGAGAAAAGAAAATATCGTGACAAGTATACTATAAGACAAGAAAATTCACCACCAGGTCCCTGTTACATTTGCGGAAAATTACACCGAATGAGGTTTTGCCCGTCCAGAAAGAACAAAATCTGTCAGAATTGCGGTAAAGCTGGCCATATAACATCAAGTTGCTGGTATGGGAAAAAATCCAGAAAAACAAAAAATAAAATAAGGCAGACGCAGTCAAGCGATATGGAAGATGGAAATTTGCGCAAATATGTAATTGTACAAACATTAAATAAAACAATTATACTTCTTCTTCTATGACTCTTTGCCTATATTAACCGAGAGTTAATTACTCTCGAGGACAGAGCCGGGGCGACAGAGACACTGGTTTCCAGTACGACTTCAGTTCAGCTCAGCCTAGTCTGCCTGTCTGTCGGTCACTTGTAGTCAATCTGTTATTACTCTTTCTCTTTGTATCTATTTGTATCTCTTGTTGACGTAATATATGTTCTTGACCTACCACCGTGTTGACTCATTATGTTATGGTCCCATACCGGGTCCATATCATAGAGGAATTTGTAAATAAAAATATACAGTTCAAATAGGAACTTTCATTTGGCCTATATATTTTAATCGTCACTTCACAGGAAAGATGTACATATGACTTCTCGTTACATTCTCTGTGGTTTTTTAATTCAGAATAGTCCTTCTCCTAGACTGTCTGCAACACAAGGCTACAGGGCCTAGACTACTTAACTCCATAGCTGGAGACAACTAGGAGATGGATATGTACCTTTATACCAAGGTTAATTGTTTGAAAGTGAACGAGACAAACAAGGCGGAAATTTCAACTCGGGTCCCAGATTTCATTTTTTGTGTCAATAACCGTTCTGTTACTTGCACATCCGTTCCTTTATTTTTACTTTCTAAAGAAAAGGTGGTAATTTTAGCTTAGTCAGATATAAACTACTAATTTCTTCAATATGCATTTAATTTTCTTTCTGAGAAAATAAATATAATGGTAGAATGCTAGAGAGAGAGAAAGAAAGAGAAAAAGAAAGACAGAGAAAGAGAGTATAAGGAGGAGAAAAAGAGAGTACTTAAAAAAAGAAAAGAGTCATAGGAAAAGAAAGAAAGAAGGAAAAATGCAATAGAGTGAGACAGAAAATAAGAAGTAAAGAGAGAGAAAGAAGAAAAAGACAGAAAGCGAGAGAAAGAAAGTATAAGGAGGAAAAAATAGAGTGAAATGAAAAGTAGTCATCAAAAGTGAAATAAAGAAAGAGAAAGGAGGCGATAGAAAGAAAGAAAGAAAGAAAGGACATCAGTATTATTTTTTTGTCATTTATTCATCTCCTTATCATTTTCATTGAGGAAAAAAAAAGGAACAAATGTTGCTGAATTAGGATATCTACGAACGTCATTCAGTTAAGTGCCATGCGTGATACACGCTTTAGGCGATCATGTCTCTTTCGAGACATGACTGACTAGGCAGAAGATTATCCCGCTGTACGTTGCCATTGCTTTCTGCGGTAGACTGGCTGCCAGCCAAGGCTATAGAACCCAATCTGTCCTATTATTTAACCCATAACTGGAGGGAAGAAATGGATTAATACCTTTCCCAAGAGTATTTGTGCGTAAGTGAATGCAAAGAATTCAACTGAAATTCGAACTCGGCTCCCCGATTTGTCGTTCCGAGTCGATATCCACTGTACCAGAGCGCACATACGATCGTCAGGAATATTTAAAAGCAATCTTAGACTGATAAATAACAAATGAAAGTGAGGAAGAAAATGTTTCTCCAGTGTGAACATCAGGATTCAAAATCTTGTATATTGACAACATGTTCTGGTGTATATATCAGATTTGTGTGTGTGTGTGTGTGTGTGTGTGTGTGTGTGTGTGTGTGTGTGTGTGAATTGGTAACATTGAACCAGATCTTAACTTAGAAGACTAACCATTGAGAGTCTTCAGATACATTAAGCAACTAACCAGATGAAACAAAGTTGAGTAAGCATGCAATATTAGACGCATGTCTACTTAGGAACACCATATATCTTTAGCAGATTTTGGCCTTGTGTCAAACTTAAAGCTTAGTAAATAAAGTGCGTATCAAGACGAGAGTTGTTTGTTTACCTTTTTGGTGTTTTTTGGATCTTGTGTAAATCCTCTTACGTACTTCCTCCTCAAATCATATCACTTACCCACATAAAGTAAGAGTAAGTTAATTCGAAGAGTTCATATCAAACACTTAGATGCTTCCGACAACATCGGCTGTCGTCATGATGATAGAAAGGGGCAGACAGCTGGCACAGATACAAAACTGATTTTTTTCCTGTTGATATTTTGTTCATTCCAGTTTTCTTTTGCATCAAGTATGTTTCGAGTAGGAAAATAAACAGTAACAAAACAAAACTAACAACAGACAGTACGCATAAACACAAGTATGTATGCGTGCATGCGCTCACGCACACATATCTCACACACACATGCACACACATATATCATACATACATATCTCTACACACATATCCCAAATCTCTCTCTTTCTCTCTCTCTTTCTCGCAGGACACCTCGACGTAGTATAATGTTTAGTAAGCTTGTCTCGCTAGAATCGTTACAATTTAGTAGTGAGTTCGATCTTAACTGGGTGCCCCATACTTTCGGTCTTGTGCCACTTCTAAGATGTGCTTAGAAACTCAACCCCCAAATCTTTCTCTCTCTCACACACGCGCGTGCGCGCACACACACACACACACACACACACACACACACACACACACACACACACACACAGTTTGGAATACTGCCGAAAAGTGCATATTTTCTTTAATCAGATTTCTCAAACATTTAGGCCTTTAGACGAAAATAAATAAATGCACTGTTAAATAAATAAACGGAGCGTCTACACAAGTATGGGTATCCTCTGAAAATAACTTTTAAGAAATAAAACATATATACGCATATATATAGTAAAAGTATATTTATTCATAATTTTAATGTATATATATATATATATATATATATATATATAAAGAGATTTGTACCCACAGATGAAACATATAGATCTGAACAAAGCTGACGTCATAGTACACCTTACACCTTAGGAAATTTTCGGCCAACACATTATCAAAGACATAATGTGCCCCTTTTTTCTGCACAGACTGGGCTGGTGGATCTTTAGGTATACAGCCTAAAAAGCAAAATAGGTACAGCAGACAAATGGAGAATTTTATTCGCTTCTTACGTTTGTTGGAGGGTTTGTGTGTGCCTTTTTTTCTTTTTTAATACTCTTGTGAAACTATATTTACACCCCCTTTACATTTAACTTTCTCTTCACAAAGGTTATAATAAAGTGTCCTTGATTATTATTTGAATTGTGCCAACGTATACCTTCGATAAAGTGTTGGCTGAAAGGTTCCTAAGGTGTAAGGTGTACTATGACGTCTGCTTTGTTCAGACATATATAGAGAGAAAGAGAAAGAGCGAGAGAGAAAGAGAGAAGGGGAGAGGAAGGAAGAGATGCATATGCACCTCAGATTGAAATTTGCCCGTTACTCTTTGGATTTCGAACAAATCCCGAAAAAGTAAAGGTTGCCTGCCTTTTTCAAAACTAATTTACTTGCCCACTTCGGGCCAGATGAAATGGCTCTGCCTGTAGGGTTGATATTATATATTCAATAATAATAATAATAATAATAATAATAATAATAATGTAATTGTCCCATCAGTGCTTAAAATTTCTTTAAAATTTGAATCATTTTTGCCTAATCTATCTTGTTGGCCAACAGTAACCTTTGGGATGATACATTTTAGGTAACACTCTCTACAAGAAGTTGGATGCCATGCAATGATGTGTTAAAGAGATTCGGCTTCGTAGCATAGTTGTAATTAATTAAACTAAAACGTATGAAATTTATATATTATGAAAACAAAGAGTATCCAAAATATTTGGACACACACACACACACACACACACACACACACACACACACACACACACACACACACACACATTAATAAGTATACATATTATCTTCCGTTTTCAGAACGACTTGGAGTTTCAGGCATTATGCAATCATCAGGTATATATTAATATGCCCCTGATGATTGCATATGAAAATACTATCCAACGCTAGCCACTACTTTTCACATTTTTTCTGGCAGCATTTGAATTTGCCGGAAAAACAAAACATCATTTGAGGCTAACCCCAAGTAGACCCACTTTTGACATCTTCATAAGAATGAAAATGCTGCTCCGCCAGGCCTTGTGCCATTCATCTGAAAAAGTGTTAATAGGACGGGGCAATGTTTAATGCTATAAACAACAAAGTTGTTTACACATACACTGAATTTCAAGCTTGCTTATAGTACTTCCTTAGAGATGAGCTATTATCTGAAACTACACGCAAGCAGTTCTGGGAACACCATTTGTTGGAAAGCTGCGACAACTTATTCAAGGTTCTAATACTTATATATATTTTGGATCTGACGAGCCACGTTAAGAACATCAAAGCGGTGAACTATGTATTATTCACGGTAATAATCGAAAATCATTTATAAAATATTAATCTGTTAAATTAAATAAATGAATTTAACAACGAGTTCTCTCGAGTTCGTCTCTTTTGGAAAATACCCGGATTACATACCAAGTGTACTATGTTTTATATATAGTGTTTAGTTATGATAATGTTTGAAAGCAAGATTTTTCTTTTCAGTAATTTTGCTGATAAAAGGAATTTTGTCCCTAGTATATCTATTTTAGAGTTGTTTTGATGTTGGTGAATTTTAAATCAGTCAATCGAAATTAGAGAGTTATATATATATATATATATATATATATATATATATATATATCTTCTAATTTTTGTATTACAAAGATATATAAAATCATTAAATCACTGCAAAAAATTTTTCATGTTTCAGAACAATACTGTTCTTTTTCAGGTGTTATTTTATTATAGATAACTATGAAGTTGAAGATTTGTGTCTCGAAAAGCAACATAGTGTTCTGATGTCATGAGATGACACTTTAATTTTGTCTGGTTAAAATACATAGTGGAATCTTACATTATTTAAATGGTTAGTCAATAATTTTTAACACCAGGTTAGGGTTTAAGTTATTTTTTAAATTATAATAGATTTTGTACTATCTCATTAGTAAAGGGGATGGAATGTTTAGGTTAGAATTAAAATTAAATAATTATGGCGTAGTAAGGTATATTGTAGTAAAGAAAACCAAAAAAGTATTGTGCAGGTCATTTATTTTAGTAAAATAATTTTTAATTTTTTAAGTTATATTGAAGCATACGTTATGAATGTAACATTGCAATGAATTAAATTTTAAAGAAAAATATTTTCTATATTTACATATTTACATAAAACGGTCACATCATATCTACAATTCAATTGATTTTTTTTCTTTGAAACCTTAAAATCTGCAGCTTTTCATTCAGGCAAAGAAGGCAGATGTCGTCGACCGATTTAAAGATTCTTGTTTATCAGATTTTTCCATTTTACTTTCGTGATTTTGTTAGTATTCTTTTCTTTCCAAAATTACGCAGAAAGGGATGTTTGGTTTCTGTCCGTGTTGGTTTTGAAGGAAGTTAACTGCATATACTAACGCTGTTTAAAAGTGTTCTTAGTAGATCTAATGTAAATTCTTTCAATAGTTGGATATTCATTTGATGTTATATTACATTGGTACACAATAGAATTTATTAGACACCTATTTTTCAGTGGGCATTTGTTAGAATTTTGACAATTATATAAATTGGTATTATTGTTATTTTCAGTATTTGGTTAGTTATTGTTACTTGGGTTTACGTGCTGATTTATAATTTTATTATTATGATTTTTAAAATATTTTTTCTAGATTATTTGTACAATTATAAGTTAATTTAAGGGTATTTTTATTAAAATTTTACTTAGAGCGTTATTATTTGGGAAGTCTTTGAAGAACTTCAGCCCTACCTTGGTGCTAATCATTTGGTTAAAGGGTGGGTTATATAAAATGATTTTTCTATTTCAATCTTTCATCTTATTGTCTTATGTTTTACCTATTAAATAAAAGGTTTTTATAGCTATTATTTCTTAGGAGGTGCGTTGTGATGCAGTGAATATCTGCTTGGAACAGAAATCGGAGAGCCGAGTTCGAATTTTAGTTGAATTCTTTGCATTTACTTACGCTCAAATACCCTTGGAAAAGGTATTAATCCGTCAATTCTTCCATCAGCTATGGGTTAAATAGCAGGACAGATTGGGTTCTATCGCCCTGGCTGGCAGCTAGTACCGCAGAAAGTAATTGCAACCTACTTCGGGAAAATCTGCTGCCCAGTCAGCCATGTCCCTTTCGTGACATGATCGTCCATTCGTGTACCAAATATAGCAATTAACTGACTGATTCCTTACAGCATTCTTATAAAAACCTTTATGTTTATAAAATACTTCTTCACTAAAAAATGTTTTTACTAATTCTATATTCTATGGAAGAGGGTACATGTTTGATTATACTTTGTGGGTGATTATACTTTGGGTGGATATATAATGGATAGTCGTTAGGTTTTATATATTGTTGTTAAGTATCATTTACTAAGTCTATTGTTTTATCGAGGAAGTTTACTACTTTTAAATTAATGTTGATTGTTACTTTTAGCTTTAGACTTTTGAATTCTCTATAGACTAGTTTTCTAATTTTATCGGTTTTAAAATATGTGGAATTTTGTACTATCATAAGCCCATCAACTCTATATAACCCTATGTCATGAGTATTAATGTCATAGTGCAGTGAGGTTGTATAGAGCAAATAAACCAATGAGATCGGAAGATTCCGCAGTGTCTAACGCACCCATTATATACATATATATATATATATATATATATATATATACTATACACGCGCTATATACACACGTTAGCAGATATATATATATTATATACACACACGTACTTGCAAGTAGACGACATATAGAGCCTATTTTTGTACACATATAACCATACATTCATATCGTTATTTTTATCTTATTATATTTTTGGTTATTATTCTTTACTATTATTTTTCTTATTAACATTTTTCTTCTTATTTTACTTCTTATTAATATTACTTCATGCTGACCTAGAAGTTTCGTAAAGACACTCGTCAGGGCTGCTTTGCTTTCTATATAATCTGCAATCTTGCAAACTACAATCTTGACGATAAACAATATCACAATTAAACACTATATATATATTGCTAACTCAGTTTGCTTATGGGTGTGTTGCGCTAGTCTTCAAAAGTGGTAATTTGGTGCATCAGCGACGTGGTTTTCGAGAAGAATGCAGGGAAAATCATGGCAAGTAACGGAAAACTAAAAGGACACTCACACTTATAATCAGAAAGGAGCATTTAAAATTTCCTGGATACAAATTCAGGAAAGAAGGTTTAGAAAACTTAACACTTACAGGGCATACAGAAGGCTAGTGGGACAGATGGAAACAGCGAGTAACCTATCTAACGAGCTTGTATAAATAGACAGCAAAACAGGGAGTGGAAGGAATAGTGAAAATTCAAATAGTAGTAAGATCTGCAAAAGAATGGAAATGAAGAGAGCCATGATCTCCCACTTCCTGAAAGGACACGGCAGCTTGAAGAAGAAACAACAGAACAAGTAAAATAACAAGCTTGGTCACACACTTTCAACGGACCTCAAGTGGAATGACTATATCGAATCCATTGCTAAATCCGCTGCTATGATAATCGGTTCCCTGTGTAGGGCCGGAAATTTTTCCGTCCGAATCTATCCTGCACATATATAAATCTACCATCCGCCCATGTATTGTATACTGCTGTCACATCTGGTTGGGTGCCCCTGCTATTCTCCTCGGGGTTCTTGACAAAATACAACGGAGAGTCTGTAATGTAATCGATACCGACTTGGCAGACCGTCTGCAGTCTCTCTCTCTCATCGGCGTGACGTGGCTTCCCTGTGTCTCTTCTATAAATACTTTCACGGCTTCTGCTCCGATGAACTAAGTTCCCTGGTGCCCTAGGTACGAATTTGCACGAAATGCTAGATTAGCAACTAGGTCCCACTGTTTTACAGTGAAACCGATAAAATGTAACCGCAGTTTCTTCTCCAACAGCTTCTTTTCTCACACTTCCCACCAGTGGAATTCCCTTCCACATACATGCTTCCCCGACAGCTACAATCTCCAGGATTTTAAATGTAAGGTCAACAGACACCTCCTAACACACTAACTCGCATCCATTCTCTCAAACACTCTTCCCATCTATCCAACCCTCAGCTTCGGTATCCTTACCCGTCTATCGCCCTCCTTCTGACATTTCCTATATTTAACCCCTTGCGGAATATTGGCAGTGGAATGCCTTGCTTGGGGTGAAATGATTAAAAAAAAAAGAACTTTTAAATTAGAAGTGAATGACTTGAAATTTCGTATTAGAAATACTCTTATCGAACATTGACCTATTGTACCGATGGAAAATACACATTAGTCAGGCACAAGGTCATTATATATAAGTGTCTCATAAATGTCGGATTTTCTGAATGGCTAATAGTGATCTACACTTGTGAACAAACCACCGACCAATGGCAAGACATATTTCACTTGAAGATAAATATATGCACACATTATTGTAAAGAATACTCCCCCACCCCGACACACACATACACATACATAAATGTACTCAAACACTTAAACACTTACGCGTTCTGGCTGAGGAGAGAAGAACAGTAAAATAATGAAAGAAACGCATTTAAAATGAATCTTAGCTGGTCAAAAAGCAAAGAGAAAACAGACAATAGAAAGCCTTGTATGACAACAGGGCAGTCTTATCTTAAGCGGCGGGTTAGTATACTTCAAGGGCGGAAGCAGGCTGGATCCTTGAAGATGTACAGAGAATCACTTGTTTATTCTCTTCATCGCATGACTCTCTCTTTCCATTTCTCTCTCTCTCTCATTCTCTTTCTCTCATTTTTCTCTCCTCATTATTCTCTTGTGTCTCCCCTTCTTTCCACTCCACCAAAATCCGGTCAGGAGGATAAAACAATGCCAAATCTACACGAACAACTCCAATAACAACAATAATAATAACAATAATAATCAGTCAGTGATACACGCTTTGGGTGATCATGTCTTGAAAGAGACATGACTGACTGGGCAGAAAATTATCCTGCAGTAGGTTGCCATTGCTTTCTGCGCTAGACTGGTTGCCGACCAAGGCTATAGAACCCAATCTGTCCTATTATTTAACCCATAACTGGAGAGAAGAGACGGATTAATACCTTCCGCAAGGTTATTTGTTCGTAAGTGAATACAACGAATTCAAATGGAATTCGAACTTGAGTCCCCGATTTGTCGTTCCGAGTCGATATCCACTGCGCCACAACGCACATCCGCACCACAACGCACAGAATAATAAAATCTCAAAAATGTGCCACAGGAAGATAACAATAATTACAGCTGTGGTTGGAGCTCTCGGTTTCGATGGCTGAAGTTTCAGATAGACTCGTTGAAGAGATGCCTGGTAGCCCATGCCTTAAAGAAATCAAAAATAAATAAATAAATCTAAACTTATTTTATAAATGGAACTTTGTCTGTGTGTGTGTGTGTGTGTGTGTGTGTGTGTGTGTGTGTGTGTGTGTGTCTCCCCGTTACCTATAGACTCCGAAACGGTTGAACCGATTTTCTTGAAAATTTACATTGTTGTACTATGAGCGTCTGCGAGTGTTCTTAGCTAGGTTTTGTGTCGAGGTATCCCCGATAAATATCAAAAATTGATAATCGAAAAAATCGGGTTATAGAAGGAGTGGTCAGATTTTAATCAAATTTGATACACTCATAGACAAAGAGATAAGAAACGATATTCAGAAGATTGATGTTCTTACAATCGTGCAGAAAATCGATAATATATATATATATATATATATATAAATATATATATATATATATAAAGCAAGATATTTGTGTGTGTGTCTGTTTATCGGTCTGTATGTCCTTTATACAAATCCACAATTTTTATCCGTTTCTCACCAAACTTCAAAATTTGACTTCAATCCATTCATTTTTCTTTCAGTCTCCGGTTTCGCTTTAACTGGAAACAACGATTGCTTTTTAGTCTTTCGTGCCAACGTCCAAAGACTCTGAGCTCCAGGGACATGGATTAGTTTTAAAGCTTTCATTACGCCCGAGCAACGCCGGGCTATACTGCTAGTAAATGAATAAAAATATTATCAGATTTTACGAAGGGCTTTATTAATATAAAGCGTGTGTTGTCATAAGTTAAAAAATATTCAGTGAAGGGAGGCAATTAATTCTCTGCATAGGACTTGGAAGGAAACGAGTGTACTACAGAATTGTTACAGAAATCAAAGGAAATAATAAAAAAACAAAAATAAAGGAATTGATGATGTCGTTAGTAAAACAACACGAATATAGATGGAAATAATGAAATAAGTTTGTAAATACAATCCAGATTTACATTTAGTAGATTATGTGGAAAACCAAAACAAAAATCAAAAACCAGCAAAAAAAAAAAAAAAAAATGCAGAAGAAAGCCAAGAATAAAGCTCTTCAAAAAATGAAACAACGCTGGCAAACATCTGCATGGCAAACATCTGCTTGTCCAATATCCAGAACATTATAATAAATCCAATGTTGATAAATATAACACTCATCGATGGTTATGAACACATGGATTAAAGGCTGAAACGGAAGGTTTTATTCTTGCAGCGCAAGACCAGAATCTTACCCTGGGAACTTTCAGAAAATATCATGCATAATGTGAATCCAAAATGTAGATTTTGTGACAACTATCAAGAAACTATAGACCATCTAATCTCTGAATGTTCTGTACTTGCACCAAATGAATATAAAAATCATCACGATAGAGTGGGACAATATGTACATTAGACAATGTACAAACAATTTGAAAAAGTTGTTGTCACAGTCTTCACAGGCAGAAAAATCGAAGCAATTAGGCTGGACATAATTCTCAAAAACCGAAACGAAATAAAAAATCTACTGTTTGATATTACTTGCCCAGAAAACTATAATATAGCAAATAATTTTAAAAATATTGAAGTATAAAGACGTAGAAATCGAAAAAACGTGGAAATTGAAAACAAGAATACCAGTCGTAGTACGTGCACTTGGAAGGATAAAAAAGGAACACAGCAACACATTGAAAAAAATCCCAGGAATTCTCAGCTGAAGAGAAATAAAAAATTGATAATTACAGACCACGCACTAAGAAAAACTTTGTCTATGTAACGTTAGTGATGTTACGGAAATTTGAAAAACAAATCATGAAATGTAGCCATAACAATCGCTATTTGCCATAGGCCTTCCTGTACGCTTGGAAGTCATTGTGGCCATAACAGGAATCGAAATATAATAATAACAATAGTAACAGTAATAATAATAAATATGAGTAAATATATATACCAGCAATATAACACGGCGTTGCTCGAGTGTAATGAAAGCTTTAAAACTAATCCATGTCCCGGGAGCTCAGACTCTTTGGACGTTGGCACGAAAGACTAAAAAGCAATAGTTGTTTCCAGTTAAAGCGAAACCGTAGACTGAAAGAAAAATGAATGGATGTAAGTCAAATTTTGATTTCCTGGTATCGATATCAAATAAGTTTTTTCATCGTAAACAGAATTTTGAAGGCTAAATAAGTCCTCTGAGTAAATGGTATGATGGCTGAGACTAAGAACTAAAATTATACCTACTTAGAGCCAAAACTGAAGCAAAAACTAAAAAACAAAAAAAGGGCTGAAAAAAATACTGACATACAGGCAGATAAACAAACACACACACAAACATCTTGCCTTATATATATATATATATATATATATATATTTTCTGCATTATCGTAAGAACTGCAACCTTGAAACTTCTAAATTCTTATATCTTTGTCTATAAGTGTATCGAATTTGATTAAAATCGGACCACTCCTTCTATAACCCGATTTTTTCGATTATTGATTTTCGATATTTATCCGGAGTATCTCAATACAAAACCTAGCTAAGAACACTCGCAGACACTTATAGTACAACTGTGTAAATTTGCAAGAAAATCGCTTCAGCCGTTTCGGAGTCTATAGGTAACGGGCACACACACACACACACACACACACACACACACACACACACACACACACACACACACACACAGTCCCATATATATATATATATATATATATAGTAGCTACGCATCGTTCATTCAGTAATGAATTTGAACATTCTGGGATACTGGCGTGTATTTACATTGTATATAACATGCTAAACTCCGCCTACCTCTACCGAGCACCCATATATCAAAGATAGAATTGCCGACTGGTGTCAATTCGGTCTGGTTTCAATCCTAGCTAGAAGTAATCGGATGTCTAAACGTATCGATGAGCTGTGATACAGCGAAACAGATTTGTCTGCGGATGACTATATATATATATAAGTAAATATAACGATTTTAAAATTTTTAGATGAAAAATGTGGCATCTTGAAACTACTTTCGTACGAATAATAACTGTAGCTCTGAGGAGATTCAGTAAGCATATCAGAACCTTTTCCAATCAATTCCAAAGGCTCCAACCACAATCGGAATTACTGATGTCTTCATGTGCCACATTTTTGACATTTACACTTCAAAATCATTGTATTTTGACATTTTTTTGAAAATCTTCAAAGACATGGGTTGCTCGGACAATTCATGCCGACTTTTACTCATTCATGTTAGAATAAATTTATCGACACATAATATACACAATTTACATTATCCAGACTATTGTCTTTATCTTTATTGCCATTTGTCCGAAGTTTCGTTTTCGGCATTTTCAGCTAGGAATTTCGAACCGAACCTTTGTTACAATCACTAGGGTATATCATACTCATTCCTTGCATAAAACCGCTTTTGATAGTCGTGAGTTATCTTCCTCTAACCCTCTTAGTTACTTGTTAACCACTGCTGTAGACTGGTATTGAACTCACAACTCATCGGGTCATGTCACTGGAACTAATTAACGTCTATATCCACTGTCCTTAAGTGGATATAGACGTTGGTTAATTCCAGTGACTTGATCCAAAGAGTTGTGAGTTCAATAGAAAAGCACATTCAAACTATCTCTTGAGAAAGAAAGTTTAAAATTACTTAGTTCGTGTCAGTTTTGCATTCTTGTATGAACGATATGAGCCAATTTTAGCTACCCTAAAAGCGGGTTTTCATCTTAAGAACGTGATGCTGTGCATCTGGTGGGATTTTAAAGAAATCGTGTACTATGAGCTTCTACCAAGTGATCAGTCAATTGATTCTGAAAATTACTGCTCTCAACTGAACAAATTAAAGTCAGAAATTCAAGAAAAACGCCCAGAAATGGCAAACCGGAAAGGTGCTGATTTTTATCAGGATAATGCTAGATCTCATGTTTTTTGGCGACCTGGCAAAAATTCTTGCATCTTGGCTGGGATATGTTTCCCAACCAATGTTATTCACTAGACATTGCTTCTTCAGATTTTTATTTATTCAAGTCCTTGCAAAATAATCTCAATAGTCAGTCAGTTAAGTGCCATACGTGATACACGCTTGGGCGTTCATGTCTCGAAAGAGACATGACTGACTGGGCAGAAGATTATCCCGCAGTAGGTTGCCATTGCTTTCTGCTGTAGACTGGTTGCCGACCAAGGCTATAGAACCCAAACTGTCCTGCTATTTAACCGATAGCTGGAAGGAATAGACGGATTAATACCTTTCCCAAGGGTATTTTCGCGTAAGTGAATGCAATGAATTCAGCTGGAATTTGAACTCGGCTCCCTGATTTCTCGTTCCGAGCTGATATCCAATGCACCACAACGCACATAGTAAGAATCTTAATTTTTGAATGACATAAAAAACCCTTATTGAGTTCTTTGCCGAGAAACCACCGAAATTATAGGAAGACGGAGTTTTTAAATATGAAGAAATGTAGTGCAACAAATAGTTCATATTTAGTTGAATAAATATTTAATGGCATAATTTTGTTTTCTGTTTTAATTTCCTTAAACAAAAATCGTCATGAACTTTTTCAGCAGCGCAATACATTACAATCTTTGCCATGTCAGTAAGAAAGCACATTCTGTTTTTGTGGTTTTTGATCACGATTTCTGAGCGATGTCTGTGTGTATTGTAAAACCCCATAAAACTTTTACGGGTCCTATCTCCGCAACCGGATCTGGGTGATGTTCATACCAGTTATTATTATTATTATGTCATTTTTCATCATATTTCGATTTCTGCTTTGGTCTCACTACCAACCAAGTCTGTGGGGAGACCTAAGGCAGGTAGTGGCGTGTTGTTATGGCTTCATTTCATGTTTTTCTATCTTCCCTATCATCCCCAGCATTACATAGATAAAGTTTTCCTTAGTGTGTGGGCTGTACTTAATAAGACAATTTTTTGTATATCTCTTAAGCTGGGGTTTCCAGGGATTCTTTCAATGTGTTGTTTTGTTCCATTTTTTATCATTACAAGTGCACCTACTATCACTGGTACAACTCTTGTTTTCAATTTCCACATTTTTTTTATTTCAATTTCCAGGTCTTTATATTTTGACAGTTTTTTCGAATTCCTTGGTTGCTATGTTACAATCCGCTGGACAAGCCATATCAATTAATAGGCAAGTTTTTTCTTTCTGGTTTTTAACAATAATGTCTGGCCTATTTGCTTCGACTTTTCTGTTTGTGTAGATGTTGTAATCCCATAGAATGGTGACATCTTCTATTTCTGTAACCAGTGCTGGGTCATGTTCATACAAGTGTTTGTTTACATATTTTCCATAGTGTTTGCACATTGTCCAATGTAAATATTGCCCCACTCTATTATTATTATTATTATTATTATTATTATTACCTTTTTTATCTTATTATTTTTATTATAAATCTCTTATCGAGTCCTCACCTGTGAACATACAGTGAACATAGAACATTTAAATTATTAACAGAATGGTGTTATACAGAGAAAATTAAACAGGTCCATTTTTTGCGTCGCAGTGTTCACTGTATATTAAATGTTCATCCTTTGATAATGGCTTTTGTAAGCCGAAAGCTCAGACCTGATAAAAAAATCAACAATCACTGCGATTTTTGTCGTCTTTTCATGACAACACTATCAAGCTAATCAGATCATACAAAAGGATCTTACACAAAATAAATAGACAGAACTTGTCTATATTATTCAATGAAACCTGTATTAATATATATATATATATATATATATATATATATATATATATATATATATATTAGTTAATAAATAATTCGTTTCCAAATTAAATTTATATATGTATGAAGTTAATCAACTGGCTGCGAAGTAATTTCAGTTGCCATTTATGTTTGTTTGCGTTTATTACGCAGTTTTAATAAATATGATGTTATAATATGAATGGCGGCAACCCGTCTTATTCTCTCTTTTTTATCCAGCCGACAACTCTTTTGATAAGTGATTACATTTGTTTGGCGAAGATATTTTAACATTTTATTTGCCTCAGATAAAACGCTGTACAAATGAAGCTTTTGCGACAATTACAACATTGTGATGGTTGCTTTTTTTTTCGTTTTTTTTTGTTTAAGAAAGATTTCCTACTCTTATACTTTCTCTATGATATCCATCTTTAACAAAAGCTTCATTTACTATTCTCTTTCTCTCTCTTCTATTCCTTCTTCTTCTTCTTCTTCTTCTTCTTCTTCTTCTTCTTCTTCTTTTATTTCTTCTTTCTCTTTCTGTTGTGGATTCCGGAGGAGGAACCACCAAAATAATGAACAACAAAAACCAGTTTGGAGATAGAAAGTAGGTTATATTGAACGTAATATACAAACTGGAACGCGGGTTAGTCAATTCAGAAATACTATTAATAGAAACAAATATATACAATCTTGAAGTGAAATAATATGTCCGGGTAACTTATTCTAGCTGAGAGGAACTCAGAGCTAGTCTGGTATCTGATTAACTTCGGTATCTGTCGGATCGGAAACGCTTCAATAACTGTAACGGATCTCTACGATTACTCTCCACTATAAACTGCAACTACAACTGAGATTCCAGATCTTCCACCCCTGTTCTCTATAGGGCAGGATTATATGTACACTCAGTCGAGTCCATTTTAATATACAAAAGGGGGGCATCCCAAAACACTTTCCCTTATTATTTCTTCTTTTTCTGCCTTTATTTCGCCTTACTTTTTCTCTTATTCCTTCTTCTTTTTTCTTATTTTTTATTTCTTATTATTTACCCCTTTTCGTTTTCTTCTTCTCCGTTAGTTTCTCATTTCTTTTCTTTTTCTTCTTCTTCATTTTTTTCTTCTTTTCTTCTTCTTATTTTTTCTCTTTCTTGTGTTTTTATTTCTTCTTCGTCTTTTCCCTTATTTCTTCTCCTGTGTTAGTCACCTTCGTTTTTTTTATATCTTCATTTATCTCTTCTTTCTTTTGTATTTCTTATTATTTTTCTCATTTTAATATTCTTCTTCTTTTTCTCCTCTTATTTCTTCTTTCTATTTTTCTTACTTATTATTTCTCTTCTGTTATTTCTCTATTTTTCTTTTTCTCTTATTAATCCCTTGTATTTTACTTTTCTCTTTTTTATCTTCTTTTTTTTTCTTTTTCTGCTCTTATTTCTTCTTTCTCTTTTTCTCTTATATTTTCTTCTTCTTATTATTATTATTATTCATAAAGAACAAAAATACTTCTTCCTTTTCATCATCAATAGAACAGAACTTCTTCTACCATTTTTATACTTAATTATTCATTTTTAATGTTCTCTTTTCAAGAATGGAAAATTCACGCCTTTCTTTCGTTGCTTCTCTTTCTTCAGCCTTCTTCCTTTATTTCGTTTTCTTTCCATTCTCTTTCATTTACGAAATAATTATTTTATTACTTCTTTTTACTTTCTTCTTTTATTATTTTTTCACTCTCTTCATTTTTTTTTTATCGTATTTCCTCATTTTTGCCTCTCACAA
The DNA here is from genome assembly GCA_037127315.1 of Ascarosepion bandense. Taxonomy (NCBI): domain Eukaryota; kingdom Metazoa; phylum Mollusca; class Cephalopoda; order Sepiida; family Sepiidae; genus Ascarosepion; species Ascarosepion bandense. The sequence goes on along the minus strand of JBBBDQ010000887.1, from coordinate 4,386,006 downwards.
AATGAGGACGGTATTAACGGGAACACATGCCGTGTGTTCGTTTCAAGACGAAATAATGTGGCGCACAAGACCCGATTTTGAGCGAGACATTTTAGAAAAGCACCACAGACGGTGGCTCTACAGTCTTGTGATTTATGGACAATTGCAGTCACACAGGCAAAGATTGAAATCTCTGATGAAAAACAGTTACTCGATTGAAAGTGAGATTTGTCGTGATACAGAAGATTCTAATGTGGTAATACCCACCCACTTGTCTTTGAAAGTAGAAAAAAGAGAGCGAAAGAAAGATGAATGAATTATATTCCATTACACCAATTCTAAGGAAACTCCTCTTTTATCGTTGAACATAAGATGCAAACTCGTGTCATAGAAACAAATAAATTTAAACGATGAAGCATCTTAATAAACCATTAGATAGTGAGTTAATATTCTTTTTTTTAAATATATAATCATTTCATCTCAAGTAAGGATCGCCACTGGTGTGCAGAGGTTTTCAGTGAAAGCTAAAAAACAAGGTACAGCGTATGTCGAAGAAACGATAAGAGATGGATGAGAATCAAGTAGATAGAAGACAGCAATTGACGTTGCATTTAAATTTTTAGAGATTGCAGCTATCAGGAAAGCAAGCAGATGGAAGGGAGTTTCACAAACGGGATGTGCGAGAAAAGTAACTTTTAGAGTAGAAAAGGCGGTTACGTTTAACAATTTCGACGGTAAAAGTGCGGGACCTTGATGCCAGTCTACTAGCTCGAGTAGACACATGTGGTCGGCGTACCAGAGAAAAAGCTCGTCAGAGAAGTTGCCATGAAAATACTTATAGAAAAGACAGAGGGAAGCCATGTCACGGCGCTGAGAAAGTGACTGAAGGCTGCCAACTCATGATCGATTATATTGCAGATCCTTCTTTGGATTTTGTCGAAAACCTCAAGATGAATAGCAGGACCACTCGACCAGTAAGACAGCAGTATTCAATGCACGAACTGATGGCAGATTTATATATGTGCAAAGTGGATTCTGACAAGAAAATCTTTTAATTTCCCAAGCAGTTGATATTGATTTCTATCGCAGTTAGCTCCGTGAAAATTATCTACGATTAGATCAAGCTACTCTTCAAACTCCAAAATATTTATACATACATACATATTAATAATGAGTTCGATCCTCACTGGCTGCACAATTTTTCGACCTTGCATCACATCTAATCTACGCTTAGAAAATCATTTCTTCTTCTTAAGCCGCTACTTTTAATATTTTCTTCTTTTTTTTACATTATTTCTACTCATTATTATTATTACTTTAACGTGGTACGATGGTCAGTCATCTTGGCTCGCTAGATCTGAATGGTGATTTCGATATCCCCCGTCAGAATCCATTTTGCATTTTTATAAATCTGCCATTTGTTCCTGCATTGAATACTGCTGCCTTACTGGTCGGGTACTCCTGCTATACATCTTGAGGTTTTCACCAAAATCCAAAGCAGGATTTGCAATATAATCGATACTGATTTGGCAGCCTTCAGTCACTTTCTCACCAACTTGATCTGGCTTCCTAATACTTTCCCCATTGTTCCACATCTGAGCTACGCTTACAAAATTACCGCTTGGGGATTCCTGTTACTGTAACAAGGCATTGTTGATGTTATCACAACGTTTCAGCCGTCCTTTGTCATGTATATACCGATTCAGTTAACCCACAAGGAATTCTGAACTGAACCCTTTATTCAATCTACAGGCTGGGGTAGACTGTTCTCGTTTCATAGCCCATCTCTATCAATATCTCGCCTAGTTTTTACTTTTAGTATTATTCAAACATTGCCCGCCCTGTTTCCACTGAGTTCAAGTACACACTGCTGAAATGACTATGTCACCGAATTCACGAGCTAACACTATTCCACTAGGTTGTTGTCCCGTAGGACAATTATTTGTGAAGAACTTGGAGCCCTAAACCTAACCTACCTTCTGTTTATCGTGCTTGACTGTACTCACTTCAGTTTTTTCTATTGTTGCAGTGGTTGTTGCTGTTGAAGACGTTCAGTGATTTGTCTTTGTGATGACAACAACAAAGATGAAGACAATAGTCCGAACTTAAATAATATAAATAGGAAAAAAAAAGTTATATTTTGATTTGTCATTATAACCAAATAAGAATGACGAAATTGACAAAAAATCAAACATTTTAATATTTTTCAAATAAAATTTAAAACAGGAAAATGTCTTATGGTCAACGTCCATTTTCTTTTCAAATATAGCCTTTTCTCGTCAGATTCCACCTTGAATATTTATAAATCGACCATTCTACTTAAACTATTGGAGTAATTAGTATGACTTCCATGAGTAAAAAATATTATCTAAAAAAAAAAAAAATCTTCCAATCTAAAAATATTTTATGACATTAAATAGCCTGCGTTGATATATATATATCAAAACAGCAACAACAAAAAAAGGAAAACAATATTTTATTTGATGTTATTTTTCTTTTATTTTCATTTTCATTCGTTTCTTTCAGACATCTCAAGCTACACATTAGTCAGTAGTTAATTTGATAAAGATTTGTGTACAGAGTGTTGTGCGTAAATTGTTGTCTACATTGTGCAAAAAATGAAAATAACATTGACATCTCATTTTAATAGTTGTATTTACCAAAATTAGACAAACATATCTTGAAATACTAAACAGTAAATTTATTCAATAAAATCGCCATTGGCTTCAACCACGACCTCTAAATGATTGCGGAATCTCCTGCATCTCGTCTGGATGGTCTTCTTTGTTTTTAAGTTGGTGAATGCTGAATAATCCTTTTCTTCAGTTCATCTTTGGTGTTACAAGAAATTTTATTGGTCACTCGTTCAACTTCCCCCCACACGTAATAATCAAGGGGGTTGCATTCTGGAGAGTTAGGTGACGAGATGTTAGGAGTGATGTGGTCACAGAAATTATATTTACAGCTATAACTGGGTTATTCTGCTTGTTTGGTATGGCTAGATATATCATTAAACTCTTTTTGAATCCTCTGCACTGTCCACAAATTGACACCCAAACACTATTAAATGTTCGTCTTAGAGTTTCCGGTATGAATCTTCTGTGCGAAGGCCAAGCAGTGCAGCATGCAGTTTCCAAATTTCTGGAGGAGTGCATTGCGCCATGGTGCTGTTATTCTCACAGACGGTGCCCAACCAACCCTACTATAGCGCAGTCGACAAAAAGAAAAGCAATAACAAATATATGCGAAATGAAAAATAGAAAATAGCGGCAATTTGCATATCGCACCTCGTATACTGCAATCATAGCATAGCTTAAAAGAGCCCATCCTTTTTCAGGTTAACTTTGAATTCAGAGCTTTTCTTCTTCTAGATTGGTTGCCAAATCATTTAAAACATAGCTGAATTCATGCCTCCCTTTTGCAAAAGTGAAAGGAGTCCAATCGACCAGAAATTGCTGGTTTTACTTTTCCATAAATAATACACCTACTGGAATTCAAAGATGACGTCTAGATATTTACAAAGCTTAGCTTATTCTGATACAAGGCCACGGGGAACTAACTTGGAGACCGAACTTACACTACAGTCGAGATCAGCTTGCTAACCAATTCTTAACTGTGCAGTGCCTAGTTTTTGCAGTGTTGTTCTCAGATACGTTTAAAAAGTAATAATTGAATAAACAAAGTAATTGTTTTATTGATTGGTTTGCTTTTTATGGCTCATCAAATCACTGTAAGTTATTTTTCAAGGCATTTTAAGTGCCCCTCTGGATGAATTTGCTCGAGCTACTAGACTAGCGACTAGGACCCTTCCTTTTACAGTGAAGCCAATCAAATGTAACCGCATATTCTACTCTATCAGCTTGTCTGATCGCACTTCCCGCCTGTGGAATTCCCTTCCGTATACTTGCTTCCCTGAAAACTACAATCTTTAAGAATTTAAATGCAAAGTCAATTGCCATCTCTTATCTTCTTGACTCACATCCTTTCCATGACAACCCTTGTATCATGTTCTTCTTTCTTTCCACTTCACTCTCATGCAGCCCTCTTCACACCTGTTTTCTCATCCTTTTCTTTTCTCTGACAACCCTGTAACTTGTAACTTGTACCTTGTTTTCATCACTCACCTCTTCTGTAACCCCCTGCGCACGAGTATCAGTTCTGCCTTGCTTGGAGTGAAATGATTAAAAACAAAAGCCAGAACATATTTTTAGTTTGTAGGATTCTTTATCTTTTGGGAGATCAATGATTTAGTAATACAACTCTTACTAATTAGCCGACAGATGGAGAGAAGAGGTGGATCCATTCCTTGCACAAGGGTATTTTCACGTAAGCGAATATAATGAACCCAACTGGAATTAGAAATTGGCTCCCTGATTAAAAATTCTTAGTTTATAGCACCTAGTATCCCCAAGTGGTCATCTATCTAAATACTGTATAGGCTAGTCGAAAGAAATAATAGTAGTATGCTCTCTATTACTGTCTGTTGGAACCTTGACGTGGTATAATGGTGAGCAAGCTTGTCTCGTTAAACCTTATTACGATTGAAGAGTGACTTCTATCCTCACTGGGTGCCCTACACTTTCGGCCTTGTGCCACATCTCAGCGACGCTTAGAAAATCAACTCTATAAGAATGTTCGGTTTTAAATAAATGCGCTTTCTTTCTTTAAACAGAAACAATTTTGAAGAAAGATCAGTTTGAAATATAGTTTTGAATTTTTTTTTCTGAATGACTTGGCCAATGACCTTTGCATCTAAAACTTAGAGCCAATATCTTCTTTGCTAAATGAATCACTGGTTTATATCAAACTAGCAGTATAGCCCGGCGTTGCTCGGGTGTAATGAAAGCTTTAAAACTAATCCATGGTCCTGGCTTTCAGACTCTTTGGATGTTGACACGAAAGACTAAAAGCAATAGTCGTTTCCAGTTAAAGCGAAACCGTAGACTGAAAGAAAAATTAATGGATGTAAGTCAAATTTTCATTTCCTGGTATCGACATCAAATAGGTTTTTTTCGTTGTAAACTGAATTTTGAAGGCTAAATAAGTCCTCTGAGTAAATGGTAAAATGATCGAGAATAAGAATTACAATTATACCTACTTAGAGCCTAACCTGAAGCAAAAACTAAAATAAAAAGGCTGAAAAAAATACAGACATACAGGCAGATAAACAGATACACACACAAACATCTTGCCTTTTATATATATAAATATTATCGATTTTCTGCACTATTGTAAGAACTGCAACCTTAAATCTTCTGAATATCGTTTCTTATGTCTTTCTCTATGAGTGTGTCAAATTTGATTAAAATCGGACCACTCCTTCTATAACCCGATTTTTTCGATTATCGATATTTTATATTTATCGGGAGTACCTCGACACAAAACGTAGCTAAGAACACTCGCAGACCCTTATAGTAGAACTGTGTAAATATTCAAGAAAATCGGTTCAGCCGTTTCAGAGTCTATAGGTAACGGACACACACACACACACACACACACACACACACACACACACACACACACACACACACACAGACGAAGTTACATTTATAAATAAGTTTAGATCCGGACATGTTAATTTATGTTTGGTGCTGTTTATTTATATTATTTATTCTTTTTCAGATGACGAAAAAATAAATGACATACTCACAAAAAAGCCAAAATAAAAAGAAAGATAAAGTTAAGAAGAAAGAAAATCCAAAAGAAAAAAAAAAGTAAAGAAAAAAGAAAAAAGCAAAGAAAAAAGAAAAAAGAAAAAGAAAAAAAATATTTAACAAGGGAATAGAAGGACACAGAGAAAAAAAAATAAAGATGTTCTTTGTTCCAGGCGTCAATTATTTTATTTATATTTACTTATCCACACATGAACTTGTTTTTCTTCTTCCTTAAAATTTCTTAGGATGTGCGGGTAGCACAACTGCTATTGTCGCAGAAAGTGGGTTTGACGAGACGAGTTCAGATCTCGTCATGTCTACTGCGTTCCTTTTAATTAAAATATGCTTTTCATTAGCAGAAATCTTTGTCCTCTTCCCCCAGGCAAGAATAAAATAATAAGGTAGACTAATGTCTCTTACTCTAAATTCTTAGAGAAAGCAATAAGAAAGCACTCCATCACCAAGAGGGCATAGCAATTCACAGATATTCACGGAATCTGTTGGGTGTTATGATCATCTATGTCAAGAAGTGACACCCATTAGAAAAATGTATATCGCGAGTTGTAACTGTCCTAAAAGAAACTTACAATTTAAAAAATATTAACCTCTACAAGATATCGTACTGATATTTATCAAAACTAGATAAAATTTAGCGAAATTTATGCTTCGTCAGTATTCAAAATAGTTATCTTTGAAAATCAACATTCTATATATTGGTTTTAATTTGACTCTGTACATGGCCAATGCAAAATATTCTACTATTCAACCTACCAGGTAGATGGAATTTTATATTTTCTTTACCTTATCAAATGTATTTTCTAAATCACAGTTCAGAAAATGCAACTTTGTGATGAAAAAAATATACAAATTACAGGTGATGCTATAATCAAGCAGGTACAGAAATTTTAAATATCCCTGTGGTGTTTTTCAGAACTTATTGATAATTGAATGAATTTATTTAGAAATGTCTTTGTTTCCAAAAAATCTTGATTAAAACATTTTTTACATGTAACCCCTCATAGACACACATTTTTTATTTATGAAATTTCAAGAAATTCGTTTTTGTACGGCATGAAACTACAAGAAAACTGAACGCATGGTCATTAGCAAAAAGGAAAGCCTAAAATGTTAAATACAGGTTGGGGATACTAAAATCAAGCAGGTACAGAAAATTAGATACCTGGGAAGTTTTCTAACAAAGAAAAGAATACTGAACTGCTACACGATATCTGTCATTCTCTATGGCAGCGAATGCTGGACAATCTCCTCAAAAATAAAGGAGAGACTCTAAGCAAGGCGTCGAGATCTCATCGATTTACCGTTCAGTTGGCGAGATGTAACCGTAAGTTCTATGCTAATAGTTTCTTTTATCGCACTTCTCGCTTGTGGAAATGTCTCTTTTGGCTCAATGATTTCAAATCAACATTGCATTTAAATTTCTGAAGATCAGAGTCAATGGTTATCTACTGTCTTCCTGATTACTTTTATTCTATTGTTCCCTCTCTATAATAATATTTTTCTATTTACTTATTCTTTCACTCCTTGTATCTTAGTGGCTTCATTGCCTTGCATACGATGATACGATTAAAAAAAAAGAAAAAGAAAAAAATGTCCGACTCTTGCGACTTTGTACTCTGCTCAGTAAATTTCGGTAAATTAGAATGTTTCGCTGTGGGTTAACGGTGAAAAAGAATTCATGTTCGATTTTCTCTTAATGCAGCAGACATGCAGCATTGTCTGGGACTAAAAGAAAGACCTTTTACACATTGAATTATCTTCACGCAGAAAGAAAAAAAACTGGGGGAAGAATAAGAAAGATCTGAGGAAAACAAAAGCGATAAATATATTTTAATCAAGAAGAGTGAAAAATAAAAAAAATAAAAATTGGGGGGAAAAAAGAAAAACGGGAGAAAGAAAGAAGGAAAGGATAAGACAAGAGATATAAAGAAGAAAAAATATGAGGGAATGAGAAAAGAAAGAAAGAAAGAAAGAAAGGAAAGAGAGGAAAAATAGAAAGAGGAAGATAAAATAAGAGACAGAAGGAAGGAAAGTGAAATATGAATGAACTAGAGAAAAGAACAAAAAGGAAAAGAAGAAAAATAAAAGAAAAAAAGAAAGAAAGCGAAAATAGAAGAAGAAGGACAGAAAGAAGGAGATGAAATAAAGGAAAGATAAAACATGAGTGGAAACGAGAAAAGAAAGAAAAGAGAAAAGAGGAGGAAAGAGAAAGAGGAAGATAAAATAAGAGATACATGCTAAAACACAGAGCATCCGAAAGTGTATCAAAAAGAAAAGAAGAAAAGGAAGAATGAAAGAAAGAAGGAAAATAGAAGAAGAAGGACATACAAATATGTAGAAGGAAAGAGAAAAATATGAGGAAACAAGAAAGAAAGAGGAAAGAGAGGGAAAAAGAGATGAGGAAGATAAAATGAATGAGCATAAATGAAGAAAGGAAAACACAGCAATGGATCCAGGAAAGAACAGAAAAGAAAAGAAGAAAAATAAAGAAAAAAAAGAGAAAGAAAGAAGAAGACAATAGATATAAAGAAGTAAAGAGAAAGATAGAGGAAACAAGAAAAAGAAAGAAAGAAAGAAAGGAAAAAGAGAGGAAAAAAAAAAAAAAAAAAGAAAGAGAGAAGATAAAATAAGAGATGTAATGAAAGAAAGAAACATGAATGAATGAAAGAACAAAAGAAAAGAAGAAAAATAAAAGAAAAGAAAGAAAGAGAAAGAAGAAGAAGAAGGAAATAATAGATATAAAGAAGGAAAGAGAAACAAGGAGTGAAACAAGAAAGAAAGAAAGAAATGAAAAAGAGAGGAAAAAATAGAAAAAGAGGAAGATAAAATAAGAGAGAATAAGAAAAAATGAAAACACAGAACAATCCAGGAAAAGAACAGAAAAGGAAAAGAAGAAAAATAAAAGAAAAAGAAAGAAAGAGAAAAATAGAAGAAGAAGGACATAATAGATATAAAGAAGGGAAGAGAAAAATATGAGTGAAACAAGAAAAAGAAAGAAAGAAAGAAAGGAAAAAGAGAGGAAAAACAGAAAGAGGAAGATAAAATAAGAGATATAATGAAAGAAAGTAAAACATGAATGGAACTGAGAAAAAGAACAAAAAAGGAAAAGAAGAAAAAAAAAAGAAAAAAGAAAAAGAAGAAGAAGAAGAAGGACATAATAGATATAAAGAAGAAAGAGAAAATATGAGTGAAACAAGAAAAAGAAAAGAAAGAAAGGAAAAGAGAGGAAAGAAAGAGAAGATAAAATAAGAGAATGAAGGAAAGTGAAAACATGAATGAAACTGAGAGAAAAAGAACAAAAAAGGAAAAGAAGAAAAAAAGAAAAGAAAAAAGAAAGAAAGAGAAAATAGAAGAAGAAGGAAATAATAGATATAAAGAAGGAAAGATAAAATATGAGAGGGAACGAGAAAAAAAGAAAGAAAGAAAGAAAGGAAAGAGAGGAAAAATAGAAAAAGAGTGAAGATAAAATAAGAGATATAATAAAGGAAAGTGAAAAACATGAATGAACCGAGAAAAAGAACAAAAAAGGAAAAGAAAAATAAAAGAAAAAATGAAAGAAAGCTACAAAAATAGAAGAAGAAGGACAGAATAAATATAAAGAAGGAAAGAGAAAATATGAGTGAAACAAGAAAAAGAAAGAAAGGAAAAAAGAGAGGAAAAATAGAAAAAGAGGAAGATAAAATAAGAGATATAATGAAGGAAGTGAAAACATGAATGAACCGAGAAAAAGAAACAGAAAAGGAAAAGAAGAAAATAAAAGAAAAAAAGAAAGAAAGAGAAAATAGAAGAAGAAGGACATAATAGATAAAGAAGGAAAGAGAAAGGAGTGAAACAAGAAAAGAAAGAAAGAAAGAAAGGAAAAGAGAGAGAAGAGAGAGAGAAGATAAAATAAGAGATATAATGAAAGAAAGAAAAACATGAATGAAACCGAGAAAAAGAAATAAAAAAGGAAAAGAAGAAAATAAAAGAAAAAGAAAGAAAGAGAAAATAGAAGTAGAAGGACATAATGAATGCTAAAGAAGAAGAAAAGAAAATATGGTGAAACAAGAAAAAAGAAGAAAAGAAGAAAAAGAAAAATAAGAAAAGAGAAGATAAAATAAGAGATATAATGAAGGAGAGAGTGAAAGCATGAATGAACGAAAGAAACGAAAGGAAAGAAAGAAAGAAAGAAAGAAAGAAAGAAAGAAGGACATAATAGATATAAAGAAGGAAAGAGAAAATATGAGTGAAACAAGAAAAAGAAAGAAAGAAAGAAAGGAAAAAGAGAGGAAAATAGAAAAAGAGAGAGAGAGAGAGAAGATATAATGAAAGAAAACAAAAGCATGAATGAACAAGAAAAAGAACAAAAGAGAGAAAGAAAAATAAAGAAAAAGAAAGAAAACGAAAGAAAGAAGGACATACATATAGATATAAAGAAGGAAGAAAATATGAGTGAAACAAGAAAAAAGAAAGAAAGAAAGAAAGGAAAAAAGAGAGGAAAAATAGAAAAAAGGAAGATAAAATAGAAGATATAATGAAAGAAAGAAAACAGATCGAGAAAAAGAAAAAAAGGAAAGAAAGAAAGAAAAAGAAAGAAAGCACGAAAGAAAGGACTGACAGATAAAGAAAGAAAGATAAAATAACAAGGTCGGAACGAAAGAAAGAAAGAAAGAAAGAAAAAAGAAAGAAAGAAAAAGAGAAGATAAAATAAGAGATATAATGAAGGAAAGTGAAAACATGAATGAAAGAAAAAGACAAAAGAAAGAAAGAAAAAGTAAAGAAAAACGAAAGCAAGAAAACAGAGACACATAATAAATATAGAAGGAAAGAAAATATGGGTGAAACAAGAAAAAGAAAGAAAGGAAAAAGGAAGGAAAAATAGAAAAAGAGAGATAAAATAAAGAGATATAAAGCAAGAAAGGTATGTATGTGAATGAACCAAGGAAAAGAACAGAAAAGGAAAAGAAGAAAAATAAAAAGAAAAAAAGAAAAGAAAATGAAGAAGAAGGACCATAGATATAAAAGAAGGAAAGAAAATATGAGTGAAACAAGAAAAAGAAAGAAAGAAAGAAAGGAAAAAGGAAAATAGAAAGGAAGATAAAATAGAAGATATAATGAAAGAGTAAGAAAACATGGACAGACCGAGAAAAAGAACAAAAAAAGAAAGAAAGAAAAAATGAAAAAAAAGAAAAATAGAAAGAAGGACATAATAGATATAAAGAAAGAAAAATATGAGTGAAACAAGAAAGAAAGAAAGAAACAGAGAAAGAAACAGAAAGAAAGGAGAGTAAGACAGAATAAAGCAAGAAAGAATGAAAACATGAATGAACGAGAAAAAGAACAGAAAAGGAAAAGAAAGAAAAAAAAAAAAAAGAAAGAAAGAAAGAAACAGAAAGAAAGAGACACATAGTAGATATAAAGAAGGAAGAAAGCAAGATAAAGCAAGAAAAAGAAAGAAAGAAAGGAAAAAGAGAGGAAAAATGAAAGAAAGATAAAATGAAAGATAGAAAACGAAAGAGAGTAAGAAACATGAATGAAAGAAAAAAAAAAAGGAAAGAAAGAAAAATAAAGAAAAAAAGAAAGAAAGAAAGAAAATAGAAGAAAGAAGGACATAATAGATATAAGGAAAGAGAAAATATGGGCAAAGCAAGAAAAAGAAAGAAAGAAATGAAAGAGGAAAAATGAAAAAGAGGAAGAATAAAATATAGAAGATGTAAATGAAGGAAAGTGAAAACATGAATGAGCAAGAAAAAAAAAACAAAAGAAAAAGAAGAAAAATAAAAAAAAAAAGAAAAGAAAAATAGAAGAAGAAGGACATAATAGATATAAAGAAAGGAAGAAAATATGAGTGAAACAAGAAAAAGAAAGAAGAAACGAAAAAAGGAAGAAAATGAAAAAAGAAGATAAAATAAAGAAATGTGAAAGAGAGTAAAAACTACCTTGAATGGAGCAGGAAAAAGAACAAAGAAAAGAAAATAAAGAAAAAGAAAGAAAGAGAAAATAGAAGAAGAAGAAGGAAATAGCCAGGTATAAGAAGAAGAATAAAATGTTAGGTGGAGCAAGAAAAGAAAGAAAGAAAGAAAGGAAAAGGAAAATGAAAGGAAGATAAAATAGAGAGATATAAATGAAGGAGAGAGTGAAAACATGAATGAACCAAGGAAAAAGAACAAAAAGAAAGAAAAATAAAGAAAAAAGAAAGAAAGAAAATGAAAGAAAGGACGCTCGAAAGCAAGATAACGAAAGAAAGAAAGAAAAAATATGAGTGAAACAAAAGAAAGAAAGAAAGAAATACATGAAAGGAAGGAAAAACAAAAGAAAGATAAAATAAATTAATGAAGGAAAGTGAGTGAAAGCATGAATGAACGAAAGAAAAAAAGAAAAAGGAAAGAAAGAAAAATAAAGAAAAAGAAAGAAAGAAAGAAAGAAAGGACATAGCAAGATAAAGAAAGAAAGAAATATGAGTGAAACAAGAAAAAGAAAGAAAGAAAAGAAAGGAAAGAAAGGAAAAATGAAAGAAAGGAAGACAGAAGATATAATGAAAGATAAAAACATGAATGAAAGAAAAAGAACAAAAGAAAGAAAGAAAAATAAAGAAAAAGAAAGAAAGAAAGCAAGAAAGAAGGACATAATGAATGTAAAGGAAAGAAATATGAGTGAAACAAGAAAAAGAAAGAAAGAAAGAAATCGAGAGGAAAGAAAAAGAAGGAAGATAAAATAAGAGATATAATGAAGGAAGAAAGCATGAAACAGACAAGAAAAAGAAAAAGAAAGAAAAATAAAGAAAAAAAGAAACAAAGAAAGAGACATACAAACAGATATAAAGAAAGGAAAGAGAGAAATATATGAGTGAAACAAAAAAAGAAAAAAGAAACGAAAAAAAGGAGAAGGAAAAATGAAAAAAGGAGAAGATAAAAGTAGAGTAAATGAAGGAAAGTAAAAACATGAATAGACAAGGAAAAGAACAAAAGGAAAAGAAAGAAAAATAAAAAGAAAGAAAGAAGGAAATAAATGAAGAAGAAAGGAAATAATGAATGCAAGAAAGAAAGAATGAAATAGGTGGGGCAAGAAAAAAAGAAAGAAAGAAAGAAAGGAAAAGAAAGAAAGGAAAAATAAAGAAAAGGAAGGAGATAAATAAAGATATGGAAGAAAGAATGAAAGACATGAATGAACAGAGAAAAAGAACAAAAAGGAAAGAAAGAAATAAAAAGAAAAAAGAAAGAAAAATGAAAGAAGAAAGGACATAATGAATGTAAAGAAGGAGAAAGAAAGAAATATGAGTGAGCAAGAAAAAAGAAAGAAAGGAAAAAAGGAAAAACAGAAAAAAGGAAGATAAAATAAAGATAACAATGAAGGAAGGAGTGAAAACATGAATGAACAAGAAAAAAAGAAAGAAAGAAAAAAAGAAAAAAGAAAGAAAGAAAATGAAAGAAAGAAAGGACATAATAGATATAAAGAAGGAAAGAGAAAATATGAGTGAAACAGAAAAAAGAAAGAAAGGAAGAAAGGAAAATGAAAAAGAGAGGAAGATAAAATAAGAGATATAATGAAAGAAAGTAAAAACATGAATGAATAAAGGAAAGAACAAAAGGAAAGAAAAATAAAGAAAAAAAGAAAGAAAATAGAAAGAAGGACATAATAGATATAAAGAAAGAAAGAAAATATGAATGAAAGCAAGAAAAAAGAAAGAAAGAAAGAAATGAAAAAGAGAAAAATAAAAAAAGTAAATAAGAGATATAATGAAGGAAAGTGAAAACATGAATGAACCGAGAAAAAGAACAGAGAAAAGGAAAAGAAGAAAAATAAAAGAAAAAAGAAAAGAAAGAGAAAATAGAAGAAGAAGGACATAATGTAGATATAAAGAAGGAAAGAGAAAATATGAGTGAAACAAAGAAAAAAAGAAAGAAAAGAAAGGAGAAAAAGAGAAGAAATAGAAAAAGAGGAGGAGAAGATAAAATAAAGGAGTAATGAAAGAAAACAAAACATGAATGAACAGAGAAAAAGAACAAAAAAGGAAAAGAAAGAAAAATAAAGAAAAAGAAAGAAAGAAAATAGAAGAAAGAAGGACATAATAGATATAAAGGAAAGAGAAAGAAATATGAGTGAAACAAGAAAAAGAAAGAAAGAAAGAAATGAAAAAGAAAGGAAAGAAAAAGAGGAAGATAAAATAAGAGATATAATGAAGGAAAGTGAAAACATGAATGAACGAAAGCAAGAAAAGAAAGAAAAATAAAGAAAAAGAAAGAAAGAAAATAGAAAGAAGGACATAGCCAGATATAAAGAAGGAAAGAAAATATGAGTGAAACAAGAAAAAGAAAGAAAGAAACGAAAAAGAGAGGAAAAATAGAAAAAGAGGAAGATAAAATAAGAGATATAATGAAGGAAAGTAAAAACATGAATGAACCGAGAAAAAGAACAAAAAAGGAAAAGAAGAAAAATAAAAGAAAAAAGAAAGAAAGAGAAAATAGAAGAAGAAGGACATAATAGATATAAAGAAGGAAAGAGAAAATATGAGTGAAACAAGAAAAAGAAAGAAAGAAAGAAAGAAAGAAAGGAAAAAGAGAGGAAAATAGAAAAAGAGGAAGATAAAATAAGAGATATAATGAAGGAAAGTGAAAACATGAATGAACCGAGAAAAAGAACAAAAAAGGAAAAGAAGAAAAATAAAAGAAAAAAAGAAAGAAAGAGAAAATAGAAGAAGAAGGACATAATAGATATAAAGAAGGGAAGAGAAAATATGAGCGAAACAAGAAAAAGAAGAACAAAAAAAAAAAGAAAAGAAAGGAAGAGAAAGAAAGTAAAAAAAAAAAAAAATAGAAATGGAGTGATGTAGGAAGGAAGGTTCAAAGCCAAAAGTTTGGCACTGAATCATGAATCATGTCTCAGAATCAAAATTTCTGTTGATGATCAAATAAATATTTCAAGTCGTTGGCCGCACGCAGAATCCAAGAAGCCTTCTGGTTATTTGATTTCACAACAGAACAAAGAATCCCAAACTACTTTCGGATGAAATAAAAAATAATAATACTTGTCAGTCTTTAGAAAAAGTTTTTAAGCAAACAATTTTTTGTTTGTTTTTTGATTGGTTGATTTGTTTTCTACGGCTTATCAACCCTTTTCAGATTATTTAAAACCAGACAATAATTTCAGATTTCTTTTTTTAGATACTATTAAGTGATACTATTTTCTTTTTTTAGATACTATTAAGTGATAAATACTAATTAATTGCTACTAATTAACGTGTAGCTAAAGTAGAAGAGGTAAATTAATTTATCTCCCAGTGCTATTTGCACACAAATATTAAGAAAATATTTTTACATTTACGATTTTCTTTTTTGGAGATAATTATAGGAGTAAATAGATTTGCCTATCGTCCGGTTTACCCTCCTCCTCTATCTTTACAGCAGGAGTAGCGGTTCATCTCTTGTTTCCTGTTTAGGATTGGCTTTCGGTCCCTTTTAAAGTATACTTAAATTCTATACTCTTAACATATCCACCTGAACTCCGAAATTTTATTAATTAATTAAATCTTGACCTTCAAGTCTCGAATGTCTTAGATTGCTCGGCCACGTAGGGCCTCTCGATCAAACGAGACACATATTAGTGCTTTACAGAGATCGAGTCACATCAGATCTAATGATTTTCTCTAGGAGACACAGGTTAGAATCCTTCCGGAGGGTGTATATTTTTCTGACAATGGAAATAAATAAATATACTGTTAAAATAAATAAATAAAAATAGAACATCTACTCAAATATGAGTCAATTAGTCAGTTATGTGCCATAGGCGATACATGAACGATCATGTCTTGAAAAAGACATTACTGACTGGGTAGAAGATTTTCCCGCAGTAGATTGCCATTACTTTCTGCGGTAGACTGGTTGCCAACCAAAGCTATAAAACACAATCCGCCTTGACATTTAACTAAAGAAGAAAAAAACAGATTAATAGCTTTTCCAATGGTACTTACGCTTAAGTGAATGCAACAAATTCAACTGGAATTCGAACTCGGCTCTCTGATGTCTCGTTCTGAGACTATATTCATTGCTCCACAGCGCAGAAATAAATTTAAGTGCATAAATTAGATATGATTAATGAATGAAAAATCTATTCCTAACCATCTATCTCTCTCTCTATATATATATATAGTGATCTGCGGACAGATCTGTTTGGCTGTATCACAGCTCATCAGTACGGTTAGACAGCCGATTGCCTTTTACCCAGGATTAAAACCCGATCGAATTGGGGTCAGTCGGCGATTCTATCTCTGAGCTACGGGCGCTCGGTAGAAGGAGGCATACTTTTTAGTATGTATATTATCATTATACACGCGCAATAGCTGAGAGTGTTCTAATTCATTGCTGAATAAACGATGGGTAGATGCCAGAGCAGCTACTGTTTTTCAAAGTCTACCATTCTTCCAGAATGCTCAATCAGGGTATATATATATATATATATATATATATATATATATATATATATATCCTACATAGCTTTGAATTCGGCATGAACCTGCTCAGTTAAAGTGAGAAATTCTTTGCACTAAAACTATATATAGTCATCCGCAAACAGACCTGTTTCGCTGTATCACAGCTCATCGTAGACATCCGATTGCTTCTAGCCAGGATTGAAACTCGACCGAATTAGCATCAGTCGGCGATTCTACATCTGAACCAGAGGCACTCGGTAGAGGAAGGCGGACTTTAGCGTGTTATATACAATGTAAACACACGCCAGTAGCCGAGAGTGTTCAGATTCATTATTGAATGAACGATGCGTAGATGCGTAAGTAGCTACTTTTTTTTCCAAAATCTCCCATTCCTTAGCAGATATGCGTTGTGGCGCAGTGGATATCGGCTCCGAACGAGAAATCTGGGAGCCGAGTTCGAATTCCAGTTGAATCCATTGCATTCACTTACGCACAAATACGCTCGGGAAAGGTATTAATCCGTCTGTTCTCTCCAGTTATGAGTTAAATAGCAGGACATATTGGGTTCTATAGCCTTGGGATTACATAGGAAGAAAGTTATGATAAAGAGGGACAGGTTATAGGGGTGTCAGGAAGTGGGTAAGAGAAGGATGAGAATACTGATGAAAGTAGAATGTATGGAGAAAGAACATGAGAGAGAGGAAGCAAGTCAGGGAGATAGGAGATTAATTTACATTTAAATTCTCGACCTAGTTGCTAATCTTGTGGCTCGAGTAAATTCATACATAGGGGGCACTAGTGAACTAAGTTCATCGGAGCAGAAGCCGTGAAAGTATTTGTTGAAGAAACAGGGAAGCCACATTACGCCGGTAAGAGAGTGACTGTATCTGAGCTGCCAAGTCGGGATCGATCCCATTAGAGATGATGAAACACTTTCATCAGTTTTCCTGAATGTTTTTTCTTGATAACCTTTTGTAACTGCCCCAGCAAGTTGACATAGAACTGTTCATTGATTGTTTGGCATTTTGAATGGAGTTAATTTATGCTTTCGTATCACCAAAAACGGAGGCCATCACCTTCCGTCCAGATGAAATAACCTTGGCCTTCTTTGGAGCAGGTAAGGAGAGGGGTATTTACTTTTAATGGATTGTCTTTGGCTCAAGGTGATAAACCCAATACTCACAAGCGGTTAGGAAACGTTTAATGAAACCAGCTGGATCGGCCACAAATAATGTCAGATGTTCCCATGATATGCTCACTTAAAGTGTTATGGCGCCCTATCTACTCTCCGCCCTTCATAATTACTGACCTTCAAGACCCCCTAGGAGAGGCAGTCGAGACGCAGCGTACCTTGACAGTTCAGGCAGACACTTCTATCTGCTTAATAATAACACTTTTATTTTGTACTAGCCCGGCGTTGTTAGGGTGTAATGAAAGCTTTAAAACTAATCCATGGTTCTGGAGCTCAGACTCTTTGGACGTTGGCACAAAAGACTAAAAAGCAATAGTTGTTTCCAGTTAAAGCGAAACCGTAGACTGAAAGAAAAATGAATGGATGTAAGTCAAATTTTGATTTCCTGGTATAGATATCAAATAAGTTTTTTCGTCGTAAACTGAATTTTGAAGGCTACATAAGTCCTCTGAGTAAATGGTATCATGGCTGAGACTAAGAACTACAATTTTACCTACTTAGAGCCAAACTCGAAGCAAAAACTAAAATAAAAGGGCTGAAAAAATACAGACATACAGGCAGATAAACAGACACACGCACAAACATCATGCCTTTTTTATATATATATATTATCGATTTTCTGCACTATTGTAAGAACTGCAACCTTGAAACTTCTGAATATCGTTTCTAATGTCTTTATCTGTGAGTGCATCAAATTTGATTAATATCGGACCTTCTATAACCCGATTTTTTCGATTATCGATTTTAGATATTTATCGGAGGTACTTCGACACAAAACCTAGGTAAGAACACTCGCAGACGCTTATAGTACAACCGTGTAAATTTTCAAGAAAATCGGTTCAGCCGTTTCGGAGTCTATAGGTAACGGACACACATACACACACACAGAGACAAAGTTCCATTTATAATTATGTTTAGATATATGTTCTGTTATTCCAGTACACTTTTTCAAACTACCTCCTACACTTCATGTCTTTCTTTCTAGCCCAAACACGCCACAATACTTTTGTTCAGGTGCGAGAAGATGAGTGATCTATCGAGCAAAAAACATTCATCATGTCAAGTTCGTTGTACAGAATTTTCTCAACTATTCAACATGATATGCTAATAACATAGGCTATATGATTTATAGTTAATCGCCTGTCAGCCATCACCATAAGGTGAACAAGGTCAAGGTTTACCTCAATGATGGCAGTTGCAGAACGTCCAGATATTGGATAATCTTCAAGACTATCCTTGCCTCTCTAAAACTTAGCTGCCCAATTTGGCACTGTTTATAAAGCTGGAGCATCATCTCCTAGTGTAGCAACCATGTCAGCATGAATATGAACGTCCATGAGAGCTAAACCCTTTTTCTGAAGATACTTGCTGACTCTACGTTGCCAAATTTTGTCCATTTTTAAGAGAAGTCAATACTAATTACATTTGAAGTCTTCTTTAAACTTTTAGCCGTCAGTTTACCTGGTAAGAAATAATATATTTATTAATAAGAAGAGTTGAAGTTGAAACACAAAATATTTCAAAGCATTAGCCTCACTGATTCATAGTTAACCCACGAACTTTTCAGTCTAAATATTTATTTTCTAAAAATATCTAATATTTTCATTAGTCTAAATATTTATGTACAGTGGGTATAAAAAATGTATACATAATTCTAAAGCTTTCTTAATAAATAATTCAAGCAACAAAAATAAATAAAAATAAATGTATCTGATTTAAATAATGCATATGATGGATTTTTTTTTTCAATTGGAGTAGATAGACTAAACTATCGCCCGGTTCACACTCCAACCACGTCTATTGAACAGGTGAAGAGGCTCATCCCTTGTTTCCTGTTTAGGATGTGGTTTCCGGTTTTCTCTTTTCCAATCTTTTCACTCTTACGTAGCCCCCTGCGCATCAGTGGCGTTTTCGCCTTGCTTGGGGGTGATATGATTAAAAAAAAAAAATGAAGATAATATTTATAAATTCATCCTTCTTAAGATTAAGATTATCAAAAATTATTTTATACATTGGATTGTTCTTAAGTTTTCTTATAAGAGATTCGAGAAATTGTAATTATTGTTTGCAGTTAGTGTTATATAATTTGCGACTATTATGGATCTTATAACAAAAGCTTATATATATATATATATAATAATTATAATAAATGCATTTAAGTTAATATGCAAAATATTGTAGTTGTGCTATGACCAACATAAAAAGATGTTACGTTTTCAGGTGCAACCGTGTATATATATATATATATAATCGTTTCATCCCGAGCAAGGTAATAAATTAACTAGAATTCGTGGAGGGGCGTATAAAGGGTGGAAGTGAAAAAACGAGGAAAAGATTGAGAATGGAGAAAATTGAGGAAAAGACAAAAAAATGAAACAGAAGATGGTGATTGGCGTTAAATTAAATTTTGTAATGTGTATAGTTATTAGGAAAGCAAAAATGCGGGAGAGAGTTTCATAGGTGGGAAGTGCGAGGAAAGAAACCTTTAGAGTAGAAGTTGTGGTTGCATCTGGCTAGCTCAACAGTAAAACGGAGAAACATAGTTGGCACGCTTAATTTCATGTAGTCGAGGTACCAGGGAAGAAAAGCTCATTTGTTGAAAGTAAAAAGGAAAACGAGTCACGTTGGTGGGAAAGTAACTGAATTCTGGATTCTTGATTAAGATCGATTGTATTAAGGATGTGCGTTACGGTGCAGTGGATATCGGCTCGAAACGAAAATTTGGGAAGACGAGTTCGAATTCCAGTTGAATTCCTTGCATTCATTTGCGTGCAAATACCCTTGGGAAAATTATTAATCCGTCTCTTCCTTCCAGTTATGGATCAAATGACAGAACAGATAGGGTTCTATAGCCTTGGCTGGCAACCAGTCTAGCACAGAAAATAATGGCAACCTACTGAAGGATAATCGTCTGCCCAGTCACTCATATCTCGAAAGAGACATGATCACCCAAGGGTGTACCACGCATGTTACTTAACTGACTTACATGAAGAACCTTCTTTGGATTTTGTCAAGAATCACCAGATGTGCAGTAGGAGCATCAGAAATGATATGGTATTTTTAATGAAAGATTTAATATATTATATTGGATTTGTATAATGTTTTTAATTTTATTTTATTAACTTGTATTAATAATGACACTAAAATTCAATTTATATAATCCTATCCATTAAATAAAAACCGTTGTGTATTTGTATATATATATATATATATATATATATATATATAATTATTATAAATTATAGTTTAGAACATATACAAATTATAATTTACTACAAAAGTGTACATTTTGTTTCGACATCAAAAAAACAATGTCTCGTCAGGTAGTTAATAATATTGGTACTCATTATTAACTACCTGATGAGACATTGTTTTCTCGATGTCGAAACAAAATGTACACTTTTCTAAACTATAACTTATAAATATTCATTACTCTATTTCGATACTGAGCACTGTTTTTATTTAATGTTTTAGACGTTGTCAGTACTTTCTTCGTTTTTTATTCACTTGAATATATATATATATATATATATTTCTCTCAAATATTTTGTCGTCATTTTTGACGGCAGATATACACTCGTATTATAATATTTAAAAACGTGAATTTGATGCTTTTTAGGATCGACAGGAGACACGATCATTACTAAGAGTAATTTTATTTCTGAGTAATTGAAATTAGTTCATCAACAATATATTTAGTGGATCTGTTGTTAATAGCAGTTTGATGATACTTAGAAATTATGAGTGTGATTAACTGAGGTCTGCTTACAAAGTTTTATGACAGTAATTTTGTTAACCAAGGGGTATTAATTGATGATACTGAGGAAGGAAAAGTTTGGGTGATTAGATCATTGTCATGAGAAGGTGATTAAGGTGTGGTTGTCCGAATTGAATTAAAACGGAAAATTGATTTAGAAAGGGAAGTATGTTGTTTAAGCTATGATCGTAAGTAAAACATGGCAGCATGAGCATTTGCTAAAGCCTTTCACCGTTGTCCTTTCTCTCGAGAAATCGGGGAGCCGAGTTCAAATTCCAGTTAAATTCATTGCATTCACTTACGCGCAAATACCCTTAAGAAAGGTATTAATCCGTCTCTTCCTTCCAGTTATGGGTTAAATAAAAGAACAGATTGGGTTCTATAGCCTTGGCCGGCAATCAGGCTACCGCAGAAAGCAATGGCAACCTACTGCGGGATAATCTTCTGCCCGGTCAGTCATGTCTCTTTCGAGACATGATCGCCCAAGCGTGTTTCATGTATCGCACTTAACTGACTGACTTTTCTCTTTTAGCCGGTCAATATGACTGATTTCGGGCACCTCAACGTGGTGTAATGATTAGCCAGCTTGTCTCGCTAGAATCTATTACAAGTAAGTTCGATCCTCATTAAACAGCCTTTTCTGCGTATTTTCGGCAGTTAAAAGAAACAAATAAAACCCCAAGATAAAAAAGGAAATTCTTAAAAAGCAGGAATCTGTAAATTATTCCATCACATTTGCGCTCTGTATCTGAAGGAAGAGCTACATATTATAAAGTTTCCTAAAAATAAAGTACTACTAAACCACAGAAATGAATTAACACTACTATGTAAACACCATAATTATTTCACTTTAAAATTTAATGTATTATACTGTTCGCATATAATTTATGCTCTAATATTACATAATTGTTTTTGGAGTAGATAGACTTAACTATCGCCCGGTTCACACTTCACCCACGTCTTTTGAACAGGTGAAGAGGCTCATCCCTTGTTTCCTGTTTAGGATGTGGTTCCCGGCTTTTTCTTTTCTTTTCTTTTTCCCAATCTTCTTTCACTTTTTTTCTTTTCTCTTTTTTTGTTCTCAATTGGAGTAGATAGACTTAACTATCGCCCGGTTCACACTCCACCCACGTCTTGTTTCCTGTTTAGGATGTGGTTTTCGGCTTTCTCTTTTCCAATCATTTTACTCTTAAGTAGCCCCATGCGCATCAGTGGCGTCACCGCCTTGCTTGGGGTGATATGATTAAAAAAAAAAAAAAAAGTAATGACCTGCAGAACACTTATTTGATTTTCATTACTTCAGTATGCCTTAGTATACAATAGTTACTTAATTTAAATTTTAACTTAAATAATTTAGCTCTTTTGACAATTTCAGTAGTATAAAAAGATATCCCCTACACCACAAAGTACATCCACACACAAGTAAAACTTGTTTCAAATCAGATTAATTTTTCTTCTTCTTCTTCTTCTTCTACTTCTTTGAGGACGTAGGCGATCATGGTTTCCACGTCTCCCTTTCACTGGTGGCTCTTAGCACAATTTCTCCTGTTACACCACGCTCAAGCCCTTCAAATATGCTATCTACTGCTTTCCCGTGTCTCTTTTTCCCTCTATCTGGCCTGTTAGAATCAGGTTCTCCACGCCCTCCTTCCTCGTTGCATGTCCCAGGAACTTTAGCTGTCTCTTCTCAGTATTAATTTCCTTTTAGTTTTCATCCTTTTCAAAACCTCATCATTGCTCACAAGCTCGATCCATGATATCCGCAGCATCCTTCTGTAGACCCATATTTCAATTTCTTCAAGTTTTTTCCTTCATATTTGATGACATTGTCTAGCATTCACTGTCATATTGAAGAACTGACATCACATAGCAAACCAGTACTCTTTTTTTTGTTGTTGTTTTTAGCGAAATTTTCCTGTCTCTTAATACTCTACGTAATTTCTGGAACTCGTCCTTCGCCATGTCAGTTCGCTTTCGGATATCTGTGTTGAACTTTCTGTCTTCTGTTAGAACATTTCCTAATTGTCCTAAAATAATGTGCCACGGATGTGTATTTTATTTTTGCAAGCATTTCAAAGGCCGAGAATCAACTTTTGTTTAAAAAGTTGTTAAAATGAAGAAACAAAAATAAACTTTTGAAAATTCTAAAAAAGTTGATATTCTGATCATTGTAATTTCTATTTAAAATACACCAGATTATTTTGCTCACTAGAAATAGTAAATTTAATCGTTTAGCTTTCAATCAAAACTAAAATGAAAACTTCGAGAAAAGTTTTTTGTTTTTTATTTTAGAAAATTCACTTTAAAACTTGGGTATCGAAAATGTGTGGAGGTACCGATTAAACAGTATATCATTCAATCACAGAAGTCCGACATTGAGTGAATCAAGGCAAATTTCAAACTTTATCACTAATTTAGTTCTCATCTAAATTTCAAACAGTTTAGTAGGACACCTCTTTAGCTACATTTTGAAAGAAAAATTGAATTTTGGATCTTTAGAAAAATAGTTACATCAAAATATGTGAAGACTACATAAGGGAGACTAACTACATAAGTACAGAAGTGAGTGACTAACGCTTCTAATCATAAATCTTATTCTTTATAACTTTTTTCTGTTTAATATCATTGCATGCGATTTTCAACATTTAATTTCTGATGATATCATTTATCTTTTTTGTCAATCAAACTTTGCTTATCACTTATCATTTTATCAGAATTGATTATTAGAATTAATAATAAATAACCATTTTTATACGATAGTGTCCCACACTTTTAGATCTTAAGGTTTTTAAATATGTCTAAGGTATCCCCCGTTATCACCAATTTTATTAAACAATGTATGTCAATATGGAAAACAACACTTTACCACAATCATGTAAATGAAAACTATAAGTCTGGTGAAATAAACATCAAAAGAGGTATATTTCAAGGTGACTCTTTGTCTCCGTTAGTATTTTGCATATCAGTAATAGCTTTAACCAGGTAACTTAACAGAACAGAATGTGGCTATAAAATAGCTCAAAAGAAAATAAGCCATCTATTTTACATGGATGACTTAATGGTGTGTGCTAGCTATGATAATGAGCTGGAAGGTCTTCTGCAAACTGCAAAATGCTTCAGTGAAGACATTGGAATGAAATTCAATTTGAATAAATGTGCTAAAGCCACAGTTTTATGAGAATCACTACAACAAACATCCTCTAATGGCTGAGATCCTGCTGTAACAATAAAAGGTTTAGAGCAAGAAGAAGCTTATAAGTACCTAGGTGTAAATGAGAGTGAAAGAATTCACCATAAAAATTGAAAGAAATAATGCATAAAGAATACTACAGAAGGGTACGATAATATTAGAACCTAAAGTGAATTCACAGAACCGAATTATAGCCATTAATAACTTTGCCATCCCAGAGATCCAATATAATTTCAACATCTTGAACTTGACGCTAAATGACGTCAGATGAATGGATTTTAAAACAAGAAAACGTCTTTCTGATTATAAGACGCATCATCCAAAGGCTGATGTAGACCGTCTATACATACTCCGTAAAGCTGGTGGAAAAGGTCTTATTCAGCTAGAATTGTCATACAAGACAACAACTATTGGAATACTAACATACAGGGAAACAACAAAGGACTGGATGATCCAAATAGCCAAACAACTTGAAAAGAGAAAGAAAAAAATATTCAATAATGAAAGAAAGCAGTAAATACAAACAAAATTTACATTTAGTAGATTCTGTAGAAAACCAAAACAGAAGCTAAGAACCCACTATCGCAGCAAAAAATATGAAAAAGAAATCCAAGGATAAATCTCTTGAACAGATGAAACCATGCTGGTAATGTACAAAACATCCTAATAAACCAAATGTTGAAAAAATCCATGGAAACCCCAGCTTAAGGAATATACAAAAAAATTGTCTTGTTAAGTACAGCCCACACACTAAGGAGAACTTTGTCTATGTAACACTAGAGATGTTATGGGAGTTAGAAAAACATGAAATGTTGACATAACAACACACCATGACCTGCGTTATGTCTTTCCGCAAACTTGGTAGGTAGTGTGACCATAGCAGAAGTCGAATTATGATGAAAATGACAATATTAATAATAATAACAAAAATAATAACTACAATAACAAGATGGCAGTAAGAATAAACAAGATTTGCATTTAGTAGATTCTGTAGAAACCAAAACAAAACCCATGAACCAACTGTTGCAGCAAAAAATATGAAAAAGAAATCCAAGGATAAAGCTCTTGAACAGATGCAACAACGCTGGTAAGACAAAGACAAATCTCTGCATGACCAATATTGAGAACGTGCTAATAAAACCGATGATGATAAAGTTAATTCTCATCGATGGTTACGTGCATCTGGATTGAAGTCTGAAACTGAAGCCTTTATTCTTGCAGTGCAAGACTAGTCTTTTCACTAGGAACTGAAGCCTTTATTCTTGCAGTGTAAGACCAGAGTCTTTTCACTAGGAACTTCAAAGTAAATATCTTATGTAATAATGTGGATCCAAAATGTAGAAAAAAATGATAATGTAGTCATAAAAACACACCACGACCTACCTTAGGTCTTTCTGCAGAGTTAGTATGTAGTATGACCATAGCACAAAGCGAATTATGATAAATGTAGCACAATAATAATAATAATAATAATAATAAGAAGAAGAAGAAGAAGAAGAAGATTTAGCGAACAAATGAATATTCGGTTAGCAAGTGGAGAAGATGGACTAGCTAAGCAAAATACAAACACTTTCTGTCTCTCGTAATTTCTTGATTTCTTGGAATCAGAAACAGAGACAGTCGGAATTTGTAGGACACAATGAGGAATGACTGATTGGAGACTTTGTGGCTCAGTGGACATACTGGAAGCAAGAGGTGCAGAGTAAAGCAAAGAGTAACACTTCTACACATCTATTCGCGTAAATAGATGACAGAAGATAGATTGGGTGGGTTAGCGAAAAGACATACCTGGGAGCTATAAATTATAAGAAGTGGTGCAGTACCATGATTCCTTACGTACTGGAGAGATACAGTACATGATGCTCATGAGCACAAGTGTCTTACATTAATTTAATAAAATAAAACTATTATTAATAATTCTATTATATTTTATTTCCTTTGATTTCTGGTCTATACTCATTTCTTTCCGGGTTCCAAACAGAGGCTTAATGTCATAAATGACATCACTGATAAAGTCCTTCATAAGGTGTGAGCTGTATTTGTCAATACAAATTTGTTTATTTATTTAAGGTTTGGACTACCATGGATCCTTTCAATGAGTCTATCGGAACCTTTTCCGGTCAATCCGAGGGCTCCAACTACCACTGGAATTACTGATGTCCTTATGTGCCACATTTTTTTTAGATTTTCATTTCAAGATCCTTACATTTTGATAGTCTTTTGAATATCCTCAAAGATACATTACAATTTGAAAGGAATATCATGCCAATAATAAGGCATATATTGTTTTTACGTACTCTGGGCAATTAGATTTGATTGTTCTGTCTGCGTGTATTGTAAAACCTCATAAAATTGTTACAGGTTCAATCTCAGTAGCCGGGTCTGTGTGGTGTCCATATCAATTTCTTGCAGTTTTCTTTACGTAAAAGTTGCAGATTTTTAAATGCAGATATTGGCTTATTACGTGATGCTGTGTTTTATAATCACTAGTTGCAACCTGATACAAGATGGTCAATTGTCTCTGGATAGTTATCACAGAATCTGCATTTTGGACTCACATAATTTTTTCAGTATGTGTACTTGGTAATTTCTAATTAGCAAGCATCTATAATTAAAGCTTCGGTTTGGTTTTAACACTTCTTCTTCTTCTTCTTCTTCTTCTTCTTCTATGTGCCTTGTCCCTTCAGGACATAGGCGATCATGGATCTCCACGTCTCCCTATCCCTTGTGGCTCTTAGTATGTTTGCTCCTGTTGCTCCTGGCAACCCCCGTTCCGTCATCCACCTGATCAGACCCTGCAAATATGTTATCCGCTGCCTTCCTCTGTCTCTCCTTCCTTCTATCTGACCAGTCAGTATCAGGTTCTCCAGGCTCTCCTTCCTCATTGCATGTCCCAGGATCTTCAGTTGTCTCTTCCTGATGCTCAGCATCAATTTCCTTTTTGTTGCCATTCTTTCTAACACTTCGTCGTTGCTTGTATGCTCAGTCCACGATATCCGTAGCATCCTTCTGTAGAACCACATTTCGGCCGCTTCCAGTTTTGTCCTCATTTTCGATGATATTGTCCAGCATTCACAGCCGTATTGAAGAACTGACATCACGTAGCAGTCTAGCACTCTTTTCTTCGTTTCTATTGAGATTTTCCTGTGTGTTAGTATTTTGCTCATCTTCTGGAACGCGTCCTTTGCCATGCCAATTCGCCTTCGGATCTCCGTGTCGCTCTTTCCATCTCCTGTTAGAACACTTCCTAGGTACTTAAATTCTTGGACTTGTTTGATTCTGTTATCCCCCACCTGTATTTGGCATTTTGGGTTGTATCTTTTGCTGATGACCATGCACTAACACTGCACTACCAAATTACTGATGGGTACGGGGCTTGTATGCATCGTGGTACAGACAGAATATTAATCAGTTAAGGATATAGAAACTGTATTGTACCACGGGACAGCCATCATTATTATTATTACGAGTGTACCCCTGCTGTCAAAAATGAAAACAAAATATTTGAGAAGATTATTAGCTGTTTCCTCACAGGTTATTCCCCCACCCGAGCTGGACAAGAGGATATATATATAACAGAAGCGGTTGGTTATCCCAATAGCTTTCCATACTTAATATTTCTCGCCCCCAATCTCGCGTGGTCATGTGTGACGTCACAAGCTATAGCACGATTTTCGCTTCCAGCACGCACGTGTTCGTCGTTGCTTAGAAAATCTTCCATGCAAACAAAATAGACTACTACTATTGTTCGTCCGCGAACTGTTTAATACATTTAATATAATTGTCATCTTTGATAATGGCTGATGAAAGCCGAAAGCTCAGAAAAGATCAAAACAACATGTATCAATATTGTGATTTTCTTTCTTCTTTCAACAATAATGCTTATCAGACGATATGAAAAAAATTTACATAAAATAAATAGACAAAACTTGTCTATATTATTTAATGAAACATGCATCAATATATGTATATATATATACAACTACTTTCAATTTAAATAAAGAGGATTATTATTATTTGCTTTTGATTTAGTACAATTTGTTACGAGGTCATTGCCCGAAACCTCGTGTAAAGCGAGTTAATATATATATTCATTCTATTTGAACAAATTCAGATGTTAAATGAAATTTAATATTTATTATTATTATGTCATTTTTCATCATATTTCGATTTCTGCTTTGGTCTCACTACCAACCAAGTCTGCGAGGAGACCTAAGGCAGGTAGTGGCGTGTTGTTATGGCTTCATTTCATGTTTTTCTATCTTCCCTATCATCCCCAGCATTACATAGATAAAGTTTTCCTTAGTGTGTGGGCTGTACTTAATAAGACAATTTTTTGTATATCTCTTAAGCTGGGGTTTCCAGGGATTCTTTCAATGTGTTGTTTTGTTCCATTTTTTATCATTCCAAGTGCACCTACTATCACTGGCACAACTCTTGTTTTCAATTTCCACATTTTTTCTATTTCAATTTCCAGGTCTTTATATTTTGACAGTTTTTGAAATTCCTTGATTGCTATGTTACAATCCGCTGGACAACCATATCAATTAATAGACAAGTTTTCTCCTTCTGGTTTTTAACAATAATGTCTGGCCTGTTTGCTTCAATTTTTCTGTCTGTGTAGATGGTGTAATCCCATAGAATGGTTACATCTTCTATTTCTGTAACCGGTGCTGGGTGATGTTCATACCAGTGTTTGTTTACAGCTTTTCCATAATGTTTGCACATTGCCCAATGTAAATATTGCCCAACTCTATCGTGGCGATTTTTATATTCGTTTGGGGCAAGCACAGAACAGCCTGAGATTAGGTGGTCTATTGTTTCTTGGTGTTTATCACAAAACCTGCATTTTGGATCCATATTATTATGCATAATATTTGCCTGAAAGTTTCTCGTGAAAAGACTTTGGTCTTGTGCTGCAAGTATAAATCCTTCAGTTTCAGACTTTAATCCAGATGCACGTAACCATCGATGAGTATTAACTTTATCAACATTGGATTTATTGGCACGTACTGGATATTGGCCATGCAGAGGTTTGTCTTGCCAGCGCTGTTTCATCTTTTCAAGAGCTTTATCTTTGGCTTTCATTTTCATATTTTTTGCCGCAATAGTTGGTTCTTGGCTACTGTTTTGCTTTTCTACAGAATCTACTAACTGTAAATCTTGTTTGAATTTACTGCCTTCTTTTATTATTGAATATTTTTTCTTTCTTTCTTCATGTTGCCTTACTAATTGTAACATCCAATCCTTTGTTGTTTCTATGTATGTTAGTAAGCCAATAGTTGTTGTCTTATATGACAATTCCAGCTGAATAAGACCTCTTCCACCTTCTTTACGAGGTATGTATAGACGATCTACATCAGCCTTTGGATGACGCATCTTATGCTTAGAAAGAAGCTTTCTTGTTTTAGCATCCATTCGCCTGATGTCGTTTAGAGTCCAGTTTAAGATGTTAAAGCTATATTGGACAACTGGGATTGCAAGGCTATTAATGGCCATAACTCTGTTCTGTGAATTTAATTCAGTTTTTAATATCATTCGTAGCCTTCTATAGTACTCTTTACGCACTATTTCCTTCATTTTTTTATGGTGAATGTTTTCGCTCTCATTTACACCTAGGTATTTATAAGCTTCTTCTGGTTTCAATTCTTTTATTGTTACAGCAGGGTCTAGGCTAATTGAGGATGTTTCTTGTATTGATCCACGTAAAACTGTAGCTTTAGCACATTTATTCAAATTAAATTTCATTCCAATGTCTTCGCTGAAGCATTTTACAGTTTGCAGAAGACCTTCCAGTTCATTATCATTCTTAGCATATAACTTCAAGTCATCCATGTAAAATAGATGGCTTATTTTCTTTTTATTTTATTATTATTATTATTATTATTATTATTATTATTATTATTATTATTATTATTATTAATAGTAGTAGTAGTATTGTTACTATTATTATTCGTATTATTTGTTATTTTTGTTGCTGTTTTTGCCTGCTTATCCATCCAGAAAGCTTCCAGGCGCTTCCACTTTAGAATTGAATTGCTCTCTTGAAAACTTGAAACGTGTCTAAACATTTAAACAGATAACTTTCTTACTACTGCTGAATAACAATTATGGTCAACTGCAGTTTCAAGTGCTAATATGTTTACATTTATCTACCTCTTTACACACAGACACACACACACGCACACGCTGTTATTTACAAAGCGTGGCTTAGCCTGAGACACGGCAATAATTTCGGAGACACAATAAACATTGAACCCGTTACGATAGTGTAAATCGAGTGCAAGATTATCTTGAAATAATACACACACACACACACACACACACACACACACACACACACATGTATAGAAACGTGATTATAGTTATACTCATCTCGAAAACCTTCTACGAAAACTTTCGAACGAAGGAAAAAATGGTTTTAAAAAAAGAAAGAGCTTAGGACATAAAAGTCTGTCAAATGTGTTCGTACAGAAATCAGCACAAAGCCCAAAGAAAAAACCCGACACGAGTAACCATTTAACAGAAAGCGCTCAATACAATGGTAAAGCGAACTAAATAGCACCTAATGAGCCAGACGAACCTACCTAGGTTTCTCCTAAACGGATCGTCAGGGAAAGCTTTCCCTGACGATCCGTTTAGGAGAAACCTAGGTAGGTTCGTCTGGCTCATTAGGTGCTATTATATATATATATATATATATATATATATATATATATATATATACTAGTTTAGGTATTTGACAGTCTTCTTAATTTAAGAAAGTCCCAATAACATAATAATTTACTTTCGGTTTAGTGCAATTTTTTATGAGGTCTTACATCCATTATTTTTTCACTATTTCTGATAAACTAAACTTTACATTCTCCATGTTTAGCTTTTTCTTTTACATTGGTAGTTCTCTCTTAATATGATAAACAGCACCACAAATTAATAATAATACAGAATAATTGAATTCGTTTAATCAGAAATTACTATTTTTTCAATAATAATTTTTTTAGAATTAAATTTATTTTAAGACGTTCTCAACAGGTATTTCTCATTACTCAAAAATTGATTTCGGTGGCTACACATGTTTGAGTAGACGCCCAGTTTTTAAACAGTGCGAATTACGCCTACTCAAACATGCGTATTCACTAAAATAATGTTCGAAGTATTAAGAAATAACTTCGGGTTACAAATATAACGCATTTATTACTTAGAAATTCGCAACAGTTTTAAAAGAAAAAAAAGACCCTTTTAATTAATTTTTTCTTTTTTTCAGAACTTTTTCTATAAATTTGTATTTTGTAATGCTCGGGTTGAAGAAAAAAATGTTGCATTTGGTGAAATGCTTTTTAAGTATTATTTTTTTTGCTTTAAAAATTAAATGTGATATAAAAAACTAGAAAAATGAAAAAAATATGCGCTTTAAAATTTTCTTTTATTAATTCGAGAATTTATATACTCCAGAGTCGTTAATAATCATACCTCCCTACGAATTAATTTGAGAGTTTATATTTTGTGAATTTCTTAATGATCATACCTCCCTACATATTATTTTCAGAATTTATATCCTTATTAATCATACCTACCTTGGTATTAATTTCAGAATTTATATGCTCTGAAGTCCTTAATAACCCTAACTCCCTACTTGTTAATCTGAGAATTTATATACTGTGAAATTAATAATCATAACTCCTTACTTATTAATTTCAGAATTTATATGCTCTGAAGTCCGTAATAATCATAATTTCCTACTTATTAATCTCAGAATCTATATACTGTGAAATCTTTAATAATCATAACTCCTTACTTATTAATTTCAGAATTTATATGCTCTGAAGTCCGTAATAATCATAATTTCCTACTTATTAATCTCAGAATCTATATACTGTGAAATCATTAATAATCATAACTCTTTACTTATTAATTTCAGAATTTATATGCTCTGAAGTCCGTAATAATCATAATTCCCTACTTATTAATCTCAGAATCTATATACTGTGAAATCATTAATAATCATAACTCCTTACTTATTAATTTCAGAATTTATATGCTCTGAAGTCTGTAATAATCATAATTCCCTACTTATTAATCTCAGAATCTATATACTGTGAAATAACTCCTTACTTATTAATTTCAGAATTTATATGCTCTGAAGTCCGTAATAATCATAATTCCCTACTTATTAATCTCAGAATCTATATACTGTGAAATCATTAATAATCATAACTCCTTACTTATTAATTTCAGAATTTATATGCTCTGAAATCCGCAATAATCATAACTCCCTACTTATTAATCTGAGAATTTGTATATTGCGAAATCTTTAATAACCATACTTCCCTATTTATTAATATTTGGAAACTAATTCGAAAGCCTGCTCTTATTCGGAACCATGCTCATATTCCAACATCCCCTCATATATAAAAAATAATTCAAAGAAAATGAGCATTTGGCATTGTTAAACCGATTCGAAGCACATTCTAAAACTCAAATTATAATTCTAAAAAGATATTTTGAATCATAACAATTAAAAACTTTATTTTAGTCGTATAATGTGACTTTTTCGTTATTTTAAAAATAATTTAAAAAATATCGCTGAGGAAAAACATTGCTAATGCTTGACGAGTGTGAAACTTCGATATTATTCGGGCCTTTCCGCAAACAATTCATGGCTATTTACAACCATTTACAACGATTCGTGAAGAAAAGAATTACAATTGAAGCTGCATTACAAACATGATTTGAAGAGATTATATTTATTCGCAGTAAAAATATTGATCTAGAAAAATGTTTTAATTCTCATTAAGTGATTTGCCTGTATTCAATATTACGTCATTTTTTCGCGCAGATAAGCTATTCTAAACTAAACCTACAAAATTCTCAGATTTTCCAACTCGCCCGCTCTTATTCTAATCCCCCCCGTTCTTATTCTAATCCCACCGTTCTTATTCTAATCACCCCCGTTCTCATTCTAATCACCCCCGTTCTCATTCTAATACCCTCCGTTCTTATTCTAATCACCTCCGTTCTTATTCTAATCCCTCCCGTTCTTATTCTAATCACCCCCGTTCTTATTCTAATCCCTCCCGTTCTTATTCTAATCCCCCCGTTCTTATTCTAATCACCCCCATTCTTATTCTAATCCCCCCGTTCTTATTCTAATCACCCCCGTTCTTATTCTAACCCCTCCCGTTCTTATTCTAATCACCCCCGTTCTCATTCTAATCACCCCCGTTCTCATTCTAATCCCCTCCGTTCTTATTCTAATCCCTCCCGTTCTTATTCTAATCACCCCCGTTCTTATTCTAATCCCTCCCGTTCTTATTCTAATCACCTCCGTTCTTATTCTAATCCCCCCGTTCTTATTCTAATCACCCCCGTTCTTATTCTAATCCCTCCCGTTCTTATTCTAATCACCCCCGTTCTTATTCTAATCCCCTCGTTCTTATTCTAATCCCCTCCGTTCTTATTCTAATCCCTCCCGTTCTTATTCTAATCACCTCCGTTCTTATTCTAATCCCCCCGTTCTTATTCTAATCACCCCCGTTCTTATTCTAATCCCTCCCGTTCTTATTCTAATCACCCCCGTTCTTATTCTAATCACCTCCGCTCTTATTCTAATCACCTCCGTTCTTATTCTAATCCCTCCCGTTCTTATTCTAATCACCCTCGTTCTTATTCTAACCCCCCCCGTTCTTATTCTAATCATCCCCGTTTTTATTCTAATCACCCCCGTTCTTATTCTAATCCCCCCCGTTCTTCTATGTGACGTGTCCCTTCAGAACCTTAGCGATCATTTCTCTTCACAGCTTTCCTTTGTAGCGCTTAACAGTATTTCTCTTTATGCTATCTCTCCTAATCCCCGTTCTGCTAACCCTTTACACAAGCTCGTTAAGTATGTAATTCTCTTTCTTCTGTCTCTTTTGCCTTCAAAATATCCTGTGAGTGCTAAATTTTCCAAGCCCTCCTTCCTCATTACGTGCCCTAGAAATTTAAATTGTCTCTTTTTTATGCTAAGTATAAGTGTCGTTTTTGTTTCCATTTTTCATTAAAACTTCGTCGTTGCTTACATGTTTAAACCACAGCATGTTTAAAACACAGCATCCTTCTGTAGAACCACATTTCTACTGCCACAAATCTCTTTTTCATTTGTGGGGTGATTACCTAATAGAAGGACCAATATTCCGTGACAGCCCGGCACCTTTTTCTTTGTTTCTAACGAAATTTTTCTGTTTTTTAATACTTTGCTTAAATTTTTGAAGGCAACTTTTGCTATTCCAATTCGGATTTCGGGGCTGCGTTTCGCGTCCTATTAAAAACTTTCGAAATATTTTAATTTTTGTATTTAATGGATCTGTCAACCATTACAGGCAACCTCTTCTGCCTCCCATAAGCATGGACCAGATGATTCTCCCGGAGAGTAATACACTACGCCTCCTCGGACTTACCCTGTCCTCAGACCTCAAATGGAACCACTATATTGAATCCATAGCAAAATCTACTGCTAAGAAGATTGGGTCACTATGTCGATCCAGGATGTTTTTTCCACCTGAATCCATCCTGCATATATACAAGTCAAACATCCGTCCGTACACTGAGTACTGCTGCCATTTATGGTCAGGTGCCCCTGCCGTTCTCCTCAGTGTTCTTGACAAGCTCCAAAGGAGAGTCTGTAATGTTATAGATACTGATCTGGCGACTCGACTGCAGCCACTTTCCCATCGTCGAAATGTGGCCTCCCTCTGTCTCTTCTATAAATACTTTCATGGCTTCTGCTCGGATGAGCTTAAGTCACTGATGCCTCCTCAACAGGTGTTTACCCGTGCAACCAGACTGGCAACTGGGTCCCACCCATTCACAGTCAGGTTAGCCAAATGCAGACGACAATTCTACTCCTACAGCTTCCTCTCTCGCACTTCCAGCCTGTGGAACTCATTCCCGTATTCTTGCTTTCCTGACGGCTACAACCTCCAGAAATTTAAATGCAAAGTTAATACTCATCTACTAACCACTGGACTCTAGCTCTCTCCCCTCCCCTGTATAACCATCACTTTCTCTCCACCTATGTATCTGTCATTGCACCTGCTTTCTCAGCTTTCTATTGTTCCTTTCTAACTAGCTTGTACTCCTCACTCTTTTGTAATTAATCTTTTTACATTTATGTAACCCCCTGCACATCAGTGGCGTTTCTGCCTTGCTCGGGGTGAAATGATTAAAAAAAAAATCTTATTGTTTTCAATTTCTAGCCGGCATCTTGCTTATTTTTTTGTTTTTGTTTTTTTGCTGACAACTATTCATTTCGTCTGCTTACAAGTGATGGTTAGTCGTTTCTTCTCGCTTTTTTTTTACTACCTTCTGGAAAAGTGTCTAAGTTAAATTAAATTTTGAAAAACTTTCCACCCCTCTGCTTTAATCAAGACGTGAAGGTACAGTTGAGGATAATGCTTAACTTACTTATTCTTGCGAATTTGGCGAAAAAAAAAAAAAAAAAGAAATAAAGCTCTCATATTCCTGTATTCGTAACTTGGTTGTGAGAATTATAGCATTTCCGCTGTTGTTTTATTCATTACGTATATGATGCGATCGGTTTTTTCAAGATTTTTTTTTATTTATCAAACATTTTTTCTTTTTTCAATTCATAAGGGTTGATTGTTTTCATTCCCGATGTTCATGTTAGGTATATATCATTTCTTTTTTTACGTATTTTTCTTTTTCTTTTTCTTTTTTTTAACAAGGTATGAGATTGAACTCACCGCCTTCAGATAAGACGTGATGGTTAACAAACATTTGTACTCCGAGCCCACAGCTTTCCAAAAACCTTCTGCATTCGTGACACGCTTTTCAAGCCCGGCGTTGCTCGGGTGTAATAAAAGCTTTAAAACTAATCCATGGTCCTGGAGCTCAGACTCTTTGAACGTTGGCACGAAAGACTAAAAAGCAATAGTTGTTTCCAGTTAAAGCCAAACTGAAAGAAAAATGAATGGATTGAAGTCAAATTTTGATTTCCTCGTATCGATATCAAATAAGTTTTTTCGTCGTAAACTGAATTTTGAAGGCTAAATAAGTCCTCTGAGTAAATGGTATCATGACTGAGACTAAGAACTACAATTATACATACTTAGAGCCAAACCCGAAACAAAAACTAAAACAACAGGGCTGAAAAAATACAGACATACAGGCAGATAAACAGACACACACACGCACAAACATCATGCCTTTTATATATATATATTATCAATTTTCTGCACTATTGTAAGAACTGCAACCTTGAATCTTCTGAATATCGTCTCTTATGTCTTTGTCTATGACTGTATCAAATTTGATTAAAATCGAACCACTCTTTCTATAATCCGAATTTTACAATTATCGATTTCAGTTACTTATCGGGGATACCTCGACACAAAACCTAACTAAGAACACTCGCAGACGCTTATAGTACAATTGTGTAAATTTTCAAGAAAATCGGTTCAGCCGTTTCGGAGTCTTTAGGTAACTCCCCCCCACACACACACAGACAAAATTCCATTTATAAATAAGTTGAGATTTCTTGCGACACATTATTTCACCTTTGTTAGTCAAGTCAAGATATATTATTCAAAACGTGTATAAAATGAAATTTAATAAAGTTAACAAGTACAGAAAGAATGAGTAATTAATTACATTAAAACGGTAATTGTCTTTGTTTTTTTACTCAGTAGAATATTTTAGCGTAAATTCAAGTAGAATATTTTAGCGTAAATTCAAGTAGAATATTTTAGCGTAAATTCAAAAACGTATTTCACAAAAGTATTTATGCAGTGATTGCCGAGTCACGAAGCAAAGCAAGATATGCCAAAATGGACTACGACGAAGGAGTGTTGGTTGCATTTTGCTTAAATGAATGTGCAATTCATCTCCCGCCCTGGAAAGTATAACCGGTAGGAACGACCTCTTAATTAATGTTGTTCCCAGGGCCATCCTGACTCAGGGTAGTAACACCTGTTAGGGTACCAGCTAATAGTGAACCATCAAACTGATGTCAAAAAAAAAAAAATGACTGAAAATATAAAAATAGATTTTTATAGTAAAAAAAATACAAGTAATGGGTTTAAAAACGAAAAAATTACCAGCAACAGCTTTTTGTGAAAACAACACGCACACACACACACACACACACACACACACACACACACACACACACACACACACACACGCACGCACGCACACACACACACACACACACACACACACACGCACACACACAAAACAGAGTAAGAGATTTTTGTAAAACGAAAAAATAATTCAGGCTTCCAAGAAAATTAAATTTCAGCATTAAATGACCCATAAAGAGTTGATATGCTGTTAAACAAACAAACAAGCATTTAATCTAATTGCTAGCAGTAAACGTCGGCAGTGATGTTCTGGTTCTGGTTAGATTCTAGAAAGCAGTAATGACAGCTTATTAGAAACGTTGTAATTATTACAACAACGAATGAATAAACTATGTATAGTAATAATCGCAAATTTTCTGTCAAGAAATTCTGACGTCACTCCGTCTTCTTTTACTTAGTCATTTTTTTTTCAGTTTGACCTAAGCTTTGATTTTTACGGTGACAATTATAAAATAATTAGCATAAATTGATTAGTGACTAAGTACTGACTCTTGCAAGTATATTTCAACGTGTTTGAATATTTCATATTGATCAACATTTCTGGTTAGTGAATGACACGGATATTTTTATTGCAATGATATTGTTAATCTATCCATTCAAGAACCATTACAATTGATTATAGAACAACTGCTCCACTGGACAATTTCTTCCATAGGACAGCTGCCTTGGATAATGGAAAGGTGCAACATGAGGGATTAGAAGGGAAATACCAGACTGACGCTAACTTTGTCCTGGAAATTCGTAGGAGACCGGCTTTGGCATTCATTCCACTAGATAAAATGATTGATGCATTCGAGACACAGTAAGAGACTATCACCTGAAGATGATCTCGTCATAGACTCTTTCGAAGATACATTATTGGCAGAACACGTCGACATAAGAGAAAAGCTTCAAGTCAGGAGCAATTAATGTTGCATTTAAACTTTAGAAGATAGTAGCTATCATGAAAGCAAGCAAATGGAAGGTGGTTCCAGAAATGTGAAATGATGATCAACTCAATTAAAATGAAAATGCATTGTCACTCTTAAATTTTAATTTTTTTTTTAAATACGCTGAACATTCGTGGCTAGTTCCGGGAGAGAGGAGTCTAGGCGAACTTATCAAATGAATGACTTCATTGGAAAAAAAGTCAGAAAGTTCCTGAACTTCTCATAAAAAAGGAGCGAATTGCCGAGAAAAATGGGCAGAAAGTACGCGAACTTCTGATAAAAAAGGAACGAACTGCCGAGAAAAATGGGCAGAAAGTTCACGAACTTCTGATAAAAAAAGGAGCGAATGGACGAGAAAAATGGGCAGAAAGTTCGCGAACTTCTGATAAAAAAAGGAGCGAATTGCCGAGAAAAATGGGCAGAAAGTTCGCGAACTTCTGATAAAAAAGGAGCGAATGGACGAGAAAAATGGGCAGAAAGTTCGCGAACTTCTGATAAAAAAGGAGCGAATGGACGAGAAAAATGGGCAGAAAGTTCGCGAACTTCTGATAAAAAAGGAGCGAATGGACGAGAAAAACGGGCAGAAAGTTCACGAACTTCTGATAAAAAAGGAGCGAATGGACGAGAAAAATGGGCAGAAAGTTCGCGAACTTCTGATAAAAAAGGAGCGAATTGCCGAGAAAATGGGCAGAAAGTTCACGAACTTCTGATAAAAAAGGAGCGAATGGACGAGAAAAATGGGCAGAAAGTTCGCGAACTTCTGATAAAAAAGGAGCGAATTGCCGAGAAAAATGGGCAGAAAGTTCGCGAACTTCTGATAAAAAAGGAGCGAATGGACGAGAAAAATGGGCAGAAAGTTCGCGAACTTCTGATAAAAAAGGAGCGAATGGCCGAGAAAAATGGGCAGAAAGTTCGCGAACTTCTGATAAAAAAGGAGCGAATTGCCGAGAAAAACGGACAGAAAGTTCGCGAACTTCTGATAAAAAAGGAGCGAATGGCCGAGAAAAATGGGCAGAAAGTTCGCGAACTTCTGATAAAAAAGGAGCGAATGGACGAGAAAAATGGGCAGAAAGTTCGCGAACTTCTGATAAAAAAGGAGCGAATGGACGAGAAAAATGGGCAGAAAGTTCGCGAACTTCTGATAAAAAAGGAGCGAATGGACGAGAAAAACGGGCAGAAAGTTCACGAACTTCTGATAAAAAAGGAGCGAATGGACGAGAAAAATGGGCAGAAAGTTCGCGAACTTCTGATAAAAAAGGAGCGAATTGCCGAGAAAATGGGCAGAAAGTTCACGAACTTCTGATAAAAAAGGAGCGAATGGACGAGAAAAATGGGCAGAAAGTTCGCGAACTTCTGATAAAAAAGGAGCGAATTGCCGAGAAAAATGGGCAGAAAGTTCGCGAACTTCTGATAAAAAAGGAGCGAATTGCCGAGAAAAACGGACAGAAAGTTCGCGAACTTCTGATAAAAAAGGAGCGAATGGCCGAGAAAAATGGGCAGAAAGTTCGCGAACTTCTGATAAAAAAGGAGCGAATGGACGAGAAAAACGGGCTGAAAGTTCCTGAACTTCTGATAAAAAAGGAGCGAATTGCCGAGAAAAATGGGCAGAAAGTTCGCGAACTTCAAAAGAAAAAAATTGCCGAGAAAAATTACATTACTGATCCTTCTTTGGATTTTGTCAAGAATCTCCACATGAATAGAAGGAGAACCCGACCAGATATAATAACAGTATTCAATGTCGAATAGTAGATTCATAAATGTGCAAAATGGATTCTGACCACAACAATTTTCTGGCCTGACACGGAGACCCAATCATTGCAGCAGTAGATACAGCTACAGACCCGATATATGTGTTCCACTTCACGTGGGTTGAAAAAGTGTAACCAAGAAGAAGCAGTGTGCTAAAATCTCTCTAAAGGAGATTTGCACTCGCAATGCTAATGGCTGGCAGGAAAGTTTCTCTTTATTTAGATTTTTTACAAATCTTGTGGCACAAGGCCGAAAAAGGGACGGGGAACAAAACTGAGGTTGGTCGTCCAGTATCTACATTATACCTAGCTAATCAGACTCGTGACCCAGACATACATTACATTTTTTCACAAGCACCATAAAAACGCATCCATCAACACACAAACCATCTCGCACCATAATACCGCAATGCATTCTGGGGACCTAAAAACACCCCGGATGTACATAAAAATTACAATTTTTTTATATGATACAAAAATATATAAAAATTATACATGACATGACATGATGGGGAGGGGCATGAAACAAAAATGAAACAAAAATCCCCAAACTAAAAGATTTTTCCACATAACATATCGACAAAACCATTATGTTAGCTGGACCCAAACCACCCTCAAAACAAAGAGGCCGCTGTATTCTGCCCAAAGGACAAAATCAAGAGGCTCTCTTTCTACGGGGATTGGCGAAGAGAAAATAAATTGGACTGGGGAAAATTTAATACTAACCCAGACGAGATGAAAAAGGGGCAAAATAAACACGGAGCTGGGAATCTCGAGCTGGATCATAACAAAAGAGACAGTGCCGGGAACAGGTCGGGAAACGCATTTTCTCACATTAACTAGGTACACAAAAAGGAACTTACCTTACCCGGGGGAGGGTTCCAGAGGAATCCACCCCGATGTGATCAGCAGGTCTAAAAAAGAAAATCAAGGCTAGCCCCAGTCACGCGAACCAGGCTCGCCACAGATACCCACCTTTTGCTGAACTCTGTCGGTAGCAACCGTTTCCGATCAGTTCTAATCTTCATTTTGAGCTGATGCTCAAAATATCGGATCAGATCCTGATGCGAAAGACGGTCGCCCCGCAAGACTTCCTCCAATCGCGTCGTCCATATCACCATTCGAGCCGTGGCCAGCAGCGACAGAAACCCCATTCGCTTCACTCCGGTATACGGGGGTGACACATTGTCACAAGCGTATGCACGATCAATGAGCGCGAGTTCTCGCGGCGCGATACGAGCAGTCAACTCGCCGACACGGTCCCACAACGGGCAAACGCGCGAACAATGGTAGAAGGCGTGCAAAGACGTCTCCTTTAAACCAAGGTTGCAACACTCGCAATCTGGCAAATCCGCCAGGCCCATTATGAAACAAATGTCATTGAGAGACAAACCATTCCGAGTCAATCACCAGGTCAGAGAAAACTCAGAGTTGCTGAGCCAATCCGACGCTGGCGCCCAAGACCAATGTGAGCGATACTCCTCCTCCGACATGCCGAGCTTCTCCCTGAGTGGATCCTTTGCGACACCCACCACTAATCCCTGATAGAAGTGCCTCCTAGGCTGAGAAAGGTCACTAGACCGTGGAATGGCCCACAAGGCCTTTCGGCATTCGCGAATGAAAGCCGATTGCTCCCGAAGCTTACGGCAGCGCTTCGAGACCGGGGGAGTAAGGCTAGGGAACGCGTCTCTCACTACCCCCGTAAGCAACGAGTCTTCCAATAACGCACGTCTGAGAAATGCCAACCTCGAAGCGAGTTTGTGGCTCGCCAAATGCGGCATTCCCAGACCCCCTTGACACGGACGTTGGTCACAGACACGTTTGTCGACGTGATGTCTGCGTCCTCTCCACAGAAGGGAGAATAGCAGACGCTCGATCGCCTCCTCACGCTCGTCACAAAGTGGAAGTACAGACAGCCGGTAAAGGATCATGGGAACGATGTATGTAACACACACCTCCGCCAGACCCTTTAAGGAGAGACTCCTTCGACGCCAAGTTTCGACCGACGCGCCGACCTTTGCCTGTGTATCAGACCAATTCTTCTCCAACTGCAAGTCCGGACCGAACCACACTCCAAGAATGCGGACCGGCCCGTCCGTCCAGTCGAAGGGCCCCGGGAGGGAAATCCCCTTCCAGGCGCCTAACCGCAAGCCGGAAGACTTGCCGCGGTTAATCTTGGCCCCTGTCACCTGTTCGTACCGTTCAAGCGACTTCTGTACCGCTCTTATGTCCATGCGGGAGGACACAAAAGTCGTTACGTCATCGGCGTACGCGGAAACCCTGGCTCGAGCACCACCAGGGACAGCGATTCCACGTAGGGCCGGACTGCACGTCCTGTCCCTTAGCCGGCGAAGTAGGGGGCTCCAACGCCAAGACATAAGGACGACAGTGGACAACCCTGTCGAACCGACATAGACAGCGCGAAGGTTCTCGACAGCTTCCCGTTCACCTGCACCACAGCCGTGGGGGAGCGATACAGGAGACTAATCCAGCGGCAGAAATCGGGTGCGAATCCGGCGGCCTGCAGGACCGCCGCCAGTTAGCCATGGTCGACCCTATCAAATGCCTTGGACTGATCCAAATTGATCAGCGCAGCTTCATCGTCGTCTTTTACACCCACTAGGATCGTGCGGATCAAGTGCAGGTTGCTCTGAATTGTTCGGCCCTTCACAGTACACGTCTGATCAGGTCGCAACAGAGACTCGGCAACTAGCTGCAAGCGAATCGTCAGGATCTTGGCCAAAATCTTTAACTCTGTGTTTAGCAGAGTTATGGGCCTGTAACCGTCTAATTCCCTCCCAACCTTCTTGCCTTTTCTCAACAGCGTGACCACACCCCTGGTTGGGGATGGACCCCTGCCGGAACAAGTTGTTGAACACGACAGTCAAGATCGGGACAAAAAGGTGCGACAGCCTCAAGTACAATTCATAGGGCAAACCATCCAAACCTGGCGACTTGCCACTGCCAACCTTCTTCAAAGCCGCGTAGACTTCGTCCTCCGCAATCTCTCCCTCGCAACTAGCCGCTTCAGACGGCAAAAGCCGGGGAAAGTCAGCCAAATAGTTGCGAAACTCTGCTTGGCAGAGACCAGGCTCCTTGGTGAACCGGTGTTCGAAATGCCGCCGAAACGCCTCGCACATGTCGTCAGTCGATCGCAGGAGATGTACCACCGGGTCTCGTACTTCGCGAATGTACCGGTCGCCGCCTCGACGAACTTCTTCCTTGCGCAGTTCCGCGCCCATGTTCACAGCTTCCGAAGACGTCTTGCTTAACTTATGTCTAATTACCTGGCCCATGTAACGATCGCTAGTCGACCGCTCCAGGGCCTCCCTAGCTAAGGCTATCTCTAGGGGATCCCCCCAGCCTCCGCCCGGGTCAAATTAGCTCTAAGTGTCTTCGCCTTCTGAGCCTTTTCTAGGTTGAGCCGTTGGCTGAATTGAGTGGCGAAAGACCTAATACTATCCTTAAGTCTATCCCACCA
Organism: Ascarosepion bandense; assembly: GCA_037127315.1. Lineage (NCBI taxonomy): Eukaryota > Metazoa > Mollusca > Cephalopoda > Sepiida > Sepiidae > Ascarosepion > Ascarosepion bandense. Next base: position 4,342,514 of record JBBBDQ010000887.1, on the reverse strand, counting down.
CTTATTCCCGATGACTCCCCCAGTTAACGCCCGCTGTACTAAGTTAGTCCGCTGGCACCGGAAGTCCCGCCTGTCCAGTAAGGACTAGTTGAACTTCCAATGACCAGCGATTCTAGGCCTAAATTCTAACGCCACTCGGGCACAAACAAGTTTGTGGTCCGAGTAGCCTAACCAGGGGAACGTTGGACATTCTACGAAGTCTAGTTCGGCTTCTCTCACTAACGCTCTATCCAGGTATGAAAATACCTTGGTAGAGGGCCAACTACGCGTCCACGTCCACATGCTCCCACTCGGATGATCGACCCGGTATCTATCGACGAGACCAAATTCGTCGATCAGATCAACCAGGCTGCGATCGTCACTCCTCCCGCTAGCGCCCCGCCCTCTATCCCATTTGGGGTTCAGGATGGCAGTCCCTAACTAGGACTAGTCGCTTGGAATCCACCAGTAAGGGCTCTAACAGCCGAAAAAATTCGACACGCTCACCTTGGTCGTTGAGCGCATAAACCGCAATCAGCCGGAACGACTTGCTGTTCACTGCAATATCGGCCACGATCAACCGGCCCTCGGCACCGGAATGGACAAGGTCAACCTCCGCGTCCAGGGTACGCTTGACCAGCAAAGAAACACCTCTGGCTTGCCTGGTTGCCATATGCTGAATAGACGACAAAGTCGTTAGACAGCACACAAGAATCGACGTCGCAAACAAAGTGAGTTTTTTGGATCGCGGCCACATCCACACTGAAGGACAAGAGGTCACGAAGCAGGCGGGCTGCCTTACCCCGATCCCTCAAGCCCTTCACATTCAGACTAGCTATCTTAATAGACATCCGTTAAACCAGAAAAATACAAAAAGTAAAATTAAAACTAACCACATACAGGGTAGAAATCTCGGACAGTTGGGACCCCGACGGATTGTCCTAGGGACCCTGTACCAATATCGGACGTAATCCGTCCGTCTACGAAATTCCGCCGACGTCCGTGGAATAGGTTAGTTTCGCTACCCTATATAGTGAGGGATGGAGCAAACCTGGGAACCTCCCAGAACAATTTTTGGCCATTTTTCTTAGTTCAGGAGTTCCACTCCTGAACATGGTAATGTTCTTTTCCTTGTAAAACTTGCTGGTTTCTTCTATGTGGTCCCACACCCTCAGGTTTCCCTCCGTTACGAATCAAGGTAAGCACGCCGGGGGCCTTTGGGAAATTGGTGGGGTCTTCAGTGAACTTGCCATCCACCGAAGTCAGCTTCAGCAAGGGTTTCAGAAGAGCACGCCTCTGAGCTGACCAGTCTGGCAGGAAAGTTTCTCTATTGTCTTTAAAGAAGAGCAGAAATTGTGATATATATAATACAAGCGGTCCCTACAAAATTGACATAATTTTTTAGTCTAATAACATTGTCAATTCTCGCTTAAATGATCCTGAGTTTGAACCAAAAATGTCTAAAAACTAATTAAGTTCACTGTACAGGCTACAATGAGAATCTACCAGGAAGATGGATTGAGCGTGCCAGTGATAAAGATCATGTGCTGTTGAATGGACACCACGTTAACCGGATTTGAGAATTTGTGATTTTTTTCCTATGGAACCATATGAATGGACAGGTCTATATTCGCCATCCTCCTACAAGCCAAGAGAAAATTAAACAGATAATCACTGAGGCGCTAGAGAATGTTACGCAAGACATGCTACAGCGTGTTTGGCAGAGGCTGGATTAGAGATTTGACGTGTGTTGTGTCACAGGTGGTGTGCATATTAAAAATTTGTGAAGCTATGGGAAATCGGTTCTAAAATCTATACCCCTTTTAATCTCTTGTTCAAGTTTTGATAAATAACTCTTTTATTGTTCAACATGAAACGCATCTAATTTCGTTTGCTTCGGATAGTTAAATTTGAAATTATATCCAGGGGCGCTAAGTGTGATGAATTCTCTCTTCTTTTTCAGCAAGAAATTATTCTGGTGCTATCCTGGGGTGGACAAGTAGATGCCTGCGAGTTTAGGCAACTTTCAATATCTCTTCTTTCTAAAGGCGGATGTTGCTTTTCTTAGCATTTGCTATTTTTATTCGTATCCGTTATTTTTGTGTAATTTTAAGGGAATAACTGTCTCTAATGAAATGATTATTTTCATCTAAGCATATATGATTTATATCTTTGTTAAACACATAGGAAGGGAAAATATGACGGAAATCATATAGATTTTTTAAGAAAATTATAATAATTTAATATCAAACAGGGCAGGAATGCCACTGGTGCACAGTGGGTTACAGTGAATGAAAGAACAAGATAGAGAGGATGACGAAGAAAGGATAGGACAGTGATAGGAATCAAGTTGATAGAAGATGGCAATTGATGTTGCATTTAAACTTTAGAAGATAGTAGCTATCATGAAATCAAGCAAATGGAAGGTGGTTCCAGAAATGTGAAATGATGATCAACTCAATTAAAATGAAAATGCATTGTCACTCTTAAATTTTAATTTTTTTTTTAAAATACGCTGAACATTCGTGGCGGGAGAGAGGAGTCTAGGCGAACTTATAAAACGAATGAATTCATTGGAAAAAAAGTCAGAAAGTTCCTGAACTTCTGATAAAAAAAGGAGCGAATTGCCGAGAAAAATGGACAGAATGTTCGCGAACTTCTGATAAAAAAGGAGCGAATTGCCGAAAAAAATGGGCAGAAAGTTTGCGAACTTCTGATAAAAAAGGAGCGAATTGCCGAGAAAAATGGACAGAAAGTTCGCGAACTTCTAAAGAAAAAATTGCCGAGAAAAATGTCAAATGTTCTGCAAGCTTTAAAAGGAAAAAGGAAAAAATTGCTTAAAAAAAATGGAAAACGTCTTCGAGTTTCTTCATAAAAAAAAAGGGCAAATTGACGAGAAAAAAGAACGAATGTTTCGCTAACGTCTAATCAAGAAAGGGGGTGAATTTCACATAGTCCGTAGACATCTAAAAAAAAGAGGGATGAATTGCTTATTAAAAAGAAAGGCAGAAAGTAGGCGAACTTCTAAACAAAAAGAAAGTGAATTGATGAGAAAATGGACGACAAGTTTGCGAACTTCCAAATAAAAGTAAGGGGTAAATTGCGAATAAAAACGGCAGAAATTTCGTGAATTTCTAAAATAAATAAAAAAGGAAAGAGACAGTAAATTTTTGAGAAAAAGAGGCAGGACCTCCATGAATTTCTTGATAAAAAATGGCGAATTGTCATCCCCACAAAAAGTCGGAATGTTCACGAACTTATGATAATGAAAAGGAGCGAATTGCGAAAGAAATCTTATACTAGTTTCTTTAATTATTTTTCAGCGTAAATTGAGCGACCTCGACAAGTAGTTTCATAGATAGATAGATAGATAGATAGATAGATAGATAGATAGAGAGATAGAGAGATAGAATAATGCTATCAATATTACATGATGACAGTCAGTATTACAACTCGAGCGATCTTTACACCGTGGGTGACAGATGATAAAGCACATGGTCTGAGGCGGGAAATTGACAGTGATATTGATTCCTGTGTATCAATCAGTTAAGTGCCATACGTGATACACGCTTGGGCGATCATGTCTCGAAAGAGACATGACTGACTGGGCAGAAGATTATCACGCAGTAGGTTGTCATTGCTTTCTGCGGTAGACTGGTTGCCAACCAAGGCTATAGAATCCAATCTGTCCTGTTATTTGACCAATAGCTGGAGGGAAGGGACGGATTAGTACCTTTCCCAAGGGTATTTGCGAGTATATGATTGTAACGAATTCAACTGGAATTCGAACTCGGCTCTCCGAATTCTCGTTCCGAGTCGATATCCACTGGATCATAACGCACATCCTAAGATGTATTCCTCTGTATACCCTGCCTATATCAATAAAAGCTCTATCTCTGATATTGAGCATTTGTGGGGATCAGCAGTGGAGGAACAAGCGTCCATCTTGAGACCTACCTAGCCGAGTTTATGTGGAGAAGGCAACTAACCGATTCACTTGACCCATTCAACGACCAATTTCAGGCTATCGTCGTGTTCATGCCGCCCGAATAATATTAATATTTGTGATTTAGAGAAATAAATATAATTTAAGAAATATGCAGTATATTTTTGCGCACCTGTAGTTGAGAAAAACTGGGAAAATAAATTTATAAAGTGGCGACGGATAACCCACAAGTACCAAATTCAGTTATTAACTAAAAGCATTTTAGATTATAATTCTGAAAGAAAAATTCAGCTGAAAGTATTTAAAATAAAATTTCACAACAAAATTTAGCTAAATTTCACGTAAATTTCACATCAAAATCCAGCATCGAACTTGTTTATATACCGCCGTAACTCAGCCATCCATTACTTTTTCACATTTCTAAAAGCCTTAAAACACAGATTCTGTTATTTCTGCTGCATACTTTCATTCTATTCTGTTATTTGTATTGCATATTATTATTCTAGTCTATTATTTCTATTGCATACTTTACTTCTATTCTGTTATTTCTATTGCATCTTGTAATTTTATTCTATTATTTCTCCTGCATAATTTCATTCTATCCCGTTATTTGTATTGCATACTTTAATAGTATTCGGTTATTTCTATTGCATATTATTATTGTTATTTCTATTGCATATTTTCATTCTATTCTGTTATTTCAATTACATACTTTCATTCTATTCTATTATTTCTATTGCATATTATTATTCTATACTGTTATTTCTGCTGCATACTTTCATTCTATTCTGTTATTTCTGTTGCATATTATTATTCTATTTTTTCTGTTGCATATTTTCATTCTATTCTGTTATTTCTATTGCATAATATTATGCTATTATTTCTATTGCATACTTTAATTCTATTCTGTTATTTCTATTGCATATTATAATTTTATTCTATTATTTCTGCTGCATACTTTCATTCTATTCTGTTATTTGTATTGCATACTTTAATTCTATTCTGTTATTTCTATTGCATACTATTATTCTGTTATTTCTATTGCATATTTTCATTCTATTCTGTTATTTCAATTACATACTTTCATTCTATTCTATTATTTCTATTGCATATTATTATTCTATTCTGTTATTTCTGCTGCATACTTTCATTCAATTCTGTTATTTCTGTTGCATATTATTATTCTATTTTTTCTGTTGCATATTATTATTCTATTCTATTATTTCTGTTGCATATTTTCATTCTATTCTGTTATTTTTATTGCATAATATTATTCTATTATTTCTATTGCATACTTTAATTCTATTCTGTTATTTCTATTGCATAGTATTATTCTATTCTATTATTTTCATTACATATTAGTATTCAAAACACTCACAACATATATATGTGTGTATACTATGTGGCTTGATAATATATCTGCGCACACGTATACTTATACACATACATCTGTATATAATTATTTAAATTAATCACATTTGTACTACAATAATTTCGTCAGTAAAAAAGTGATTCCAAAATAATTTCTGATTTTTGGTCTCTTGATAATACTTTCGGAAGCGGGTTTGGTCGAGACTTTTTCAGTATCCCTAATATATATTGATGCATATAGCTATGAGCAAATAAGTATAGAACAATTAAAAAAAAATCTCATATATATATATATATCCAGATTTATGAGATTTCAGTAAAACTGGATGAGAATCCGTTGGAATGAAAAATATATGAATCAATTCGTAAAATAAAATTTGTATATTATCGAGAGGAAACGTGATTCAGTTTGAGCGCTCGAACAACTAATTTCTAGTTTACCTGTATTGAGAGAAAAGTTAGATGTTACCTAATTTCAATTTATTTATGACAATATAAATATCCCACAATGTTTCAATATCAATTTATTAAAAGCAGCGGTAGTACTTTAACCGTAGGTTACTTATAGATCCTAAAAATGTTAATACATCTTCGTCTTAATTTATACTTAGTTTTTATTAGATCAGCGTTTTCCAGGTTGAAAATGTGATCATGAAACTTTCCCCTGAACATAAGTGGAAGACCAGTTTCCGTAAACTTGGATGTTCGGGTTCCTATCAATTTAAAAATATTTTCTGGCCTTAAATAACATGCGATGGATTGATAAGTCGTAGAAAATTGTAATTCACGTTCATACTCGTATATTATTCTCTTTAAATCTCGCAATATTTCGTTCATGTATTTTACGTGGGAGAAAATCCTGATTCTTATGTAAGATTAGCTGTTTTAGATTTATTCAAATTTTTAACTTTGAAGTGTTTCTGATAATTTTTATCCTTGGATTAGCTAAAAATCTTTCAAGTCTATTAGAATGTTTATAAAGAATATAAGTTCATCTTTAACTGGTGAAAACGACGGCTTATTAATTTTAACTACTCCAAAACTAATCTAATTTCCATTAATTATCAGAGAGACGCCTTTCTCCCTTCCATCATCATGGCTTGGGTTAACCTCCAGGAAATTAACTCGTTGTGCCTCCTTAGGCTAATGTTCTCAGCTGACATTAAGGGAAAAGACTATATTGAATCCATTGCTAGCTCAGCTGTTAAGAAAGTTGATTCCCTGTCGTGCAAGACAGTTTTTCTCTTCAGAATCTATTTTAGATATCTATGCTTACCATTGATCCATGTTTAGAATATAGCTACAAAATATAGTTCGGGACTGCTGCTATTTGCCCTGAGCGTTGAGAAAATTCAAACAATCACCAATATCATTAATCATAATCTGTCGTCTCGGCTTCAGTCACTTTTCCGTCTCCGTAAGGTTGCCTCCCTGTGTCTTTTCTATAAATACTTTTAGGGTAGTTGTTAGGGTGAGCTATAGTATCCAAACCTTTGGAATTTAAGCACGTATTAGACTGGCGTGAAGATCTCATCAATTTACAGTTGACCTAGCTATATGTATTCCTAAGTTCTATGCTAACAGTTTCTTTTCTCGCACTTTTCATTTCTGGAACTCCCTTCCAGTTCAGTGCTTTCCAGCCAACTTTACCCTGCAAAAATTTAAATGCAATGTCAATCACTAACTACTGTCCGACTGATTACTCTTTTCTCTTATAGCGAATTATTAATGTTTCTGTTCCTAATTCACCCTGTAACCCGTTATGTCTCACTAACTTTACTGTCTTGCATGAGGTGATACCCATTAAAAGAACTGAAGATATAAAGTGCCTAGATTTTTGCGTTGACATATATATATATATATATATATATATATATATATATATATATATTTATATATATATATATGTGTGTGTGTGTGTGTGTGTGTGACGTCATAGAACCGCATTACAAATTTACGACCTGCGGCTGCTATTTGCTGACTGTTATCGTCGCATAGCAATGTTTTATGTCAACGAAAGATAATACCATCTTTCATTATGGATGTCTTTATGTTAACGTCCCTGTAACCTCTCTGAAGATGGCTCATGTGAGGCGAAAGTTTGGACCAGCATAATAAAAAGTATATAAATATTGAACAATGTCTTTATTTGAACCTGAAATTAAAACCAAAATACGATGTTTAGAACGGCACATGATTAAACATAATAGGCATTCATTGTCTGTTATATTTAATAATAATAATAATAATAATAATAATAATAATAATATATATATATATATATATATATATATATATATATATATTGGTTTTGCGGATATTACCCGCTTTTCTCTTGTTATTCTCTATGAAAAAACTAGGATAAAGAAAGATTTTTAAAAATCATTTCATTCTAAGTAAGGCATTCAAACTACTAAGATACATGGGCGGTACTGAATGAAGAGAGAATATGAAAAAATGGTAAAGGAGAAAGAACAATAAAACAACATGAATTAAGAAAACAGAATATAACAATTGATAATGCATTGAAATTTTTAGAGGTCAAAATAGACTAGAAAGCAAGAACCCGGAATAGAGTTCACAATCAGAAAATGCGAGGGAAGAAACTGTTAGCATAGAACTTACAGTTACGTCTAGCCATTTCAACTGTAAGGGGACTTGCCGCCAATCTAGTAGTACGCTTAAATTCATAAATTCTGCGTACCAAAGCGGAACGCTCATCAGAACAATTGCCATGAAAATTTCTATAGAAAGGATACAGTGAGGTTAGGTCATGACTGTAGGAAAGTGACAGAATCTGAGATGCCAGGTCATGATAAATATCATTGCAGATATGAAGAAAAAGACATAGCAAAAGTAACAGGTCAAGCACACACGTACACACACGCGCGTGCGCACACACACACACACACACGTACAGACACGCGCGTGCGCGCACACACACACACACACACACATATATATATATTAGGAACAGATGTGTATGGATGCACGTTTATATATATGAATCTATTTACATATATATATATGAAAGTATAACATTGTAAATTTTATTACATACAAGAAATTGTAATAAAATGTTCGTATGTACTGATGTATATCTGTCTAAATGTTGATGTATATACTTTTATATTTGTACATATAGATATGTGAATGTTAGTTGTATGCACACGTCTATTATATTTGAGGCTATATATAAGTTGTGTATATTTGCTTTTAATTTGTATTTATTTGTTTGTATTTGAATGTAAGTGTACATTGTATTTTACCCTCTAAATAAATGAATTATTCCATTATCATAACGTGTACATTGTTCCCCCATTAAATAATTGAACTGCTCCATTATCATAACGGTGTATATTGTTTTTTCACTCTTTTAATAAATGAATTGGTCCATTATAATAACAGCGTACATTTTTCCCCTAAATAAATAAACTGCGCTATTATCATAACAGTATACATTGTTTTCCCCCTAAATAAATGAACTGTTCCATTATCATAACTGTGTAAATTGCTTTCCCCCCTAAATAAATGAACTGCCCCATTATCATAACAGCACGACATAAATACCAACATTGAAATTTTCCAATATTGCTCATGTCTCGTTTAGTTCTTATTTCTAGTTGTACTTTTATTCCTAAACCAACGTTTTTACCTACAAAGCCTAATGAGTAAACATTGGTTTATGAATTTAGTGACGTAATGATTGTGAACTCATTTCCTTGGTCGGGCAGTGTGCCCCTACACTTGGTGGAAACGGGCGAGCAATAACTGAACATTGTTAAATAAGAACTAAATGATATCTCTAGGCATAAGTAGTGGAACAAGAACAGTGTAACCCAGTTGATTAAATAAACGTTTTCGTTCAGAATTCTTCAAACGTTACTCAGATCAATATATATTTGAGAGGCTTACGGCCATATCACGTTGAATACACCGGTTCTCGCTCGATCACTGAAGTTGAGCCTGGTCAGTACTTAGATGGGTGACCGCTTGGGAATACCAGGTGCTGTAAGTGTATAGTGACGGATGTGCGTTGTGGTGCAGTGGATATTGGCTCGGAAAGAGAAATCGGTGAACCGAGTTCGAATTCCAGTTGAATACTCTGCATTCACTTAAGCACTGGTACCCTTGGGAAAGGTATTAATCCGTCACTTCTCTCCAGTTATGGGTTAAATAACAAGGGTAGGAATTGGGGACCCTACCCTTAAAAACAAATCCCAATGAATCTTGATACTCGAAAAGAGAAAAGTATTACTAGACACAAAACTTATATAAAAACAACAATTCTCTTCCACATTCTTGCTTCCCCGACAGCTACAATCTCCAGAAGTTTAAATGTAAGGTCGATAGACACCTCCTAACACACTAACTCGCATCCATTCTCTCAAACACTCTTCTCATCAACCCAACCCTCATCCTCGGTATCATTACCCATTTATCACCCTCCTTCTGACATTTCCTATATCTAACCAATCTTTCTCATCACCTTCCCCTATGTAACCCCTGCGCAATAGTGGCAGTGGAATGCCTTGCTTGGAGTAAAATGATTAAAAAAAATAAATAAATTACTGAAAGAAAAAGGTATTACCGGTAATAAAAAAATAAAAATTTAGTTGGCAATAAATGACCCGCCGAGGTTGATAAGCCATAAAAACAAAACAACCAACCAACCAACCAAAAATATATCTGAGGAAGGTCGGAAAGAGATAACAACAACAATGATGATGACAGTTGATCCTGACTTGGCAGTGCTGGCCTTCAGTCATTTTCTCAGTAGCTACTTCTACTCAAACAGTTTCTTTTCTCGCACTTTCCGCCTGTGGAACTCTCTTCCGTATAATTGCTTCCCTGATATCCAAAAAGTTAACAATACAACGTCTATTGCCATCTTCTATCTCCCTAAATCCTATCAGCCTTCCAAAATCTCATCAACCTCCCGCCTTTTCTTCGACATCCCTCGTCCCCGGTTTTTTTTTTCTCTGTTTGTAACCACCTGCGCACGAGTTGCAGTCCTGTCTTACTTGAAGTGGAATGATTATAAAAGAAATCTACCCCGAATATCAGTCAAGTGCCACACGTGATACACGCTTGGGGATCATATCTCGAAAGAGACATTACTGACTGGGCAGAAGCTTTTTTCTCGCAGTAGGTTGCTAATTCATTTTGCGGTAGACTGGTTGCCAATCAAGGCTATAGAACCCAATCTGTCCTGTTATTTGACCTATAACTGGAGGGAAGAGACGGATTCATACCTTTCCTAATGGTATTTGCGCGTAAGTGAATACAACTAATTCAACTGGAATTCGAACTCGGCTCTCTGATTTCACGTTCCGAGTCAATATACTTTGCACCGCAACCCGAATATAAAAAATGTAAATAATTATCTCATCGTTCCAGAAATTCAAGCAGAGATTAATTTTTTAATTAAAAAAGAAAACAAATCTTGAATTAAAAATAGACGAAAAAAAATAACATATTTTTAACTATATCTATTGTTCTTAATAAAATCTGTGATAGCGGCAAATAAGTAAGATTGCTGCGCGTATGAAGCAATTCCGTTTCATCTTTGTGGCCTCTTGAAAATGATTTCAGCAACGCTTGTTGTGCTTTCATTGTCAAAGACGCAGAAAAATGTCATTGAATACACAGGAAATAGGCCAATCGTTTCCAGAATGAGGCAGAACAACAACAATCTGAAACATGTGTTTATCGGGCCATCAAAAATCGGGTCAATGACGATTGACGGAAGCAATGATCTGAAAAGGCTACTTGTTTTGATACTTAACGACTCGAATTATCACAGTTTTGCACCAGGATATGTACGTAAATATGTATGCTTAGTTCGTATATTGTTGTTTTCGCTCAGTTTGATCCAAGGCCAAAATCATGAGGATCGAACACACTACCCAGGAATTATAGTCTAGCTACCGCCAATCGATTTCGATAACTAAGTTTTAAATTGAATTAAAAAAAAAACAACTTAATTTTAGCTTAATTGAAAGCTAATTGATTAAATTTACTATTTCCACTAAACAAAATACTCTGGTGTATTTCAAACAGAAATTATATTTATTGGAATATAAAATTTTGAGATTTTTTTTTAATTTTCAAATTTTTGCTCATTTCTCGAGCGATTGACACATTTGTAAACAAAAGTTAATTCTCGGTATTAAAAATTATGCAAAAATAAAATATACACCTCTCACTCGTTATTTTTAGAAAATTATCATATTTAAAGATAAATTAATATGATTTGAAACAAATATTACTTGTTTATGGCATGAAATTTAGAATAAAAGTATTTCATAATCACAAGCGATGACAATCAGTTTGGAAGTACGGAGAACAAAAGTTGACATAACCCAGTTCAACATTTCGTAAGGAGAACAACCCTTAAAACATGTGGCCTTTTAATGATAAGTGTCTTATAAGTTTCTATAGTAAAAGAAAATATGCAGTTTAATATTAAAAAAATTAGAAATTATATTAAAAATCTTAATTCTAAATCATTTGTATTAAGCTTATGAATTTTCGATTTGTAAATAAAGTTTATTTCTAATGAATTAATAATCGGAGACGATGGGTAACTGAAAGAAATTTAAAAAACTGTTTGAAACTTTGATTATCAGAGAAAAAAATGAAAACATTCTTATCAAAATTCATTATTCATCGAAATATTTTTCTTCTTCAAAATATGATATGCTAAAATTATATTACTTATAAAATCAATTAAAATTTTATCTACATTAAAAATAGCATAGATTTAATGCATTTTTGGTTTTACTATTCGGAGAAGATTTTCGGAAAATGGTTTGGTAACTAAAAAAATTACATGATTTACATTCCCAAATGAGTCCTGCATTTAACTAATAAATAAAATTTGATATAGATAACGTTTTTCTAGAAGCAATTAATTGAAATGGGGAGTAATAGATGTGAAAAAAAAAAAAATTAGCAAAATTTTCTAAAAATAGTTAATTGCATAAATAGTTTCATTCATTTGTGAATAAGTCCTGAAAGTTTCATTAAGATGAAACAATTTATTTGATTTTTGCAAGAATTTTCAAATTATTGTGTCTTTCAACGCCAACAAAAAAAAAAGACTTGCGTAATATTACGTTTTGCTTCATAGTCACATTACGTAAACATAGCGAGAATCGCTGACGGAAAACAAAGAAAGGAATTTTAATGGAAATTTCAATCGTGTTAGAAAGGATTAAAAGATTTTTAAAAATGACAACATAAATTGATCTTTCTTTTTAATAATAACATAAACATTTTGATCATAAAAATTTTATTAACATCATGCTATGCTGTTATTTTGACAATTGAGTGGAGGTACCTATTATACTCTGACAGACGAGCTCGCTAAATATTAATTAACCCACCCTCAAGGCACCTTTAGAACGCATTGATCATGGAGAGAACCCGTGTTGTACTGGAAATGTCCGCTTCACTGCTGAGTATGACTGACGGGTGTTTATTTAATTATTTTTAAAGATTTTTTGACACTAGTAGTTTATAAAAACACTTTATTAATTTTTCAATTTTGAAACTGTAAATGATTTTTAAATAACTTTTTATTAAGACCTCCCAGTTTATTCTTTACTGAGAAAAAAATTTCATACCCTTATTTATTAAAATATTATCCCGTCTACAATTAAACGACCAATGCTGTACACCAAATATATTGCTGATGGCTGTATATAATTAATGCGAGCACGTATTATATTAGTATAAAAAATGAATAAATAAATAATTGAAATAAATCAAATTCTTTATGAGCGACCTCGTTCCCAGTAGCCATTATTCATGACGTCACGCTAGGCAATTTTAACTTCCAGCTTCCAAAAGGAGACCAAGATGCAGACAAAAGGATTCTAATTTCCACGCAGAGACCATATCGGTTCTTGAAAATGACTGCGAAAACCGAGAGTTGTTGGTTGTTTTTTTATGGGTCAGGGTTGTTAGCCCTGTGCCTCAATCCCCAAACTTGCTCCGAGTGATTTTTCTAAGCGTAGCTTAGACGTAATATAAGGCCGAAAGTAGGGGGTGCCCAGTGAGGATCGAACTCACGATTCAGTTATAATGATTCTAGCGAGATGAGCTTGCTAACCATTACACCACGCCGAGTACTTCAACAAAAATATACACGCTTTGGTCGATCAAGTCCCGAAAGAGACATGACTGACTGGGCAGAAGATTAACCCGCAGTAGGTTAGTATTGCTTTCTACGGTAGACTGGTTGCCAGCCAAGGCTATAGAACCCAATCTGTCCTGTTATTTAACCCTTAACTGGAGGGAAGAGACGGATTAATAACTTTCCTTAGGGTATTTGCGCGTAAGTGAAGGCATGGAATTCAGCTGGAATTCGAACTGGCTCCTCCGATTTCTTGCTCCGAGTCGATATCCACTGCACCAGAACGCATATCCAGCACCACATTGCATAAGTTTGTATTTACCGGCTGTAAATTATGGTATTTTAAAATTTTAACATTTCTTACTGTATAACAAGCCTAACTTCGCCTAGCACGTGACGTCACGAGCTGAGTCACTCAATCAAAATGAAGCCCGCGACGGAGCAGCAATAGTGAGACGACCTTGTTAACTAGACGATTAGGTGCCTACCTTGATGTTTAAATAAAACTCTTTTTCATTGCCCGTGTAATAACAGAGATTCGAAGGCGAACTGACATGGCGAAGAACGCATTCCAGAAGCTGAGTAAAGTATTAAGAGACAGGAAAATTTCACTAGAAACAAAGAAAAAAATAGTAGATTGTTATGTGATGTCAGTTCTTCAATATGGCAGGGAATGCTGGACAATATCCTCAAAGATGAAGGAAAAACTGGAAGCTGCTAAAAAGGGGTTCTACAGAAGGATGCTGTGGATATCGTGGACCGAGCGTGCGAGCAAGGATGAGCTTTTGGAAAGGATGGAAACAAGAAGGAAATTAATATTGAGCATCAGGAAGAGACAACTAAAGTTCCTTGGACATGCCATGAGGAAAGAGGGTTTGGAGAACCTGATACTAACAGGCCAGATAGAGGGGGAAATGACAGGGGAAAGCAGCGGATAACATATTTGAAGGGTCTGAGCAGGTGGATGACAGAACGGGGGTTGCGTGGTGTTACAGGAGAAAGTGTGCTCAGAGCCACCAAGAATAGGGAGACGTGGAAGGCATGGATCGCCTACATCCTGGAAGAACAAGGCACATAGAAGAAGAAGAAGAAGAAGAAGAAGAAGAAGAAGAAGAAGAAGAAGAAGAAGAAGAAGAAACTTTAAATGTATAAATTACTATCAAATTCTTACTTTTAAGGATCGGTTCATCTAACATTTTATAATATTATTTGAAATTAGCACTATTTACATTACATTATTCTGGGATGTGCGTTGTGGTGCAGTGGATATCGACTCAGATCGACAAATCGGGGAGCCGAGTTCAAATTCTAGTTGAATTCCTTGCATTCGCTTTCGAGCAAATACCCTAAGGAAAGACTGGCAACCAGTCTACCGCAGAAAGCAATGGCAACCTACTGTGGGATAATCAGTCAGTCATGTCTCTTACGAGACATGATCGCCCAAAGCGTGTATCACGTATGGCACTTAACTGACATTATTCTGACTACTGTCCTTATCTTTGTTACCACATTTACGACGTTTCGGCCGTTGTACTCTTCGGGCTTCTTCAGGTGCTAGGAATTTCGAACCGAACCCTTTATTACGATCACTTGGTAGACGTTGGTTCGTTCTAGTAATTTAACCCAAAGCTTTGTGAGTTCAATTCTAGTCCAAAGTCGCATTATTCTTTTTTGCGTTCTCAAAATTTGAAGTCAGATTTTTTTCTTTTTTTTTTCTTTGCGAATTCCAGGTCATTTATTTCCACTTTCTGTTCTCAGTATTTGGAATCATTCTTCCTCTTGCGATCCCAGATTTTCGTGAGGGTGGTGTAATAAACAGTGTCTATGAATGAGAATTCAGAGTGCGAGTTCGAATTTCCAGTCGTGTTCATTACATTTACTTGGGAAAGTTTTGAATCTTTTCCAAACAGCTATGGGTTAGGACTTGTATCTGAAAAGATCATTGTTATTTCCAAGAAATTGTAAAGGTAATATCAATTGCAAAAAAGAATTATTCTAACAATACCCAAAATGTGTTCCGGCTTTAAATAACCCATAAAGGGTTGGTAAGCCATAAAAAATAAAACAATCAATCGCAATTCTTTAACTATTTTCAATTGTCATTTAATTTTTATTCAGTATTATTCTTATAGTTTTTTCATATGATAGAAATTCCTCTATACTTCCTCTCCTGGCAAAAATTCGTCCATTTAGATTTGAAATTTGTCCCTTGAATGCCAGGTGTCTCCTGTTTGAGAATTACTAAGTGTTGTCACGGAAATATTAGTGTGACTGCGGTTATCATTGTCCTTTTCTCTCTCTCTCTCTCTCTCTCTCTCTCTCTCTCTTATTCTTTCTTTCTTTCTTTTTTTCTTTCTTTCTTTGTCACTTCAATATTTTAATTACGTAAACGGCTCTTTATAACGTGATCTACTCAATATAACTTAGTACAGCATAACTACATCAAGAGTCACTTCGACGTGGCGTAATGATTAGCATACTTGTCTCGCCGAATCAGTTACGACTGAATAGTGAGTTAGATCTTTACTGGGTGCTCCATACATTCGACCTTGTGCCATATCTAAGCTACGCTTAAAAATCACCAACATTCTAGATCAAGTAAATGAGGATAAGAAGATTGTGAAAGTCTGTCTCCAAATAAGAATAAACATGACACAAAAAATGCTTGCTTAAGGCAACGATCTCTGGTAGAAAATACGCGATTGTCTCATCTGTGTGAAGAACCACATCATTCTCTATTTAATGGAATTTGACTTTAGTTATTCTACAATAAGTATTCCCCTGATGTTATTTTTTATCACGCTGAATTTTGATTTTGAAATATTTAACTATTCTATTTATGAAATTAGTGGATAAGCGTTGGATTAAGTGTATTGAAAAAGAGTCAGTCAGTCAGTTAAGTGCCATACGTGATACACGCTTGGGCGCTGACTGGGCAGAAGATTATCCCGCAGTAGGTTGCCATTGCTTTCTGCGGTAGACTGGTTGCCGACCAAGGCTATAGAACACAATCTGTCCTGCTATTTAACCCATAACTGGAAGGAAGAGACAGATTAATATTTTTCCCAAGGGTATTTGGGCGTAAGTGAATGCAATGAATTCAACTGGAATTCGAACTCGGCTCCCCGAGTTCTCGTTCCGAGCCGATACCCACTGCATCTCAACGTACATCCTCATATGTCATAAAATACTTGTACGAAGTTTTTATAGTTTCATTGTAAAATTATGTGGGTTTTTTAGATATATATAGTTTGTAGATCTTAAAATGTATTGTTGGTAATTTTACTATAAAAATGTATTTTTATATTTTTTTTTTTAGTGTTACCAGTTTGCTATAAAAATAGTGTGTGTCATTTTATTTTGCTATAAAAAATAGTGTGTGTCATTTTATTTTAAAAATGTACTGTTTAATTTTGTTTGGGGTTTGGGTCACTATTTGCCCATACTTGAAACCCTATATGGTGTTGCCACCTCGATTCAGGGTGGACTGGGAACAGCAGTAACTAAAAGGCTCAAAAATCTTCAATTAGAGACTTTGCTGCCGGATGTAGTTTATCGTCATACCCAGGACGGATCATATTCTGTTTTCAGTGAGATTATATTGTTGACCCATGGTTAGAGCATGATATGCGCTTCGACAATTGCTTAATACTAAGATCTCAATTGTTTATCAAATCAATCATTGCTATCGTTAATCAGGTCAACCCCCAGTGAGTGCTGATATTTTTTTTTGTCAGCTTGACTTTGCCCCAAAAACGGAAAAATAATTTCGATTCGCTTTTCTTCTTTATTATTTATACAATTTTGTGTATATTTATTTTTTTAATCATTTCACTTCAAGAAAAGCAATAAAGCCACTAAGACGCAAGGGGTTACTGAGTGTTAGAGAATAATTAGAAAAACTACGATTAAAGGGAGAGGACAAAAAAGAACAAAATTACGAAGACAGAAGATAACGATTGGCATTGCATTTAAATTTTTGAAGTTCAAAGTTGACTGCGAAGCAAGAAGCCGAAAGAGAATTCAACGGGCTAGAAATGCGATAAAAGAAACTAGCAGCATAGAACTTACGGTTATATCTAGCCCTTTCAACTGTAAACCGATGAGACTTTGCCGCCAATCAAGTCAGTCAGTCAGTTAAGTGCCATACGTCATACACGCTTTGGATGATCATGTCTCGAAAGAGACATGACTGACTGGGCAGAAGATTATCACGCAGTAGATTGCCATTGCTTTCTGTGACAGGCTGGTTGCCAGCCAAGGCTATAGAACCCAATCTGTTTTATTATTTAACCTATAACTGGAGGGAAGAGACAGATTTCCCAAGAGTATTTGTGTGTAAGTGAATGCAAGGAATTCAACTGGAATACTGCAGTTAAATTCCTGAAGTCCAGGTACTGCAGAGAAAAGTTCATCATCACAATTACTATGTAAATATTTATAAAAAGCTACGTTACGGTGGCGGGAAAGGGACTGAAACTTAATTACAGCTTAATAAGTTATATACTATTCGCCCCACTGTCAAGCACAATGCAAATCACTACCTATGACTTACGAAATTTATGGTGTCATCATTCAGTAGTAGATATCTTTTTTATTGTTAAGGTCCAAAACAGAGATGTGCGAGTGATTAGAACGTTCGCTTTCTGGCCATGAAGCCAGGGTTTGACTCTTACCATGATCGATTTGTCAAGAAGGTGATTTATTGGAGTTATCGGTCCGGCTGAAGCGATCCTGGTGTGCGGCACCTTTGAAAAGGGCATGAAGACCATACCACAGGTTGACTCAAGCTTTGATGGTTGTGCTAACTCGAAATCACAAGTCATCGTAACCGAGGGTTTGAGCGTCCTGGCCTTGTTCAGACTTGTTCACGCTAGATAACGCGCTCTCTCCCAGAAACTGTAACTAAGGTCTGCTCACCATAGTTGCAATATAAACCACAGTTAAGCTCTGTGGGTGTTAAACAAAAGCCCGAGCAAGCGTCTGCATTGGGGATTAGCTAGCCGCCCCAGTAGACAGGTATTCTCGAATAGCCAGCTATTCTTATTATTGGTGCGAAAAAATAGGATCAGTGAGCAGAGTTCAATGTCGAGCAAATGCATTTGGAAAAACCATGAATCTATCTCCTCTATCCAACTCGAGAGTAGACTGGTATCCGAGCCTTGATTGGCACCTAGTTTAGAAAAAGGACAATTCTGAAGTCGAAACCAGTTGGACAGCTCCAATCTGTAAAAATCTATTTGCTGATAAAACCACATTGAAACCACAGCAACCCCATTCAGAGTGGTTTATCTGTGGCCTTATAATTTACAAGCAGTCTGCAGCTTTAACCAACCAAATTAGCCCCGGGCCCACCAGTAATGAACAGCTCGACAGTAAGCATCGAGAACATTTATTTAGGTTAGCCTTGTCTGGCACAAGGCCATAATAGGTGTTTCTTCGTCAATCATCTACAGAGGTTTGTATGCATGGAAAATTAAGGAAAAATCTATGAAAGAGTGGGTTCGAGAGTGAAAAAAGAAGAAAAAGAAAGACTATAGTAGGTGAGGAGTTTTAGAAAGAAAGAAAGAAAGAAAGAAAGAAAGAAAGAAAGAAAAATAAAGGAAAAAAAGAAAATGAAAGAGAGAAAAAGAAACAGAAATTAAAGAAAAAGGAAAGAGAAAAAGAAAAAGGAAAGAGAAAAGAAAAGAAAAGGAAAGAAAGAAAAAGGAAAGAAATAAGGAAAAAGAAACAAAGGAAAGATAGAAGAAAAAGAAAAAAATGAAAGAAAAAAGTAAAATAGAAAAAGGAAAGAATGAAATATAAAAGAAAAAGAAAAAGAAAAGAAAAGAAAAAGAAAAAGGAAAGAAAGAGAGAACGAATGAAAAATGAAATAATGAACAGAAAGAAAGTGAGACAAAAGAAATAAAGAAAAAAGAAAAAGAAAAATGAAGAAAAAAGAAGGAAATAAAGAAAAGGAAAAAATAAATAAATAAAAAGGGAAGTAAAAAGAAAGAAAGAAAAAGGGAATAAAGAAAGGAAAAGGAGAGAAAAACTTAAGAAAGAAAAGCGAAAGAAAGAAAATGTAGAAATAAAGGAAAATAAATAAAAATGAATTAAAAAGAAACGAAAATAGAGTAAAAAGAAAGAAAAAGGAAAAAAGGAAAAATGAAAGGAAGATAGGTGAAAGAAAGAAAAGAAAAGAAAGAAAAAAGAACAAGAAAAAAAATTAAAAAATAAAGAAAGAAAGAAAAAAGAAAGAAAGAAAGAAAGAAAGAAAAAAAGAAAGAAAGAAAGCGAATATCCGGCAGTAGCAAAAGTTTACTCATATATTGTTTGTGACTTTACGAATAAAGGTATCCATTGTTTTATTTTATTTTATTTTATTTCCCTCCTTCTCGGATAAAGTGAAGTTGCGGAAATACTTGGTCGCATACAGCCACCGGTATCAGCTAGCCGGTAATATGCAGCTGCTCAACTATCCCGTTTGCAGCAGCCAGCTTATCCGATGTTCGCCGTGCTAAAAGAACGAATTGTTATATCGCTTTGTTTTTCTGTTCTTGTCTTTTAATGTGCTTTCAACATGTGAAGTCCTCACCGGATTTTAATTCAACGGTCAGGAAATAAGATAAGAACACCTTTCCTCTCTACAGAAAATCTAACAATTTTTTCACCCTTTAACCTCTGTTCTGTTTTTGAGGTCGGGATCTATTTGTTCGGCCGTGTGTTGCTCTTAAACAACTGTATCTATTGATAAAGAAAAAGAGGTAATAATAATAATAATAATAATAATAATAATAATAATAATAATAATAAAAGGACTTTCTACGATTGTTTGTTGTAGGTTTGCAAATATCTATTTTGAGAAAGTTAAAAGGATATAATGGCCGATGTTAACTATTCATAATTACGCTTCGAAAAGTTAAAAAAGAAAAACGATGAGAAATTTGAGTCGTTCTGTTTGACTGTTTAAAATTTGGAATCGTTTTTAATGAAAACTTTGAAATGTTCCTGTTTATTTGTCTCTTTAGAACATAGGCGATCATAAACTTCCTCTTGCCCCTATCCCGTGTCATTCTTAACATCTATCCACTTAATATCTCTCCCAAACCCTGTTCTGCCATCCACTTGCTCAAACCCATCAAGTATGTCTCGCGTTACTTTCTCCTGTCTTTCCCTCTATCCGTCTTGTGCGCATTAGATTCTCTAAGCCTTCCTTCCTCATTACATGTCCCAGAAACCTCAGCTGTCTCTTCCTGATACTAAGTATAAGTTTTCTTTTTGTTTGCATTCTCTCTAAAATCTTGTTGTTGCTCACATGTTCTGTCCATTGGATCCTCAGTATCCTTCTGTAGAACCATATTTCTGTTGATTCGAGCCTCTCCTTCATCCTTGAGGAGATTGTCAAGCATTCGCTGCCATACAGGAAAACAGACATCACATAACAGTCCAGTATGTGCGTTGTGGTGCAGTGGATATCGACTCGGAACGAGAAATCGGGAATCGAGTTCGAATTTCAGTTGAATTCCTTGCATTCACTTACGCACAAATACCCTTGGGAATGGTGTTAATCCGTTTCTTTCCTCCAGTTATGGGTTAAATAATAAGACAGATTGAGTTCTATAGCTTTGGATGGCAATCAGTCTACTGCAGAAAGCAGTGGCAACCTACTGCGGGACAATCTTCTGCCTAGTTAGTCATGTCTCTTTCGAGACATGATCGCCCAAAGCGTGTATCATGTATAGCACTTAACTGACTGACTCTTTTCTGAGTTCCAATACAATATCCCTGTCTCTCAATATATTACTAAGCCTCTAGGATGCATCCTTAGCCATGCCAATACGCTGTTGCATCTCATTGCCGCACTTTCCGTCGTCTGTTAGAACACTTTCCTGGTATTTAAATTTTTGTACCAGCTTCATTTCATTATCCCTTATAGTTGGCATTTTGGGCTCCTCTTTCCACTGATGACCATGCACTGCAAAACTGATAATTTTTAAAAAATTAAAAAAGAAAAATTGATCACGTTGAAACAACTGTTCCCGTACGATCAGCGAAGTTAAGTAACGGCGAGTTTTTTCAGTGGCTAGATGGGTGACCGATTGGGAATACCCGGTGCTGTAAGTTTGCATGTGCGGGTGATGTAATGGTGTTTTCAAGGTTAAAATTGGGATCATGAAGCTTTCCAGTGAATAAAATGAGAATACCCGGTTCCATAAGCTTGAAGGTGCGGGTGGTGGAGTTTATAAGAAATGAAAGAATCGAACTCTGAAATTTAATTTTCTTTTGATTGCAATTGGTTAAAAAGAAATGAGAAACACACAAAAAATAAAATGTCAGAAGTTTATTCTTTATATTTTAATTAAGAGAACGAAATGCGTCGGCTCAGAATAGTCTCGTGTTTTATACTGAAACACACACACACAAATACATATATATATATATATATATATATATATATATATATATATAACATAGTGATGATCCACGTATACTGTCTTAATATGTATAGGAATGAATATTACTAAAAAGTTTTGAATTTAAAAATGTACTTTTTTGGGACAGTATTTGTTTATTTTTATTATTGTATTTTATATTTCAGACCGCCCTCAGTCCTTCATCAGAAACGAGTGATATTCGGACGCTATCGTGAAATACGTTTCTAATTCAAATTTAAAAATCACTCGTTTCTGATGAAGGACCGAGGGCGGTCTGAAATATAAAATACAATAATAAAAATAAACAAATACTGTCCCAAAAAGTACATTTTTAAATTCAAAACTTTTTATTAATATTCTTTCTTATATATATATATATATATATATATATATATATATATATATATATATATTTGGTGTCAGTCGGAGTAGCTACCCACTAAGCCATATGCGCATGGAATCAGAGAAGAGACAATTTTAACGTGTTGTGTATAAGCAGGGTATATACATACCAGTCACCGAAAGAACTCAATTCATTTCTAAAGAGTAATGCATATATCACAGAAGTGGAAACTGTTTATAAAATTTTCTTCTCTAGAGAGCTCAATCGCAGTGAGACCATAATATATTAGTCCTCCACATACAAGCCTGCTTTCGCTGTATCATATCAGTGTGGCTAGACACATCCACTTGCTTCTGGCCGGGATCGAAACTCGACCGATTTGGTGTCAGTCTGAATTGAGCTGTGATAATGTTTAGTGCCAAGATTATAGATTTTAGTTTTGCTGATAAATGCTGTTTTGGCAAGCAGGTTTTATAGTGTTTTCGGGGTGTAGATAGAGCGTTGACAGTTTTAGTGCAAAGAATTTGTCACTTTCCACTAAAACTATATATATATAGTCATCCGCAGAAAGATCTGTTTCGCACTATCACGGCTTATCAATACGGTTAGACTCCCATTGCTTTTAACACAGGATTGAAACCCGACCTAATTGGCGTCAGTCGACGATTCGACATCTGAGCTATGGGCGGTCAGTAGAAGAAAGAAGACTTTTTGGCGCGTATATTATCATTATACACGCTCAATAGCTGAGAGTGTTCTAATTCATTGCTGAATGAACGATGCGTATTTGCTAGAGTAGCTACTGTTTTTCAAAGTCTACCATTCTTCCAGGGTGCTCAATCAGGGTGTGATATGCGCGTGTGCGCGTGTGTATAGGATGAATATTGATATCAGAAATGTGTATAGGATGAATATTGATATCAGAAATGTGTATAGGATGAATATTGATATCAGAAATGTGTATAGGATGAATATTGATATCAGAAATGTGTATAGGATGAATATTGATATCAGAAACAAAAGTGAAGATGATGAGACAAATTAGGAAATTTTATTTTCGATGGGTTTCTATTTTAACCTGAGGAAACTGAGTTAAAGAGAACATACGCATTCCAACAAAACTTGTTGCTAATTAAATTTTAAATTTTTTAACTTATTCTCACCATCTTTATATATATATATATATTTTATGGGGACTAACCCATATGAGACATGCACTTGTCTAAGCTATATATAAGTAGCAGTTCTGCTTTGAGAGAGAGAGAGAGAGAGAGAGAGTAGAATCTATTCCAGCATAACTCTGACAGCCGCGTGAAATAATCGTTCATTGGTATATGTTTCTACCACTGTCTTTGTTATATATTTGTTTAACACTATTCCGTCTTTGTGTCTTTATTTCTGGCCCAAAGGACCATGAAAACTTACGAGGTCAAAATATATGAATATGTATATATATCTGCAGACAGATCTGTTTCGCTGTATCACAGTTCATTAGTACGGTTAGACATCCGATTGGTTTTAGCCTGGATTGAAATCTGAGCGAATTTACATCAGTCGGCGATTCTACCTCTGAGCTATAATGTGGAGAAGTTTGTTACATCTGAGCAGAGTCATGTCGACTTCCAAGTTTCGTAAAGTTATTATTATGATGCCCTCATTCCTCATGGCTTATTTACAATATATATATATATATATATATATATATATATATACTATAGTCATCTGCAGACAGATCTGTTTCGCTGTATTACAGCTCATCAGTACGGCTTAGACTCCGGTCGCTTCCTATCCCAGGATTGAAACCCGACCGAATCGGCGTCAGTCGGCGATTTTACCTAGGCCACGAGCGTCTGGTAGAAGGAGGCAGGCTTTTTAGCGCGTATAAACACGCCCAATAGCTAGAGTGCTCCAATTCATTATCGAATGAGTTATGCGTATATACCGGAATAGCTACTGTTTACAAAGCCTTCCACTCTTCCAGAGTGCTCAATCAGGGTGTGTGTGTGTGTGTGTGTGTGCGTGTGTGTGTGTGTGTGTGTGTGTGTGTGTGTGTCTTCATGGTGGTCATTTCAATAGAATACCCGGAAAAATACCGAGTTCACAATTTGAAAATTATATAAATAAAAATTTAATCTTTAAAATAGCGAAATCATTTTTTAAAGACTACATAAAATCACTTTTCAGCTTAAAGAAATGGTGAATTTTGATTCACCTACATTTTTTTTACATTTCACCTGTCAATCAATACAATCTATAAAATTTTAAAAAAGATATCAGAATCCGATAAATAATGCAAACGTAGCGTTAGTATCCGTACGTTTCGGCCATGAGGGAAAAGAGCTCGGCCAGTAAAAATCCAGAACTGCCCAGACCCTGGCTGGTAGAATCCAAAAGAAAGGGTCAAAAAATTTAGTCTTGTACCGACACAGCAGCAAGATTAAGTCGTAAAACAGACCTACGTAAAACTATGTATCCTGTATATGTTACCTTATGGAATATACAGCAACAACCTCACCAGTCAACATTGCCACTGTGGTAAGCGTTGGTGATTCCACGCCTAACGTTTGTTAGAACCACCTTTTCAATTCAGATTTTTATTCTCATAGACTGTATGCCAACCAAAACTAAAGAGTCCATTTTTCTCTGTATTCAAAAACCGTCAAATTTGTAAATGAATTCATCACATGATAAGACACTGATAGTATCGAAACAAAATGGCTACTTTTGTCGTGATATTATAACATATTTATTTTATAAATTCAAATTAATATTATTAGCTTCACTTTGCATTGAGCACTTTTTTAAGAATCACATG
>JBBBDQ010000887.1:4215000-4312500 GCA_037127315.1 Ascarosepion bandense | reverse complement strand
GGAGAACTTAAACACAGAGGACATATCCAAGTCAATAGCGTCAGAAGGAAACATTGAGTAACCATATCTAACTAGTTGGAATTGATGACAAAACAGGGACTGAGAAGTGTGTTAGAGTAAAATCTTTGCTTAGAGCTATAAAAAATCAGAAGTTGCAGAGGGCCATGATTGCCCACCATCTGAAGGAAAAAGATACGTAAAAAGATATTTAATGCACCAGAAGCAGTTATAGAAATTTTCAAAAGGCACGATTTGTTGAACTAACGAACTCTCTGGAATACAAAAATTTTTAAAAGTCTGCTGCTATTCTCAACCGTTGGACATCCCTCTCCAGATCTTTAAACTGTTTGAAGAAAATAGCGGTTGCTCTTCTTTCTGCTTTTGGTTCAGTTTATTCCTAGGAAAAAAATTTTTCTCACATGAAAACCATGTTAAGTCCGCGACGAAGTTGCCTAACATATGAATATTTAGAAAATTGTGTAAAACTCAAAGTAACAAAGTATGTTGCCGATATTGAGCAATTGGCTAAGACCATACAAGGGCAAGGCTTCCATTAATAATAAAACTATAAAAAAATCTTTTAAAACAGTTTACTTCTATTAACATGGTTTAAATATTATTGTGTATATTACAATATAAAATATATTATATATATTATAGAACAGGTATATTGACCTTGACTTGTATAAAAAATGCCTATGCTTTTGGCACACTGAATGAGTCTGCTGACCCCTGATGTGGGACATCATATCGGTAAGCTATTTCATCAGCCACTCCAGGTTAAGAGATTTCTCGCAGGATTAACGAAACAACGATTGATAAAAAAAGGGTTGATAAAAATAACCGATATTTCTGATGGTAATGGCAATTGTAACATTAGCCGCTTCTCTATAAGGAAACATTTGACATTCAATGACCGAGTAGCCAGTATTGTTTTCGGTTGAAAATAATAAGATCTTTCTTTTACAACAATCTTCTTTAATAAAACAGGTTTCTCATGTCCAGTAGTTTTTATAGCTCTTTTTAGTTTTGAGGGGGGGGGGTTAATGATAGTTTAGATATTTTAAAATATGTTGGGCGGAACGCGTGGCAGCCATATAATTGTCTGAAGCTGTTCAGGTTATTTAAGAAAAAAAGAACTTGATTTTTCAGATCAACGTCCTGGTTTTGTAGACATTTGCGATGTTGGGAAAAACCACCACAGGTACAGCCTATTCTATGTTTAATTTCTTTTTCTCTTATAATTAATTCGTTATAATTCAGCGATTCCCAAACTTTCCTGGGGGGGAAATTTGAACCTACCAGTGGGGAAATAATTACACTCCCTACTAAATAAAAAATCTCATACGTTGCGCGCTTGCTAAAACTAACCCTGATATTGATGCACTGGTGCACAAGGAGCAACATCAACCTTCTCACTAATTTAATTCTGAAGTAGAAGAGCAAACAAAAGTTCTAACCGCTCTCTATGGCTATGCTTAGTTGTTACTAACTGGTCTCTATCCCATTTACTCTGTAACTATAAGCTTATCAGTATATTTGTATATTTGAAAAATAAATTAGTAAGTAGTTTCAGTGCGTTTTAACTGCTATTTTTCTCATACACATGAAGGGGGAAATCTGGATGGTTGAACTGGGTGTAGGTGGAAAGGATGAAACAAGCTTGGGAACCACTGTTATAATTGGTCCATGCGTCGAGCTAATCTTTAAGAATATCTTTTGATTTAGGTTAATATTTTTAAAAGGCATTTCCCGAAAGTAGTTTGTATTACTATGAACGGTATTATTTTTTTTAATTGGTAAACATGCTTGGGTTGGTATCTATTTTTATTATTTTTTTATACTTAAAATGTGAAATTAATATCAACCAAATTAGACCAATTGCATCTAACAAAAGAAGAATGCGCCTCCCAACAAGAAACCAATCTGTATACAATTTTTCTATCTTGGAAAACACTCCCATAGTCAAAATGTGCCGGCCGTTGCGAATTTGGCCACGAGAGACCACCATGGTAGAGCAAATTTTAGTTACATACTCTAAGAATATAGATCTCTTCAAATATGCTAGCTTCATTTTCCCTGCAATTTTCTGGGTCTATCTTACATTTCCCTACGTGGTGTAATAGTTAACAAGCTTATCTCGCTAGAATCATTACAACTAAGTAGTGAGTTCGATCCTCACTGAGTAGCACATAGTCTCGGCCTTGTGCCCCTTCTAAGCTGAGGTTAGAAAAAAGGTCTTCTAAACTGATGTAATGGTTAGAAAGCTTGTCTCGCTAAATTATGACTCAGTTGTACGTACAATCCTCACTTGAGGTCCCGTATTTTGGCATGGTACCGCATCTTAATCAAAGTGTCATACGTGATACACGCTTGGGCGATTATGTCTTCAAAGAGACATGACTGACAAGGCAGAAGATTATCCAGCAGTAGGTTGCCATTACTTTCTGCGGTATACTGGTTGCCAGACAAGGCTACGAACCCAATCTTTCTGTTATTTAACCCATAACTAGAGGGAAGAGACGGATTAGTGCCTTTCTTAAATGTATTTGCGCGTAAGTAAATGCAAGGAATTCAACTGGAATTCGAACTCGGCTCCCCGATTTCTCGTTCTGAGTCGATATCGCACATCTAGGATGGATGGGAAAGGTATTAATCCGTCTCTTCCCTCCAGTTCTGGATTAAATAGCAGGACAGGTTGGGTTCTATAGCCTTGGCTGGCAACCAGTCTACCGTAGAAAGCAATAGCTATCTACTGCGGGGTAATCTTCTGCCTAGTCATGTCTCTTTCGGGACATGATCGCCTAAGCGTGTATCACGTATGGTACTTAACTGACTCACTGACCGCATTTTAGCTACGCTTTCAAGAACATGACTGTCTTTATAAGCACAGTACTAGATTTGCGTCAAGGTTTCAAAAGTTGACAGTTGAAATGGCTGGATGTATTCGTAAGTTCCACGTTAACAGTTCCTTCTAACGCGCTTCTCGCTTGTGGAACTCTTTTCCGGCTCGTTGCCTTCTAGTTAAAGTTGATCG
Source organism: Ascarosepion bandense (assembly GCA_037127315.1). Classification (NCBI taxonomy): domain Eukaryota; kingdom Metazoa; phylum Mollusca; class Cephalopoda; order Sepiida; family Sepiidae; genus Ascarosepion; species Ascarosepion bandense. The sequence continues at coordinate 4,309,463 of JBBBDQ010000887.1, read as the reverse complement.
AATAAAATGCAATGTCAACCGTTATCTTCTGTCTTCTTAATTTTTCTTCTTTTATTGTCTTCTCTCGTTGATAGGATATTTGTCTCATATTTTCTAACATTCAATAACCTCTTACTTCTTAGTTAGCTTTATTGCCTTGCTTGGAGTGAAGTGATAAAAAAGCAAGCAAATACAATGCTACCCAAATTAGATCCATCTACCCTGTTAGAATAAGCTCTTTATGACCTCATCTGTTGCCAATAGATGTCTGAATGAAAAAGAATTCCAACATTTCCAGGCTTACCATGATTTCGAAGACTCAAACCGGGTGACATCATTTTTTTTTAAATTGTAGGTTTAGTTTCCCTGCATAATAATTTCATGGCCTAACCCGCCTGAAGGTTCAGGTCTCTCTCCTTCTCTCTTTCACACACACACACACACACACACACACACACACACACACACACACACACACACACACACACACAGGTGCATACACACGTACAAAAAAAACGAAAACGTAAAAAGATAACAGTTTATATCACTGTAGCAGACCTCTCAAAGCGAGACAGTCCCGACCAAATTGCTTTATGGTAAGCCTGCCTTCCCCACGACCACCACTACTCTCTCTCTCTCTCTCTCTCTCTCTCTCTCTCTCTCTCTCTCTCTCTCTCTCTCTCTCTCTCTCTCTCTCTCTCAAATTTGCGGAACTATTTCGCTATGCATTACGTTTTCACAGGAACGCGAATTCTCAGATCATGAAAATAAACTCACGAATTAAAAAGGACTCAAGGGAACGTTACTGATTATTCCAAATGCACATTGCACTTTGTAACGAATGAATTATAAATTTCTCTAAGTGGGACTCACTCCTCTTCTGCTTACATCATTCATTCACGCATCTATACAGAAAATTAATATTCAAATTTATATATATATATATATACGTGTGTGTGTGTGTGTATGTGTGTGTGTACCATTGTAAACAAGTGGTTGTTGAAACGGTTATTTAACCACTTCACATGATCTTAGCAAACAACAGAATGTTTGTTGATGATTCTACTTAAGATTTACGTAGGACGGAGGACATTTCAATAACGGCCCATATACTCACGTGCGACAAATAGATAGATAGATAGATAGATAGATAGATAGATAGATAGATAGATAGATAGATAGAAAGAAACAGACTTGCAATAGATAGATAGATAGATAGATAGATACATAGATAGATAGAAACAGACTGGCATTAGATAGATAGATAGATAGATAGATAGATAGATAGATAGATAGATAGACAGACTTGATTAGAAATAGATAGATAGATAGATAGATAGATAGATAGATAGATAGATAGAAAGAAACAGACTTGCATTAGATAGATAGATAGATAGATAGATAGATAGATAGATAGATAGAGATAGATAGAAAGAAACAGACTTGCATTAGATAGATAGATAGATAGATAGATAGATAGATAGATAGATAGATAGATAGATAGAAAGAAACAGACTTGCATTAGATAGATAGATAGATAGATAGATAGATAGATAGATAGATAGATAGATAGAAAGAAACAGACTTGGATTAGATAGATAGATAGATAGATAGATAGATAGATAGATAGATAGATAGATAGATAGAAACAGACTGGATTAGATAGATAGATAGATAGATAGATAGATAGATAGATAGATAGATAGATGTGTGCGTTTGTGTGTATGCGTGTGCGTGCGTGTTTGTGTGTGTGTCTATTTGTAGGATGTATAACAGTACCCGAAACAAAGTGAAAAGGATTAGAGAAAATGGAAAATTAACAACGCGTTTTTTTTCCAGAGAGAACATACGCTTTCGGCGAAACGCGTTGCTAATAAAAATTTCAAATATATACAGATAGATAGATAAATAGAGAGAGAGAGAGAGAGAGAGAGAGAGCGAAAGATATATATATATATATATATATATATATATATATATATATATACACACTAATGTCAACACCAAGTAGCAAGAATATGTTTCATACTTCTATTTATTCATACCCAAACCCCATCCTCGATATCCTCATCCGTCTATCACCCTTCTTCCGACATTTCCTATAACTATAACTTTCTCATCACTTTCCCCTATGTAACACCCCTGCGCAATAGTGGCAGTGGAATGCCTTGCTTGGAGTGACATGATTATATATATATATATATATATATATATATATATATATATATATATTCTAAATTATATTTTAGAACATGTACAATTTTTTTATGTATCCACTACAAATCATACATTTGTTTCGACATTGAAACTACAATGTCTCATCAGGTGGTGCGGACAGGAATGGAAAGCCTCTTTTCTTATATTTGGTTATTTGGTGAGTTGTGTGTGGGATGTTGGTAGGGACCAGTGATAAGGGAACAAGTCTTGTGAATTGTCCGTTTTTGAAGAAAGTGGTGTGGGTAGTGAACACAGCTGATTAATGAGTGTCTTGGAATCCTGTAGACAGATTTAACATTAGCAGTTCGCATTGTAAGTTTTATGATCTTGCAACTATACTTTATCCTTTGAGTTTTTTAGAGGAGTTATTCACTCGGATATATATATATATATTATAAAGGAAAACTTAACACGTCATATTAGTTATAAACTATAGTTCATTTCAATGAGCTTAATTAGCTCATATCTTCAGACTCTTTTACAATATTGCCTCCATCTGGCATAAAATTTATGCCGGAAAGAACGTTTTCTTAAAATGAAGAAATAATAATAATAATAATAATAATAATAATAGATTTACCTATTAACAATTTATATTAAGGAAATCTTGTTGGATTATCCTCACCGTTTACGGACTGACAACTATACCTATATATATATATATATATATATATATATATATATATATATATATTAATCATATCACCCCAAGCAAGGCGAAAACGCCACTGATGCGCAGGGGGCTACATAAGAGTGAAAAGATTGGAAAAGAGAAAAACCGGAAACCGCATCCTAAACAGGAAACAAGGGATGATCCTCTTCACCTGTTCAATAGACGTGGGTGGAGTGTGAACCGGGCGATAGTTTAGTCTATCTACTCCAATTGAAAAAAAAATAAAATAAAATAAAAAAAGAGTGAAAAGATTAGAAAAGAGAAAACACCTAGAAATGGGTGACCAATTGGAAATACCAAGTGCTTAGATGTGCAGGTGGTACAACGAATAATGTCTCCAAATTATTAATCAGAGGGCCATGTTCCAGTTCCCATGAGGTTGGTTATATTCACTTACATGCAAATATCCTTGAGAAAGGTATGAATCCACCTCTTCTCCCCCCCACCAGCTATGATTTAATTAGTAAAACCTTTCTCACTAAACCATTATTATCTCCCACCCCCACACACCAAACAAATTCTTACAATCTAAAAATATTTTCTGGCTTCAAATAACTTGCTAAGCTGTAAATAATGAATCAATAAGTCAACACATCAAAATGAATTTCTGATAGATTTGACCCAATATGAACAGTTATGAAATAATAGCTGTCATTCTTACCAAATATTTCTGGTCCTAATATTTTAACTAAACAGGGTGTACCTTTATGACTCAAAATAAAAGTGCTAGGAAAGACCCCCCACCACCACCCGCTATCTTTAATTCTCCAGTGGCTTATACATACAGCCCACTAAAGAAGTAGTTGCCCTTGATCTGAAACTCACACTGAGATATGAAATTGACAGTCACCATGTAATGTTGATTTCTATGTCTATGCTATGTATCTATATCCTACGTCAGTGGCACAACTCAGTTTCATGACTTAATCATCAGTTACACGTTTCAAATTTTGAAATATGCACCTGATGATTATGTAATGCATGAAACTGAATTGTGCCACCAACATAGGATAATATGTATATTTATTAATATATAAAATTAATAAATGTGTTTAGGCTATATTGAGCACTGTTTTATTAACACCTGAATAATATTTTAATAACACATCACTCAATAAGTCCTGGACCTGACATATAGATGATGCGAAGAATAAAATCCATATTATTTTTATAAAGTACTAATCTTCAAATGGCATGTGACAAAATGCCCAATGAGATTATTAGTTTACAAATTACAGTTATTTAAGTGAAACTACTGTTGCAAATGTTCAAAACAATGGAAAAATCAGAATTTCATATTGATAAAGCATTGCTTTCAGATAGGAAAATAATACTGTTCAAGCAAAGCAATGTCTTGATAAGTGTTATTCAGACTGCTTCATCGGAAACAATGGTTAGGAGGCAGTATGCTGACTTTAAATGCGATTGTATAGACACAAATGCTGAATGCTCAGGTCACCCAAAATCAGCAGTTGTCCCAGGAAACACCAAAAAACTCCACAAACCTTTTTGGCTGATTGTAAATTGAAGCTGCATCAGATAGGAGAAGAGTTGAACATATCAGAAGGCTGTATATTCACCATTTTGCATGAACATTTGTTAATGAGAAAGCTGTGTTCAAAGTGGGTGCCGTGTTTGTTCACAGTCAATCAAAAACAACAACACATCAATGATTCAGAGCATTGTTTGCAACTATTTCAACGCAACAAAAAGTTCTTGTGTAAATATGTGTCAATGGATGAAACATGGATCCACCACTTCTCTCCGGAGTCAAATTGGCAGTCAGCTGAGTGGAGTGGACAGCAGCAGGAGAAATTCATCCAAAGCAACCAAAGATACAAACATCAGCAGGTAAGGTTTTGGCCTCTGTGTTTTCGGATGTGCAAGGTATTTTGTTCATTGATTACATTGAGAAAGGAAGAACCATCAACAACAAATAATATATAGCATTATTAATATGTTTTTAGGAAGAAATTGCCAAAAAACGGCCACAAATGAAGAAGAAAATGTGATCTTTCACCAAGACAACACACTGTGTTGCAAGTAGATTGCAGTGATGGCAAAACTACATGAATTGCATTTCAAACTGCTTCTACATCCACCTGATTCTCCAGATTTGGCCCCCTGTGACTACCTGCTGTTGGCAGACTTCAAAAGAGATTTCGCTTTAATGAAGAAGTAATATTGGAAACTGAAGCATATTTTGAAGTCAAAGACAAATCGTTCTACAAAAAGGCATCAAATTGTGAGAGAAGCATTTGAATTAGTATATCACTCTAAAAGGGGACTGTGTTGATGAATAAAATTGAATTTTATCTAAAACTTGTCGTTTTATCAGGCTTGGGATTTATTGTGCGATATGTTGTGGTGTGGAGTGACTATCTCCTATCCACCGGGTTCCCAGGTGGTGGATCGGGGAATGACTTCCAGATACTGGAGGTTAGCTGCGAATATTCAATAAGCAGTCCCAGACCAACTAGCAGGCTATTCTGAGGGTGTGTGTGGGGTATGCCCTGGTCAGGTGTACTTCCTAGAAATGCATACAGATACCTGTTGTAAAAGGTAGTCTCAGGCGAGTGTTTGGCGCCTTGTAACCAAACTGACTCAAAACCTGGTTGAGCGAGGTCTGTTGACCTTGGTTGGTGACTCACATTGTGTTGATCACGAATAAATAGCGTTTGGACGCTAGTGGAGATGACAACTCTGCGGATTTAGAGGAAGTAAACATCGATAAACTATCCTGCTATTTCCTTGGTTAGCAGTAGTTCATGTGGCGCCCAACATAAGAGTGGTAGCGGTTCAGAGAACAGCGTGGTTGCAGGATGACCATCTACTTGACAATGGACAAGCACATCGCTCCAGTTAGCGGCGAACTATGGCGAGATGGTGACTCGACAAATACCCGTTCTCCTTTGGAGAGTTTGGCGTTAGGAAGGGCATCCAGCAGTGAAAATTTTGCTTCAAATTTCATATGTCATGTCAAATCCAGATATAGTTAGTAATAACGGGGCTGGAAGTAATAGTGAAGGTGTCGTTCATGGTTGGGTGGGTCACTTTGTTGTGGGTCCCATCAGACCGTTAATGAACATCAGACTTGGACGGCATGGCAGAACTTCCAACTCTCAGGCACGGGGGAAAAAGGGAAGTAAAACCGGACAGAAGATGTTACATGTGTGTATTTACACACACACACACACACACACACACACACACACACACACACACACACACACACACACACACCCTTGTGCAAATTAATTGAAGTAATTGCTTTAGTTTTCTTTCTTTCACCATAGAGTTAGTTTTAGATCCACTGGAGTAACGTAACTGCATCAGATTTTTATCACGCCAACACGCTATTGTTGCGACTGTTGATTAGGTGTCCATAGTCATTTTCTGTGATAGATGTTACTCCAAGAAATCATATAAAAATTGTCATGCTGCATGAAAACACTGGTAAGATTTACAAAGAGATCATAGATATTGTTGGTGTTAGCCTTTCAACTATCAGTCATGTCATCAAGACAAAGGAACAAACTGGATCCATAAGTCCAAGATGTAAAGAAAAATGGAGTCAGAAAAGAAAAATGCCAAGAGACGTATACATGATCAAGGAACGTGTGAAATATCTTAAAACATCATTCATCTTGTTTCAATAAATTTGCACAAGGGTGTATATGTATAGATATATAATGAAATTGGTTTGGGTCCTAATTTCTGCAATAATTCATGTAGACACATTGTATACCTGAAATACTGCTTGTTTTGATTTATTATCTACAACTGGGCAATGAGTAAATTGTCATCATTTTATATTTTCAATTTCATGCATGCAAATTGTTTTTGATTTTTTTCCTTTTTTTTTTTTTGTCAACTGCACAGTATAATAGGATCACTTGATTGTTTTTCCCTACCAGTCAAGGAGTCAGTTTCAATGGAGCTGATTGCTCTTTATGCCATTATCTGATACTTAAGAGTTGCAAACTGCCATTATTATCCTTGAGAGGAATAGTAGAATGGTTCCCCATTGCATTCTCCATAGTGATTTTACTAATACGTCTCGTTTGTTGGCCATTAAAACTTGGAATTTCTCTTCCCTTATTTTTCATGCGACTCGATTACTGACCACTCTCTTTGTCCACACTGAAGTTGGGAAGAGAAAACAGTTTAGCCACGATGATTCAACAAAAATAAAATAAAACTGATGACTATTTTGGTTTGAATTTGGGGAAAAGTTTGCATTAAAAACAAAAAATACAAACAAAACAATTATTATAAAAGCAATGAAAGGAGTATGAGGAATAGAGAACATTAGCAGATAATAGAACGGATGTATTATTTACATGAACTCTACTGAGCTGAACAAATAAAAACAAATCCAGGAAGGTTTTTAGAGGCAAATAATAAGAAATCTAATGTCATATCTGTAACTAATCTTTAGAATTAAATTTCAGATAAAATACTACAAAAACATTTTAGATAAATATCACAATGGTTCTAAGATAAAAGTATTATAAAAAAAACCTCATAAAAACTGGCTTGTTATCTGGGAATGTACACAGTAAATTCAACAGGTTCCATGACAGATTTATTACAATAATAATAATGAATTGAAAAGGGATGGAACAGCCAATGGACTTTGGTGATAGGGATGCAGAAAATAGACATTGTTATTGAGAGAGAGAGAGAGAGAGAGAGAGAGAGAGAGAGAGAGAGAGAATGACATTTTCTGGGTCAAATAAGGAACTAGTTTTATTTGACCAACTCCACTCCACATTAAATGGCAAGTAAGCTTTAATATCCATTATATCATGAAGACTTTTAATCAGAGAAAAATCTCTGAAAGATTCATTCTATTACTTACACTAACTGAACAGTGTCTAGATGGATATGTCATACACATTTTCATTTTTGTCCTTTTGAACATACCACAAAGATCTTATCTGCTCAAGATCATCAGCTTTATATATTATCAGGAATGTAGTATCAATTTATCAGTCAGAAAACAGTGATTAAGAAACAGAAATAACGGATACATAATCATGAATACATAAATATAATAAGATGCAAATATTTTGCTGAAAGATTACAAATTAACCAGCATTTATGCATATTTTGTGAGGTGCTTACCAGCTTAGGGCTCTTGACATGGAAGAAAATATTTAGGAGACTTTTTTTTTAATAATATCAAACCGAGCAAGGCGGTAACGCCACTGATGTGCAGGGGGCTACATAGGTGTGAAAAGATTGGAAAAGAGAAAACCGGAAACCGCATTCTAAACAGGAAACAAGGGATGAGCCTTTTCACCTGTTCAATAGACGAGGATAGAGTGTGAACCGGGCGATGAATAAAATTAAATATCTATATATTCCATTCTCAGCCTGAGTATCGTAAAGACTACATTCACTCCTCAGGAATCCCGATCTTAATTAGTAGAATTTTACAGTCAGATTTCCTTTCGAGTAGATGTAATCTCCGCGAGGCTTCGTGTAAAGACAGGATAGGTGAATATTAAATTTTATCACCATTAATGTTGTCTAAAATTTATGATATTGTTTATAGATTTTAGTCACGTGCAAAACGAAATCTTTGTTAAAATATCAACGATTGAAAATAAGCTACGTATGAATGATGACTTTGAATGTCTTCGCTCCTGAGATCTTGCTCCACTATGCCATCCCTGATTTCTCTTGGTCTGGTACGGTTTATGATACGCTGTGATGTCTCTAGCGGTGGGTTGTACTCGGTTGTGAGTTTGAGGCCATTCACTTGACGTGCCCGAATCATCTCCAACCGACATTTTTTTTTTGTTTTTTATCGGCTGGCTCTTGCACAAGGTCACAGAAAGGAGAGGATAAGTGATTCAGTGCTTGAAGAACTGGACTATACAGTGTATCTGTAGCTATTCTTAAACTGACACCAGGGAATTCAGCAGAAAGAAACTCCTCAAATATGCTAGTTCTATAAGTTTGAACTTCTATACGTACATGGCACAAATTTCAAAAAGAAGACTAATCAGAAGGACTTCATATTACCACTAAGCTTCTCAGAAATAACTCAAAAGCTGCTTTAGTAAAAGTAACAGGGAATACTTAAGATACCTCCACTAAATCGCTAAAAAAACTGCATGGTATGAATAAAAAAGGTCCCAAAAACAAACTTTTTCCATCAAAATATCATTTATATTATTATTAAGAGGAAAGATCAAAGTAATTATTAATTATTTTTAAAAAATTTTTAAACCCTTTTAACATTTTCGAAATTTTGACAGAAAATCTTGTTTTAATTTGAGTTAGTTGGTAACCAAAACGTTACGACTGTTTACAATGGAAAACGTAATGATTACATCACCCACTTTGTCCGTTGACAAACATTAATTTGAAAATTCTCGCAAAAATTATCAGATTTTAATGAAACTTTCAGTACTCATTTACAAATGAATGAAATTATTTTTTTTTTTAAACTTGGTAATTTTTTCTTTTTTTTGCCTCTGTTACCCTCTTTACACGTAAATCCATGAAATTTTAATAAGTTTCAGTGTTATGGTCTATAATTTTGCTAGTTAACGCAGGACTCATTGGGAAATATAAATCATTTAATTTTTATTCTAAATTTCCTCTTCTGTCCGAAAATCTGCTCCGAAGAGTAAAATAAAAAATGCAATAAAACTCTGATATTATTTAATTTGATAAGCTTTTAATTGCTTGAATAAATTATAACAATTAAGAACCTTATAGTCTGAAGATAAATTTTTTTTTCGATAACTAATGAAAATTTAAAAGAATCGTTTGCATTTTTTTGTTATAATAATTTATAAAGTTTAAAAAGTATTTTTAAAATCTTTAAGCAACTGAAAGATGTTTTGGTTAACAATTGATGATTATATTGTCTATCGAAAATTGAAAAGTTTAATAAAAATCGTTCTTAACACATATTTTTTAAAATAATTTAAAACTTTTTTTGTGCATGTGATTTTTTTTTGTATGGTAATTTCTATGTGCAAATTAAAAGATCAGAGGTTCCTCCTTTACCCGAAAAAAATTTGTACAATTTTGTCACTTATAAACGCCATACACTTTTTATCTCTAATCAGTACCAGTCAACAAGTTCTTGATTTACGGTGCGGATAGGTGAAAGTTCAAATCTGTGATTAAGAAATAGTCTTATTTTAAATTTCACATTATAGACAATTAATACTTGTGTAAATAAGATTAATCAAACATAAAATTTGGTAATTTTCCAAAGATAATTTGTCACAGATGTATATTTTATTTTTGCAAGATTTTTTAAAACCGAGAACTAACTTTTGTTTAAAAATGTGTCGATCACTCAAAAATGGCGGTAAAATTCAAATATTGTAAGAAATCTCATACTTTATATTCCAATAATATAATTTCTGTTTGAAATAAAACAGAGAGTATTTTGCTTACTGGAAATAGTAAATTTAATCATTTTAGCTTTCAATTAAAACTAAATAAAAGTTTCAATAATACTTTTTCATTTTTAAAAATTCAGTTTAAAAGTAACTATGCAGTTTTTTTCGCGATTTAATGAGGGTACTTAAAATACTCTTAAAGAATTCCATCAGAGAGTAGGCCTCCGGAACACAAGCTTGATGGACTCTATACCCTCGGTCGGAGAGAAACCCAAGCGAGGCCATGCCGAAGAGCAGAGTCGCATCTGAAGAGAGCAGGCAAGAGTGTAACCCTGACTTATTGCAGGGTCTATGAAAATTTTTTGTCCGGAGGGGCTCGGAATTCTCACGTTAAAAATCGACCTTGTGAGCATGGGACAGTCTAGCCTCCCAGAGAGTAAAATACTACGCCTCCTTGGCCTTACACTTTCGGCGGATCTCAAATGGAATGACTATATCGAATCCATTGCCAAATCTGCCGCTATGAAAGTCGGCTCTCTGTGCAGGGCCCGGAAGTTTTTCCCACCTGAATCTATTCTGCACATATACAAATCTACCATCCGCCCGTGTATTGAATATTGCTGCCATATCTGGTCGGGTGCCCCTGCTGCTCTCCTTGGGCTTCTTGACAAAATACAAAGGAGGATCTGTAACGTGGTTGATACTGACTTGGCAGACCGGCTGCAACCACTCTCTCACCGGTGTGATGTGGCTTCCCTGTGCCTCTTCTACAAGTACTTTCATGGCTTCTGCTCCGATGAACTAGGAGCACTGGTGCCGCCTAAGCAGGAATTTACACGAAATACTAGATTAGCAACTAGGTCCCACCCTTTTACAGTTAAACAGATAAGATGTAATCGTAAATTCTACTCCAACAGCTTCTTTTCTCGCGTTTCCCGCCTGTGGAACTCCCTTCCACAAGTCTGCTTTCCCGACAGCTACAATCTCCAGGTGTTTAAATGTAGGGTCAATAGACACCTCATATCACTCTAACTCCCAATTATTCTCAGAACACTCTCATCTACCCAACCCTCATTCTCGGTATTCTTACCCGTCTATCACCCACCCTCTGACATTTCCTATATTTAATCATCCTTTCTCCACTGTATATAGCCCCCTGCGCAGTAGTGGCAGTGACATGCCTTACTCGGGGTGAAACGCTTATAAAAAAAAAAAAAGATCCAGCCTCAGTGGGGTAAAATCTCGTGAAGCCCTTTTCCCTAAAAGCTGGTAATTTGAAATCACTTTCAACCTAATGATCGGCCTATCCGATTCTAGAAGATTATGTTATGATCAGATGAGACATAATGGTTTTGGTGTATAATTGCAAAGAATTTTTGGTCAATGTTGACTTTCGTTCCTGCAATAACACGGCGTGTCAAAAAAACAGTTTTTTCCCCATTCAGTCAGTTAAGTGCCATACGTGATACACGCTTTGGGTGATCATGCCTCGAAAGTGACATGGCTGACTGGACAGAAGATTATCCCGCAGTAGGTTGCCATTGCTTTCTGCGGTAGACTGGTTGCCAGTCAAGGCTATAGAACCCATTCTGTCCTATTAGTTAACCCCTAACTGGAGGGAAGAGACGGATTAATACCTTTCCCAAGAGTATTTGTGCGTAAGTGAATGCGAGGAGTTCAACTGGAATTCGAACTCGGCTCTCCGATTTGTCGTTCCGAGTCGATATCCACTGCACCACAACGCACATCCTTCAATTTTCCCATTACATTGCCCTTATTTCACTAACCTCATTCCTCAGCAAATTTTATTGTTTTAAAAATCGATTAAGATTGTAATAGAACAAAATTATATTAAAGTGAAGTTTTCTTCATTCTTGAGAATTGACATTAAATATAATAAGCGCTACTTATTAGATTGTTTCTTTACATTAATAATTACATTATTTATTAGAATGACTGGCAAAACATCAGCACATTGCCAATTGATTCGAACTTTATACAATGGTAAATAATAAAGATTTTCTTGTATTCGATTGATATATTTTAATAATTTCATAAGTGTTTATAAATTTATTAATAAAATATTGCTTCATATTTATTTCTTTATGAATTGGTAAATGATAAATATTAAATAGCATTAGTTTTAATACAACTATTTTATTATTATTATTATTTATATTATTATTATTATTATTGATTGATTGATTTTTAGGATGTGCGTTGTGGCGCCTCGGAACGAGAAATTGAGGAGCCGAGTTCAAATTCCAGTTGAATTCATTGCATTCACTTACGCACAAATAACCTTGGGAAAGGTATTAATCCGTCTCTTCCCTCTTCTGATTGGGAGGTTGTGAGGAGCATGGAACCACCTTTTAATTGCTGTTGTTCTCGGGTTCATCCTGACCCAGAGTGGTAGCACATGTTAGGGTCCCAGCTATGGGCAAATAGTTAACCCCCAAACTGTGGTTAAAACACTATGAAAGTATAAAAATACACTTTTATAGAAATATATACATAAAAATAGACTTTTATCGAAAAATATACATTTTTGAAGGAAAAAATATTACCAACAATACATTTTTGAAGGAAAAATTATTACCATAATACATTTTTGATGAAAAGAAAAACATCCTCAGCAAAAAATTGTTGAATACAAAACTAGAAGACATTTTCAGTTTTCTAAAATAAAAAAGAATAAAAACGAAAAATTTTCAATTAAATCTGACTCAATCAACCTTCCCACTATAACCAAACATCTAAAAACATCCCTTAAACCCCCATCTTTTTGGCATTAAATAACCCACAGCGGTTGATATGCCGTTACAAAACTCAAACCCAAAGTCAACCTCAGAAATGATATCTGTTTTAAATAGGTACCCGACTGATTCGCGAAAAATGAGCATTATTAAATCATACATTTTTTTATCCTTTTTGGAAATCTTGTTATGCACAAAAAATGCATATCCAGATTCTTCTTTTTCTTCTTCTATGTGCTGTGTACCTTCAGAACGTAGGCGATCATGACCTTCCACAACTTCCTATCTCTAATAGCACTTAACAGGCTTTCTCCTGTTACCCCATCTAAATCCTTCTCTGCCATCTATTTGCTCAGGCCCATCTAGTACGTTATGCGTTGCTTTCTCTGTCTCTCTTTCCTTCTATTCGTCCTGCGAGCATTAGACTCACTAAGCCCTCTTTCCTCATTGCGTGTTCCAGAAACTTCAGCTGTCTGTTTCTGATGCTAAGTATAAGTTTCCTTTTCGTTTGCATCATCTCCAAAACCTCGTCGTTGCTCAGATTTTCGTTTCATGGCATACTCAGCATAGATAAAATTGAAATAAGGGATACAAAGAAAAAAATGAGAGAGGTAGAATGAAAAAAACAAAGAAAGAAAGAAAAAAGAGAAAACAGGAGTAAGAGATAGAAAGGGAAAAATGTGAGAGAAAGAATAAAAAAGAAAGAAAGAAGAAAATGTGAGTAGTAGATTGAATGAGAAAACTGAGAGAGAGAGAAAGAAAGGAAGAAAAATATGAGTAAGAGAAAGAAAGAGAAAACTGACAATGAAAGAAAGTATGAAAGAAAGAAAGAGAAAATGTGAGTAATATAAAATAAGAAAGAAAAAATGCGATAAAGAGATAGAAAGAAAAACTGAGCGATGAAAAAAGAAAAAAGAAAGAAAGAAAGAAAGAAAGAAAGAAAGAAAGAAAGGGGAAATGTGAACAAGCGATAGAAAGTGAAAACTGAGAGAAAAAATGAAAGATAGAAAGAAAGAATGAGACCAAATGTGGGTAAGAAATATATAGAGAAAATGAGACAGAAATAATGAAAGAAAGAAAAAAGAAACAGAAAATGTCAGTAGGAGATAGAAAGACAAAAATGAAAGAAAAACAAGAAAAATGAAAGAAAGAAATAATGTGAGTAGGAAATAGTAAGAGAAAACTGAGAGAGAAAGAAAGAGAAAATGTGAGTAAGAGATAGAAAGAAAAATCTGAAAAAGAAAGAAAGAAAGAAAAAGAAAGAAAGAAAGAGAAAGGGTGATTAAGGGATAGAAAGAAAACTGAGAGAGGTAGAAAGAAAGAAAGAAAGAAAGAAAGAAAGAAAGAATGAATGATTGAAATGGGCATAAAAGATAGAAAGAGAAAAATGAGAGAAAAAGAAAAAAAGAGAAAATTTGAGTAAGAAATAAAAAAATGAAAACTAGAAGAGGAAGACTGAAAAATGAAAGAAAGAGAGAAAGAGTAAATGTGAGTAAGAGATAAAAAGAGAAAACTGAGAGAGGAAGAATGAAAGAAACAAAAATGTGTGTAAGAGATAGAAAAAGGAAAATGAGTGCGGAAGAATGAAAAAAGAAAGAAAGAGGAAATGTGATTAGTAGCTAGAAATAAGAAACTGGAGAAAGAAAGAAAGAAAGAAAGAAAGAAAGAAAGAAAGAAAGGGAAAATGTGGGTTAGAAATGGAAAGAGAAAACTGAGAGAGAAAGAAAGAGAAATGTCAGTAAGAAATAGAAAGCATAAAGCGAGAGTAGAAGAATATGACACTTTCGGAGAATGTAGGTCACAAAAAAACTGACCAATGTTATGAGTGATTTGCTGAGTTCACTTCGTCTGCTTACTTTGTATTAATCGACTAACAACTGACATTTACTCAACGGCAACTAGAATGCTCCTGTCACATGATGAAAAAGATTATATACGCTATCTCTTTATCTATCTCCACACACACACACACACACACACACACACACACACACACACACATGTTTACTCTTTATTTTCTTACTCTGTCATTGGTCAGCGAGTGTTTGCTTGTGTCGGATGCTTAATGATCATTCTGAACGCGCGGATGATTGATATTCATTGATAGACACAGAATCTTTTTTTAACGTTGTGTCATCAAGAAAAAAAATCACTCGATTCATGTGTCTATACATCTCTGTCATTAATGGACAACGTTTTCGTTTATTTTCATATTCTTGTCAATTGCAAACACTATTATTACAACTAATAATAATAATAATAATAATAATAATAATAAGAAGAAGAAGAAGAAGAAGAAGAAGAAAAGAAGAAAAAGAAGAAGCAGAAGCAGAAGAAGAAGAAGAAGAAGAAATTGCAAACACTACAATTACAACTAATAAGAAGAAGAAGAAAAAAGAAGAAAAAAGAAGAAAAAGAAGAAGCAGAAGAAAAAGAAGAAAAAAAGAAGAAAAAGAAGAAGCAGAAGAAGAAGAAGAAAAAGAAGAAGAAGAAAAAGAAGCAGAAGAAGAAGAAATCTGTTGCTAGTGACAATTAATGTCATATTGGCTTTAGTCTGCAGCCTACTTTTGTTCAGCACATGCAAATACACACAAGCAGTAACAATTCATGCTCAAGAAAAAGAAATAAAAAGACATAAGCCAAAAATGTTTGTCGTTGTTGATCTCATTCTCTTCCTCTGTCGACTTATTGAAATTATTATTTATTATTACACTATTATCATTATTGCTATTCTTATTATTAGTCCGGAACCTTTCGATTTATGCATATATCAGCAGAACGCAAATATTTCGTAAATATTATTCATACAAAGGGGACAGGAAAGTTCTCAGCTCACTTTTCAAATAGGGACAAACGAGCAGTCTGATGGTTTTTTTTTTATTGTTCCTGATGCCTGCTCCCGGTCATAAATTTTCAATTTTAAAAAAAAAAGAAAAAAAAAAGAACATTCTCAAATTGAAACTGAGAAATTTGGAAAATAACAGGATCTTCCTCGGAAGCCATGTTTTTCTATGTCACATCTCTCTGACCGCTTCTATCTATCTATCTATCTATCTATCTATCTATCTATCTATCTATCCTTAATAAAAATATCATTTTAAATGCTATATTTATAAGGTATTTAAATGATATCAGGGATAGAGTGTATGCAAATATAAAATTAGATAGTGGGGTCAACACCCAGCGACGACAGCCCATTTCAAAGCAATCGGTTGAAATAGGCTCTCGTTAGCCGCTAGGTGTTTAACTTAATGATCTTATATATATATATATGCTACTATATATGTATATATATATATATATATATATATATATATATATATATAGTCATCCGCAGACAGATCTGTTTCGCTCATCAGTACGGTTAGACATCCGATTACTTTTTTTACCCAGGATTGAAACCCGACCGAATTGGCGTTATATATATATATATATATATATATTCTATTTTTAAACGAGTTATTTCGCTACCCAGATTTCTACGATGAGTGGTGTCTTCAGGCGATTTTTAATAACGTTCAAATAAAACACGGTTTCAAGAGCGTTCTTAAAAAGGAAAATGGTAAAAGGTAAAAGTGTGTTCGAAAGAAAGTCTCTGTAGACAGCTCCTCTAAGACGTGCTGGGAGAACATATGACCCCACCAGACAGTCATCTGCAATTCCAACTCACACATTAATCGTAAACTAATGCTGTTTTCTAGCCTGTATTGTAACCATGGCGATTACCATCAGCCACAAATGTTGCGTGTGCAAATTTATTATTCCATCTTTTCCAAATGTTGACACATCCGTAAATAAGACTGTAGAGAAAAAACAACAGATAGGCAGTTTGTGCAATAAACGATCGGCAAAAGTCCTCCGGTCGTGAAGTGACCCTGCACACGTTGCAAATGATACGGATACAGAAACTTCTCTTGAAGTACTAGAAGATCTCAGTCTCGATCAATCTAAAGTTTGTGGCGTCACAGATGAATTGACTGCTTTTGGATTTGAAAGACATTCTGATATAGGATGCGCATTCTCGCATCCATTACCATTCGCGGGGCGTATGTAAAAAAAAAATGTCTGCCATTGTAAAACAGAACTTTTTTCATACGTGGTACACACTTGGGCGATCATGGCTTGAAAGAGACATGACTGACTGGGTAGAAGATTATCCCGCAGTAGGTTACTATTATATTCTGCGGTAGATTGGTTGTCAGCCAAAGCTATAGAGCCCAATCTATTCCGTTATTTAATCCATATCTGGAGGGAAGAGACGGATTAATACCTTTCCTAAGGGTATTTGTGCGTAAGTGAATGCAATGAATTCAACTGGAATTCAAAATCGGCTCCTCGATTTCTCATTCCGAGCCGATATCCACTGCACCACACCGCACATCCTTAACTCACTACAACACGCATTAAACGTTGAATGACAGATGTAATCTAGTCTATACAGCAGCACAGGGCAATGTATCGTAAATTACTTTAAATAAAGAACTAAAAAACCAAGGATTTGCAGACATGCTTATATAGACATCTATCCTTGTTTAGGTCTGAAGAACCGGCCCTGAAAGTTTACAAAAATTATTTTTGATACACCCTTTCCTTTCATATACATACTTCCTTAACAGCTACAATCTCCAAGAATTTAAATGCAATTTGGATTGTCATCGCTTATCTCCTTGACTGGCATCCTTTCCCTGACAACTTTTGTATCAGGTTCTTCTTCCTTTCCACTCTATTCTCACGCAGCCCTTTTCACACCAGTGTTCTCATCCTTCTTTTATCCATTCTCTGACACGCCCTGTAACTAGTTCCTCTTACTCATCTTTCACCTCTTATGTAACCCCATGCGAAACAGTAACAATACTACTTGGCTTGGGGTGAAATGTTTATAATATATATATATATATATATATATATATATAGTCATCCGCAGACAGATGTGTTTCTCTGTATCACAGCTCATCAGTACGGTTAGACATCCGATTGCTTTTAGCCCAGGATTGAAACCCGATCGAACTGGCGCCAGTCGGTGATTCTACCTATGAGCTATGTGCGCTCGGTAGAAGAAGGCAAACTTTTAGCGTATTATGTATCATACGCCAATAGCCAGAGTGCTCTAATTCATTACTGAATGAGCGATGCGTAGATGCTAGAGTAGCTACTGTTTTTTAAAGTTTACCATTCTTCCAGAGTGCTCAATCAGGGAGTGAGAGCATAATGATTAAAGTTTGTAATTTAAAAAGTGTAGTTTACTATCTAATAAAATTAAGAATCCTCGTTGTTCACATGATATGTGAAAAACAAGCAAAAATGGGGACAATAAGGAAACTTATATTTGCAATCATAAAGAAACTTCGAAACGCATAATGAGGAAAGAATGCCTAGAGAATTGAACACTCACTGAACCTAATGAAGAAAAAGAATAAAGAGAAACAGAAGGAAACAGAAATTAACTTATTTGACTTCACGTTGCTGAAGGATGGTAAATCGTAAAAAATTGACTTTGAGTAACAACAGACAGGAAGTTGTTGAAGGCCATGAAAAGAAGAAAACCCGTGATATGCTGTGTTATATAGACAAGTAGGAGTAGATAGTTTCGCCTATCTTCCGGTTCACGCTCCTCCGTCTTTTGAACAGAAGTAGAGATTTACCCGCGTTTCTCGCTTTGGGATTTCAGTTCCTTCTAAAGTCGACTTCAACTGTGTACTTTTAACCTATCCGCTTAATAAGTAGAATTGTATTTGCTATTTTTTTTTCCTCGGTAGGAATTTATACATCGCTTGTGTCCGGTTCATACTCCTTCTTGGTCTTTTCGACAGGAATAGATGTTTATTTATTGTTTCGGATTTAGCATTCGGTTTCCGGTTCCTTATAACGTCTTTTTTATTATTTTATTTTATTTTTTTTACATTCTTATCAACTCCCAGTAGCCCCTTGCGTCTTAGCAGCACCATGACTTTGCTTGAGGGTGAACTGATAAAAGAATAATAAAAAATAACAAAAACAAAGAAAAGCGAAAAACAAATTACTTTAAAAAGCTTAATGACAACTCCCGGTTGTAAGATTTTTAATTTAAAAAAAAGAAAACTCTTAAATCAAGATGAATAAATGAACAAATTCTAGGATCTTGCTCGAAAGGTCTTCACTCTAATTTTATTTGTCCCACTCACTCTCTTTCTCGCTCTCTCTTTCGTTCTCTTTCTCTCTCTCTCTCACACACACACACACTCTCTCTTTATATATATATATATATGCACACACTAGCCAAATAGTTGCTGATTGAACCAGCAGACGGCATTTCGAAAAAAAGTGCTCAATTCACACCCGACACAAATGAACTGAATATGCAGAGCTAACAAGATGTTAAAGAACAGAACACACACAACTTACTTGCTACCCAGGTTTTGAAATGAAGATGCCTCCGTGGTCGAAACCTAGGTACCAAGTAGGTGGTGTGTGTTCTATTCTTTTATATATATATATATATATATATATATATATATATATATGGGATGGGTGGGTGGGTGTTTAAATGCGTTGCTAATGATTTTACTATAAAAATACGTGAAACTCAACAATAAATGGATTATCAGTGGTCAGAAATTAATGCAATCAATACTGATGAAATATGGTTATTTCATAATATGTATGATCAAAATGAAGTGGGAGAAAGGGGAGAAAGGAAGAAAGGGGAGAAAGGAAAGTGGGAGAAAGGGGAGAAAGGAAGAAAGGGGAGAAAGGAAAACACATTTGTAGTAATTGTGAGGATTAGGATATCAGGCATCGCACATATTATAACGGAAATAAAATTATTTTCCCTGCCATTATGACTATGATAATATTATAATGTGGTTGTATTATAATTTATATTATTATAATAAAAAAATCAGCAACTATTCCTTCTGTGTACAGAGAGAAGGTTGGTTGGATTTAATATACACGGCCTTTAGCCTTCGCAAATGACACGCCAATTGCTCCCTGTTGTCAACTGAGAAAAAAAAATCGAACTGCTAAGATTCATACAGCGCATTATAAATATTTGCATACGCTTGTCAATACACCCGGTTTTACGATTACAGAACACTTAATAAGTAATCTGATTTCTTTCTCGTCTTTTAGCAGATTTTTTTTTTGGTGGTCAGCATGGCATATATATTCAAACTACTGTTTTAGATGGCATCGGACCGTGTGTATTTAGTCAGAGCAACCGTCCACCTGTGTGCAGACGGAATGTTTGTTAGGTCTTAATTTGATGTTTTTGCGATTCATCGTAATATAATATATAAATAATAATAATATTCATTATCATGGTAATAATGATAATGGAAATTGTTTTATTATCACCATAATACAATTCTTTACATCCTAATTCTTACTTCCAGAATAACAATATGAATTTGTTTTCAGAATAAAAGAAAGACTTTAGAAAATATTGAAATAAAAAGGACATATAAGAATTAAAAGACAAGTTGGAAAAAATGGGCAATAAGATAAACAGGGCTTGTTACGTAAATTCGTTCGTTTGTTAAAATTTATTTTAATACTTGTTATTTATTCATAGTTCTGATAGACAATTCAGTAACGCATTCTACTTCATTGGTTACGACCTTCTGCCAACAACAATCTACTGACTGTCCATTACCCCGATGATAGAAACTAGTTTTTGCTTTGAAAAATTCATCAAGCGTCGTTTTAAGCACCATTCCGTTGTTGAGTGAAATACGCTTGAAATTGACAGAAAGTAACAAAAAAAAAGTGCTAATCTGAAGGAGCTAACAAAATAATATAGTGGATGTGGCAAAACTTTCCCACTGATCTCCTTAATTGAATGTTTGGTTATGTTAACGAAGTGGGGGCGAGCATTGTCATATTGAATATTCAGACTTTATCACACCATGTCTTTTCAGCGGAATTGTCTCTTTGAGCCTGTTCATTTGTTCGACGTACAGATTAGAATTGATCGTTTGGTTGTTCTGGGCCTTACCCATTGATTGTAGATGACGAGCGACATTAACACGAGAGATCGCCATATTCTGAGTGAATTCGCTAGCGGTCCGACACGGTTCTTTTTTAATCAGCACTTGCATTATTAGATGACCTGAAGTTTGCGTTCAAGCATAAAACAGACTGTTACCACTCATTGTTGATCTCGATGACTATATATATATATATATATATATACTAACAAAATAGCAAGATCGCCAAGACCGACCGCGGTTTCGCACAACGGCTCGTCAGGGCTGAATTTATTTTGTATAAAATACAAAATTATGGCACAAGGCCTAAAAGGGGAGGGGGAGAGGTTGGTTCTCACTTAACTATCCTATACCTAGCTAAACACTATCACGACCCATTCACTCGTTACAATTTGCACAGTCACCAAAAGAACCCATCCATCTACTCCCAATCCTTCTTACACCACAATGCCAGAAACTTACAAGGGACACCTAAAAAGTGGGGAAATTAACCCATGACAATAAAAATGTATTTATGTACAATATAATATATACAATATAATGTAAAATATTTCATGAAAAATGAAATGATGGGAGGGGGATGAACCCAAAAATAAACTAAAAATACAACAAAATTTTTTTCTTAACGAAAATAATAATCAATGTTAGTAAGAACCGTCCATCCCAGAAAACAGAGTGGCCGCTGTATTCCGCCAACCGGCGAAATCAAGAAGCACACTCGCTAAGGGAGTGGAGAGGGGGGTAAAAAATTAGCGGAATGGGACAATAAAAGGCTGAACCAGCCGAGATAAACGGAGACCAAAACAAACTGGGGAGGTTGGGAATCTCGACATGGATCATAACAAAAGAGAAAGCCGGGTACAGGCTAGGAACACATTCATTCACTTTAACTAGGTACACAAGAGAGAACTAGCTTAACCAGGGGAGGGTTCCAGAGGAATCCACCCCGATGTAACCAGCAGATCTAAAAGAGAAAATCAAGATTAGCCCCGTTCAAGCGAACCAGGCTCGCCACATTTACCCACCTTTTGCTAAAGTCTGTCGAAGTCAAACGTTTCCAATCAGTTCTAATCTTTATTTTGAGCTGATGCTCAAAATAACAGATCAGATCCTGATGTGAAAGGCGCCGACCTCGCAAGACTTCCTCCATTCGCGTCGTCCAAATCACCATTCGAGCCGTGGCTAGCAGCGACAGAAACACCATACGCTTCATCCCAGAGAACGGGGGCGACACATTATCACAGGCGAATGCACGATCAATGAGCACAAGCTCTCGCGGCTCGATACGAGCAGTCAACTCGCCGACCCGGTCCCATAGAGGGCGAACCCGCGAACAATGGTAGAAGGCGTGCGAAGCCGTTTCTTCCAAGCCAAGGTTGCAGCGTTCACAATCTGGCAAATCCGCCAGGCCCCATATGAAGGCCATGTCATTGAGAGGCAAGCGATTCCGAGCTAATCGCCAGGTGAGCGAAAACTCAGAGTTGTTGAGATAATCACTCCCTGGCGCCCAAGACCAGAACGAGCGAAACTCGTCCTCCGACAAGCGCAGCACATCACGTAGTGAATCCTTTGCGACGCCCTCCACTAACCCACGATAGAAGACTCTCCTAGGCCGTGAAAGGTCACTGGACCGTGGAATGGCCCGCAGGGCCGCCAGACATTCGAGGAGAAAACTCGATCGCTCTCGAGGCTTACGGCACCGCCTCAAGATGGGGGGAGTGATAGTAAGTCTAGGGAACATGTCCCTCACTATCCCCCTAAGCAATGAGTCTTCGGAAATCGCTCGCCTGAGAAAAACCAACCTTGACGCAACCTTATGGCCCATCAGGTATGGCATTCCCAGGCCCCCATGACACGGACGTTGGTAACAGACACGTTTGTCGACATAGTGTTTGCGTCCTCTCCATAAAATGGAGAATAGCAAACGCTCGATCGCCTTCTTATGCCGTTTCCAAAGTGGAAGTACTGACAACTGGTAAAGGATAATGGGAAAGACGTATGTAGCACACGCCTCAGCCATACCCTTTAAGGACAAATTCCTTCGGCGCCAAATCTTGGCCGACGCGCCTACCTTTGCCAGTACTTCAGACCAATTTTTCTCCAACTGTAGGTCGGGCCCGAACCACACTCCAAGAATGCAGACCGGGCCGTCCGTCCAGTCGAAGGGCCCCGGGAGGGTCAGACCCTTCCAGGCGCCTAACCGCAAGCCGGACGACTTGTTGCGGTTAATCTTGGCCCCTGTCACCTGTTCGTACCGTTCAAGCGCCTTCTGTACCACCTCGATGTCCCTGCGGGAGGACACGAAAGTAGTGACGTCATCGGCGTACGCGGAAACCCTGGCTCGAGCACCACCAGGGACAGCGATTCCACGTAGGGCCGGACTGCACGCCCTGTCCCTTAGCCGGCGAAGGAGGGGCTCCAACGCCAAAGCATAAAGTAGGGGCGACAGTGGACAACCCTGTCGGACCGACCTAGACAGCGCCAGAACGCCCGACAACTTTCCGTTCACCTGTACCACAGCCGTCGGGGATTGATACAGGAGGCTAATCCAGCGGCGGAAGTTGGTTTCGAATCCAGCTGCCTGCAGGACAGCCGCCAGATACCGATGGTCAACCCTATCAAATGCCTTGGACTGATCTAAATGGATCAGCGCGGCTTCGTCGTCGTCTTTTATCCCCTCTATGATCGTGCGTATCAGATGCAGGTTGCTCTGAATTGTTCGGCCCTTCACAGCACAAGTCTGCTCAGGTCCCAACAGAGACTCGGCAACTAATTGCAAACGATTTTGCAAGATCTTGGCCAAAATCTTTAACTCTGTGTTTAGCAGAGTTATGGGCCGGTAACCCTCTAGCTCCCTCCCCACACCCTTGCCTTTTCTCAACAGCGTGATCACACCCCTGGTGAACCGTTTGGGGATGGACCCCTGCCGGAACCAGTTGTTGAACACGACAGTCAAAATCGGGACAAAGATGTGCGACAGCCTCAAGTACAATTCATAGGGCAAACCATCGAGACCCGGCGATTTGCCACTGCCGACCTTCTTCAGCGCCGCGTAGACTTCGCCCTCCGTAATCTCTCCCTCGCAGCTAGCTGCATCAGCCGGCAAAAGCCGGGGGAAGTCAGCCAAATAGCTGCGAAACTCCTCATCACGGAGACCGGGCTCCTTGGTAAACAGGATCTCGAAATGCCGCCGAAACGCCTCGCACATGTCGTCAGTCGACCGAAGAGTGTGTCCCTCCGGGTTGCGAACCTCTCGAATGTACCGGTCGCCTCCGCGGCGAATTTCTTCCTTGCGCAGTTCTGCGCCCATGTTCACAGCTTCGGAAGACATCTTGCTTAACTTATGTCTAACTACCTGGCCCATGTAACGATCGCTATTCGACCGGTCCACGGCCTCCTTAGCTATGGCTATCTCTAGGGGATCCCCACCAGCCACCGCCCGGGAGTAATTAGATCTAAGTGTCTTCACCTTGTCAGCCTTATCTAGTTTGAGCCGAATGCTGAACTGAGTGGTGAAAGACCTAATACTATCCTTAAGGTTATCCCACCACTTATTCCCGATGACTCCCCCAGTTAACGCCCGCTGCACTAAGTTAATTAGCTGGCGCCGGAAGTCCCGCCTGTCCAGTAAGGACACGTTGAACTTCCAGTAACCAGCCATTCTAACCCTATTTTCTAAATTTACCCGGGCACAAACGAGTTTGTGGTCCGAGTAACCTAGCCAGTGGAACGTGGGACAATCTAAGAAATCTAGCTCGGCTTCACGAACTAACATTCTATCAAGGTAGCTAGCCACCTTGGTAGAAGGCCAACTATTAGCCCACGTCCACATTCTCCCGCCCTTGTGATCGGCCCGGTATCTATCGACAAGACCGAAGTCCTCGATAAGATCGACCAAGCTACGATCACGTTCCTTCCCTCTAGCTCCCCGCCCTCTATCCAACTTGGGGTTCAGGATGGCATTCCAGTCCCCCACTAAGACGAGTCGCTTGGAATCCACCAGGAAGGGCCCCAACCGCCGAAAAAACGAGACGCGCTCCTCCTGGTCGTTGGGCGCATAAACCGCAACCAGACGAAACGCATTGCTTTTCACTGCAATATCGGCCACGATCAGCCGGCCCTCGGCACCGACATGGACAAGATCCACCTTCGCGTCCAGGGTACGCTTGACCAGCAAAGACACTCCTCTGGCCAGCCGGTTCCCATATGCTGAATAGACGACAAAGTCGTTAGACAGCACACAGGCATCGACCTTGCAAACAAAGTGAGTCTCTTGGATCGCGGCGACATCCACGCCGAAGGACAAGAGGTCCCGAAGCAGGCGGGCAGCCTTACTCCGATCCCTAAGGCCCTTCACGTTCATACTGGCTAACTTAATTGACATCATTTAGACCTGTAAAGAGAAAGCAGAAAATTACTTCTGGTCACATACAGAGCGAAAATCTATGGGAGTAGGGACCCCGACGGATTGTCCAAGGTTGCCCGTGCCAATATCGGACGTAATTCGTCCGTCCTGGACAATGCCGCCGACGTCCGTAGGGAAGGTTAGCTTTACAGCCCTATATAAAGATGGGTGGAGGATGACGGGGACCCTCCCGGCACAGAAATGTGAAAGCCGCTGAAGATATTTTGTGCCCGTTTGGGCCATTTTTATGTTTGGAAAGGCCTCGACGGCACCCCTGCACAAATTCCCAGGCTTTTGTTCTGCTACCCCCGGTATTTCTGATCAAAGTCAGTACTCCGGGGGCGCCTGGGAAATTGGCAGGGTCCTCGATGGACTTTCCATCTATTAATTTGAGTTTAAAAAGAGGCCTTAGGAGGGCCTTCTTCTGAGAAGAAAGGTCCCTCTCTAAGGCCTGTCTATCTATTTTACAAATATCTTTTGTAAAAAAAATGTTTTTCTTTTTTTCCTTTTTCTCCTTTTTCGGGGAGGGTTTGTCTGGATTCGGGGAGGGTTTCGGGGAGGGATGATACGATTTCGGGGAGGAAGGTTCTGATTGGGAGGAGGGTGTGGGAGGTGTGGGGGAAGGAGAAGTTATTTTTCTTATCGGGGAGGTGGACTTACTCCTCCCCCTCAAGAGACACAGTTCTGGTGGGTGATGTAGGGGCGGATTGGGTTCTGGTAATTTCGTTTACCCTCTCTGCCCTGCCTCGTTCATTTACTTCCTTCTTTCCCTTTTTTTGGGACACCTCCTCATCCTCCTCCCGTCCTCTCTTCAACGATGAGGAACGGGGGGGAGGCATTTCTTCCTCCATTCCTTGTTCTTGTTGTTGCTGCTGCTGCTGCTGCTGCTCCCTCGTTTGTCTTTGTTGTTGTTGTTTTTGCTCCTGCTGCTGTTGTTGCTGCTTTGCCTCTACACGAGGCTTCTTCTTCTCAGGAGACGGGGTCTTGTCATGTTGCGGAGGAAGGGAAGCAACCTTCTTCCCCCTCCTAACCACCTCCGTCCATTCGCCGCTTTTTGTCTCGGTTTTTTTTTCCAGCGAAACTATTGTCTTTGACACCGGCGGTGTTGCCGGTGTCACCTGGTTTTCCTCCGGTTTCCTTGCCGGACACATTTTGAATGTGTGTCCGGCCAGTCCACACGCCCAGCAGTGCGGCCTCCTCCCTTCTACCACAACAAACAGCTTTCTGCCACGGCACAGCAAAATATCGGGGACCTTCAGAAAGTTCGGCCTATCCACCGCTATGCTGACGTTTATGTCTTCCGTGGCCACACCTGCCTTACTTGTTATCCTTGCGACCTCCTCCACCGCTCCAAATCGAGCAAAAAACGCTCCAATATGGTCGCAAGCAATGTCTATAGGCACTCCATGAATAATTATCTTTGTTTTTCGAGTACCCAGATACTCCGTCTGCATCTGGATACCCTTGGCCTCCAGGGTATTCCCGGCCAAATTCTTCGCTTCCGTCTCTGTGCTTAATAAAACATCCCACATAGCACGGGACCTTCTCGCCAGTACGCAGGGTACAATATTTAAGGCTTTCAAAGCCTCTTCCATGTTCTCCCTGCTTACACTGATGAATTTCCGTGTTTTGACATCGGATGTAAGCAGGGAGATCGTCCTTGGTGCGATAACATTCACCACCTCCGGGACCACTATTAACTCGTTATCGTTAATATAATTTTTATATTTCTCCTGCATTTGCAGGTAATAGTCGGCATCTTTCTTAATTGGTGCCTTTACCCATACCGTCGGTGAGGGAGTCACCGCGGGCACGGCATCAGAAGTTGAGGGCTGGGGAGACAAAGCCATAGCTTGACTTGCCCCCCCTCACAAAACACAAAAATCCAACAAAAGTTCAAAACGCGCCACGAAGACAGAACAAAGACAGCAAAAAACAGGTACTCACAGGTAAACTTCGGGCAACAAAAACACGTAAATCCAACTTGCAATGTCAAAAAATACAAAAATGCTCTGTTTCGAACAACGGCTCGTCAGGGCTGAATTTATTTTGTATAAAATACAAAATTATGGCACAAGGCCTAAAAGGGGAGGGGGAGAGGTTGGTTCTCACTTAACTATCCTATACCTAGCTAAACACTATCACGACCCATTCACTCGTTACAATTTGCACAGTCACCAAAAGAACCCATCCATCTACTCCCAATCCTTCTTACACCACAATGCCAGAAACTTACAAGGGACACCTAAAAGTGGGGAAATTAACCCATGACAATAAAAATGTATTTATGTACAATATAATATATACAATATAATGTAAAATATTTCATGAAAAATGAAATGATGGGAGGGGGATGAACCCAAAAATAAACTAAAAATACAACAAAATTTTTTTCTTAACGAAAATAATAATCAATGTTAGTAAGAACCGTCCATCCCAGAAAACAGAGTGGCCGCTGTATTCCGCCAACCGGCGAAATCAAGAAGCACACTCGCTAAGGGAGTGGAGAGGGGGGTAAAAAATTAGCGGAATGGGACAATAAAAGGCTGAACCAGCCGAGATAAACGGAGACCAAAACAAACTGGGGAGGTTGGGAATCTCGACATGGATCATAACAAAAGAGAAAGCCGGGTACAGGCTAGGAACACATTCATTCACTTTAACTAGGTACACAAGAGAGAACTAGCTTAACCAGGGGAGGGTTCCAGAGGAATCCACCCCGATGTAACCAGCAGATCTAAAAGAGAAAATCAAGATTAGCCCCGTTCAAGCGAACCAGGCTCGCCACATTTACCCACCTTTTGCTAAAGTCTGTCGAAGTCAAACGTTTCCAATCAGTTCTAATCCTTATTTTGAGCTGATGCTCAAAATAACAGATCAGATCCTGATGTGAAAGGCGCCGACCTCGCAAGACTTCCTCCATTCGCGTCGTCCAAATCACCATTCGAGCCGTGGCTAGCAGCGACAGAAACACCATACGCTTCATCCCAGAGAACGGGGGCGACACATTATCACAGGCGAATGCACGATCAATGAGCACAAGCTCTCGCGGCTCGATACGAGCAGTCAACTCGCCGACCCGGTCCCATAGAGGGCGAACCCGCGAACAATGGTAGAAGGCGTGCGAAGCCGTTTCTTCCAAGCCAAGGTTGCAGCGTTCACAATCTGGCAAATCCGCCAGGCCCCATATGAAGGCCATGTCATTGAGAGGCAAGCGATTCCGAGCTAATCGCCAGGTGAGCGAAAACTCAGAGTTGTTGAGATAATCACTCCCTGGCGCCCAAGACCAGAACGAGCGAAACTCGTCCTCCGACAAGCGCAGCACATCACGTAGTGAATCCTTTGCGACGCCCTCCACTAACCCACGATAGAAGACTCTCCTAGGCCGTGAAAGGTCACTGGACCGTGGAATGGCCCGCAGGGCCGCCAGACATTCGAGGAGAAAACTCGATCGCTCTCGAGGCTTACGGCACCGCCTCAAGATGGGGGGAGTGATAGTAAGTCTAGGGAACATGTCCCTCACTATCCCCCTAAGCAATGAGTCTTCGGAAATCGCTCGCCTGAGAAAAACCAACCTTGACGCAACCTTATGGCCCATCAGGTATGGCATTCCCAGGCCCCCATGACACGGACGTTGGTAACAGACACGTTTGTCGACATAGTGTTTGCGTCCTCTCCATAAAATGGAGAATAGCAAACGCTCGATCGCCTTCTTATGCCGTTTACAAAGTGGAAGTACTGACAACTGGTAAAGGATAATGGGAAAGACGTATGTAGCACACGCCTCAGCCATACCCTTTAAGGACAAATTCCTTCGGCGCCAAATCTTGGCCGACGCGCCTACCTTTGCCAGTACTTCAGACCAATTTTTCTCCAACTGTAGGTCGGGCCCGAACCACACTCCAAGAATGCAGACCGGGCCGTCCGTCCAGTCGAAGGGCCCCGGGAGGGTCAGACCCTTCCAGGCGCCTAACCGCAAGCCGGACGACTTGTTGCGGTTAATCTTGGCCCCTGTCACCTGTTCGTACCGTTCAAGCGCCTTCTGTACCACCTCGATGTCCCTGCGGGAGGACACGAAAGTAGTGACGTCATCGGCGTACGCGGAAACCCTGGCTCGAGCACCACCAGGGACAGCGATTCCACGTAGGGCCGGACTGCACGCCCTGTCCCTTAGCCGGCGAAGGAGGGGCTCCAACGCCAAAGCATAAAGTAGGGGCGACAGTGGACAACCCTGTCGGACCGACCTAGACAGCGCCAGAACGCCCGACAACTTTCCGTTCACCTGTACCACAGCCGTCGGGGATTGATACAGGAGGCTAATCCAGCGGCGGAAGTTGGTTTCGAATCCAGCTGCCTGCAGGACAGCCGCCAGATACCGATGGTCAACCCTATCAAATGCCTTGGACTGATCTAAATGGATCAGCGCGGCTTCGTCGTCGTCTTTTATCCCCTCTATGATCGTGCGTATCAGATGCAGGTTGCTCTGAATTGTTCGGCCCTTCACAGCACAAGTCTGCTCAGGTCCCAACAGAGACTCGGCAACTAATTGCAAACGATTTTGCAAGATCTTGGCCAAAATCTTTAACTCTGTGTTTAGCAGAGTTATGGGCCGGTAACCCTCTAGCTCCCTCCCCACACCCTTGCCTTTTCTCAACAGCGTGATCACACCCCTGGTGAACCGTTTGGGGATGGACCCCTGCCGGAACCAGTTGTTGAACACGACAGTCAAAATCGGGACAAAGATGTGCGACAGCCTCAAGTACAATTCATAGGGCAAACCATCGAGACCCGGCGATTTGCCACTGCCGACCTTCTTCAGCGCCGCGTAGACTTCGCCCTCCGTAATCTCTCCCTCGCAGCTAGCTGCATCAGCCGGCAAAAGCCGGGGGAAGTCAGCCAAATAGCTGCGAAACTCCTCATCACGGAGACCGGGCTCCTTGGTAAACAGGATCTCGAAATGCCGCCGAAACGCCTCGCACATGTCGTCAGTCGACCGAAGAGTGTGTCCCTCCGGGTTGCGAACCTCTCGAATGTACCGGTCGCCTCCGCGGCGAATTTCTTCCTTGCGCAGTTCTGCGCCCATGTTCACAGCTTCGGAAGACATCTTGCTTAACTTATGTCTAACTACCTGGCCCATGTAACGATCGCTATTCGACCGGTCCACGGCCTCCTTAGCTATGGCTATCTCTAGGGGATCCCCACCAGCCACCGCCCGGGAGTAATTAGATCTAAGTGTCTTCACCTTGTCAGCCTTATCTAGTTTGAGCCGAATGCTGAACTGAGTGGTGAAAGACCTAATACTATCCTTAAGGTTATCCCACCACTTATTCCCGATGACTCCCCCAGTTAACGCCCGCTGCACTAAGTTAATTAGCTGGCGCCGGAAGTCCCGCCTGTCCAGTAAGGACACGTTGAACTTCCAGTAACCAGCCATTCTAACCCTATTTTCTAAATTTACCCGGGCACAAACGAATTTGTGGTCCGAGTAACCTAGCCAGTGGAACGTGGGACAATCTAAAAAATCTAGCTCGGCTTCACGAACTAACATTCTATCAAGGTAGCTAGCCACCTTGGTAGAAGGCCAACTATTAGCCCACGTCCACATTCTCCCGCCCTTGTGATCGGCCCGGTATCTATCGACAAGACCGAAGTCCTCGATAAGATCGACCAAGCTACGATCACGTTCCTTCCCTCTAGCTCCCCGCCCTCTATCCAACTTGGGGTTCAGGATGGCATTCCAGTCCCCCACTAAGACGAGTCGCTTGGAATCCACCAGGAAGGGCCCCAACCGCCGAAAAAACGAGACGCGCTCCTCCTGGTCGTTGGGCGCATAAACCGCAACCAGACGAAACGCATTGCTTTTCACTGCAATATCGGCCACGATCAGCCGGCCCTCGGCACCGACATGGACAAGGTCCACCTTCGCGTCCAGGGTACGCTTGACCAGCAAAGACACTCCTCTGGCCAGCCGGTTCCCATATGCTGAATAGACGACAAAGTCGTTAGACAGCACACAGGCATCGACCTTGCAAACAAAGTGAGTCTCTTGGATCGCGGCGACATCCACGCCGAAGGACAAGAGGTCCCGAAGCAGGCGGGCAGCCTTACTCCGATCCCTAAGGCCCTTCACGTTCATACTGGCTAACTTAATTGACATCGTTTAGACCTGAAAAGAGAAAGCAGAAAATTACTTCTGGTCACATACGGAGCGAAAATCTATGGGAGTAGGGACCCCGACGGATTGTCCAAGGTTTCCTGTACCAATATCGGACGTAATTCGTCCGTCTTGGACAATGCCGCCGACGTCCGTAGGGAAGGTTAGCTTTACAGCCCTATATAAAGATGGGTGGAGGATGACGGGGACCCTCCCGGCACAGAAATGTGAAAGCCGCTGAAGATATTTTGTGCCCGTTTGGGCCATTTTTATGTTTGGAAAGGCCTCGACGGCCCCCTGCACAAATTCCCAGGCTTTTGTTCTGCTACCCCCGGTATTTCTGATTAAAGTCAGTACCCCGGGGGCGCCTGGGAAATTGGCAGGGTCCTCGATGGACCTTCCATCAATATTTTTAAATTTGAATAGAGGCCTTAGGAGGGCCTTCTTCTGAGAAGAAAGGTCCCTCTCTAAGGCCTGTCTGTCTATTTTGCAAACATCTACGTTTGCAAAAATGTTCTTTTTGTTTTTTTCCCGTTTCGGGGAGGGTTTTTCAGGATTCGGGGATGGAATCGGGGAGGGAATATCATCTATAGGGGAGGAAGTTTCTGATTGGGTGGAGGGTGTGGGAGGTGTGGGGGAAGGAGAGATTTTTCTTATCGGGGAGGTGGACTTACTCCTCCCCTCAAGAGACACAGTTCTGGTGGGTGATGTAGGGGCGGATTGGGTTCTGGTAATTTCCTTTACCCTCTCCGCTCTGCCTCGTTCCTGCACTTCCTTCTTTCCCTTTTTTTGGGCCACCTCCTCATCCTCCTCCCGTCCTCTCTTCAACGATAAGGAACGGGGGGAGGCATTTCCACCTCCATTACTTCCTGTTGTTGCTGCTGCTGCTCTCTCCGTTGACTTTGTTGTTGTTGCTTTTGCTGTTGTTGATGTTGTTGCTGCTTTGCCTCCCCTCGAGGCTTCTTTTTCTCGGGAGACGGGGTCTTGTCATGTTGCGGAGGAGGGGAAGCCACCTTCTTCCCCCTCCTAACCACCTCCGTCCATTCCCCGCTTTTCGGATCGGGTTTTTTATCCGGGGAACCTGTTGTTTTTGGCACCGACGGTGTTGCCGGTGTCACCTGGTTTTCCTCCGGTTTCCTTCCCGGACACATTTTGAATGTGTGTCCGGCCAGACCACACGCCCAGCAGTGCGGCTTCCTTCCCTCCACCACCACGAACAACTTTCTTCCTCTACAGAGCAAAATGTCTGGTACCTTCAAAAAATTTTCGCGGTCAACACCCACGCTAACACATATATCTTCCGTGGCCACACCGGCCTTGCTCGTTATCCTTGCGACCTCTTCAACCGCTCCGAATCGAGCGAAAAACGCTCCAATATGGTCACAATCAATGTCCACCGGCACTCCATGAACAATTATCTTTGTCTTTCGGGTACCCAGATACTCTGTCTGCATCTGGATACCCCCGGCCTCCAAGGCATTACCGGCCAAATTCTTTGCTTCCGTCTCCGTGCTCAATAGGACATCCCACATAGCACGGGACCTTCTTGCCAGTACGCAGGGTACAATATTTAGGGCCTTCAAAGCCTCTTCCATGTTCTCCCTGCTGACACTGATGAATTTTCGTGTTTTGACATCAGATGTCAGCAGGGAGATCGTCCTTGGTGCGATGACATTCACCACTTCCGGGACCACTATTAACTCATTTTCGGTGATGAATTCTTTATATTTCTCCTGCATTTGCAGGTAATATTTGTGGTCTTTTTTTACTGGTGCCTTTACCCATGCTGTTGGTGAGGGAGTCACCGTGGGCACAGCGTCAGAAGTTGAGGGCTGGGGAGACAAAGCCATAGCTTGACTTGCCCCCCCTCACAAAAACAAAAATCCACAAAAAGTTCAACACGAGCGACGAAGACAGAACAAAGACAGCAAAAAACAGGTACTCACAATTAACTTCGGGCAACACGTAAATCCAACTTGCAATAGAAAAATACAAAATGCGAGGCGCGCTCTGTTTCGAACAACGGCTCGTCAGGGCTGAATTTATTTTGTATAAAATACAAAATTATGGCACAAGGCCTAAAAGGGGAGGGGGAGAGGTTGGTTCTCACTTAACTATCCTATACCTAGCTAAACACTATCACGACCCATTCACTCGTTACAATTTGCACAGTCACCAAAAGAACCCATCCATCTACTCCCAATCCTTCTTACACCACAATGCCAGAAACTTACAAGGGACACCTAAAAAGTGGGGAAATTAACCCATGACAATAAAAATGTATTTATGTACAATATAATATATACAATATAATGTAAAATATTTCATGAAAAATGAAATGATGGGAGGGGGATGAACCCAAAAATAAACTAAAAATACAACAAAATTTTTTTCTTAACGAAAATAATAATCAATGTTAGTAAGAACCGTCCATCCCAGAAAACAGAGTGGCCGCTGTATTCCGCCAACCGGCGAAATCAAGAAGCACACTCGCTAAGGGAGTGGAGAGGGGGGTAAAAAATTAGCGGAATGGGACAATAAAAGGCTGAACCAGCCGAGATAAACGGAGACCAAAACAAACTGGGGAGGTTGGGAATCTCGACATGGATCATAACAAAAGAGAAAGCCGGGTACAGGCTAGGAACACATTCATTCACTTTAACTAGGTACACAAGAGAGAACTAGCTTAACCAGGGGAGGGTTCCAGAGGAATCCACCCCGATGTAACCAGCAGATCTAAAAGAGAAAATCAAGATTAGCCCCGTTCAAGCGAACCAGGCTCGCCACATTTACCCACCTTTTGCTAAAGTCTGTCGAAGTCAAACGTTTCCAATCAGTTCTAATCTTTATTTTGAGCTGATGCTCAAAATAACAGATCAGATCCTGATGTGAAAGGCGCCGACCTCGCAAGACTTCCTCCATTCGCGTCGTCCAAATCACCATTCGAGCCGTGGCTAGCAGCGACAGAAACACCATACGCTTCATCCCAGAGAACGGGGGCGACACATTATCACAGGCGAATGCACGATCAATGAGCACAAGCTCTCGCGGCTCGATACGAGCAGTCAACTCGCCGACCCGGTCCCATAGAGGGCGAACCCGCGAACAATGGTAGAAGGCGTGCGAAGCCGTTTCTTCCAAGCCAAGGTTGCAGCGTTCACAATCTGGCAAATCCGCCAGGCCCCATATGAAGGCCATGTCATTGAGAGGCAAGCGATTCCGAGCTAATCGCCAGGTGAGCGAAAACTCAGAGTTGTTGAGATAATCACTCCCTGGCGCCCAAGACCAGAACGAGCGAAACTCGTCCTCCGACAAGCGCAGCACATCACGTAGTGAATCCTTTGCGACGCCCTCCACTAACCCACGATAGAAGACTCTCCTAGGCCGTGAAAGGTCACTGGACCGTGGAATGGCCCGCAGGGCCGCCAGACATTCGAGGAGAAAACTCGATCGCTCTCGAGGCTTACGGCACCGCCTCAAGATGGGGGGAGTGATAGTAAGTCTAGGGAACATGTCCCTCACTATCCCCCTAAGCAATGAGTCTTCGGAAATCGCTCGCCTGAGAAAAACCAACCTTGACGCAACCTTATGGCCCATCAGGTATGGCATTCCCAGGCCCCCATGACACGGACGTTGGTAACAGACACGTTTGTCGACATAGTGTTTGCGTCCTCTCCACAAAATGGAGAATAGCAAACGCTCGATCGCCTTCTTATGCCGTTTACAAAGTGGAAGTACTGACAACTGGTAAAGGATAATGGGAAAGACGTATGTAGCACACGCCTCAGCCATACCCTTTAAGGACAAATTCCTTCGGCGCCAAATCTTGGCCGACGCGCCTACCTTTGCCAGTACTTCAGACCAATTTTTCTCCAACTGTAGGTCGGGCCCGAACCACACTCCAAGAATGCAGACCGGGCCGTCCGTCCAGTCGAAGGGCCCCGGGAGGGTCAGACCCTTCCAGGCGCCTAACCGCAAGCCGGACGACTTGTTGCGGTTAATCTTGGCCCCTGTCACCTGTTCGTACCGTTCAAGCGCCTTCTGTACCACCTCGATGTCCCTGCGGGAGGACACGAAAGTAGTGACGTCATCGGCGTACGCGGAAACCCTGGCTCGAGCACCACCAGGGACAGCGATTCCACGTAGGGCCGGACTGCACGCCCTGTCCCTTAGCCGGCGAAGGAGGGGCTCCAACGCCAAAGCATAAAGTAGGGGCGACAGTGGACAACCCTGTCGGACCGACCTAGACAGCGCCAGAACGCCCGACAACTTTCCGTTCACCTGTACCACAGCCGTCGGGGATTGATACAGGAGGCTAATCCAGCGGCGGAAGTTGGTTTCGAATCCAGCCTGCCTGCAGGACAGCCGCCAGATACCGATGGTCAACCCTATCAAATGCCTTGGACTGATCTAAATGGATCAGCGCGGCTTCGTCGTCGTCTTTTATCCCCTCTATGATCGTGCGTATCAGATGCAGGTTGCTCTGAATTGTTCGGCCCCCCACAGCACAAGTCCGCCCAGGTCCCAACAGAGACTCGGCAACCAATTGCAAACGATTTTGCAAGATCCCGGCCAAAATCTTCAACTCTGTGTTCAGCAGAGCCACGGGCCGGCAACCCTCTAGCCCCCTCCCCACACCCCTGCCCCCCCCTCAACAGCGTGACCACACCCCTGGTGAACCGTCCGGGGACGGACCCCTGCCGGAACCAGCTGCTGAACACGACAGCCAAAATCGGGACAAAGATGTGCGACAGCCTCAAGCACAATTCATAGGGCAAACCATCGAGACCCGGCGACTTGCCACTGCCGACCCTCCTCAGCGCCGCGCAGACCTCGCCCCCCGCAACCTCTCCCTCGCAGCCAGCCGCATCAGCCGGCAAAAGCCGGGGAAGTCAGCCAAATAGCCGCGAAACTCCTCATCACGGAGACCGGGCTCCTTGGTAAACAGGATCTCGAAACGCCGCCGAAACGCCTCGCACATGTCGTCAGTCGACCGCAGAGTGTGTCCCTCCGGGTTGCGAACCTCTCGAATGTACCGGTCGCCTCCGCGGCGAATTTCTTCCTTGCGCAGTTCTGCGCCCATGTTCACAGCTTCGGAAGACATCTTGCTTAACTTATGTCTAACTACCTGGCCCATGTAACGATCGCTATTCGACCGGTCCACGGCCTCCTTAGCTATGGCTATCTCTAGGGGATCCCCACCAGCCACCGCCCGGGAGTAATTAGATCTAAGTGTCTTCACCTTGTCAGCCTTATCTAGTTTGAGCCGAATGCTGAACTGAGTGGTGAAAGACCTAATACTATCCTTAAGGTTATCCCACCACTTATTCCCGATGACTCCCCCAGTTAACGCCCGCTGCACTAAGTTAATTAGCTGGCGCCGGAAGTCCCGCCTGTCCAGTAAGGACACGTTGAACTTCCAGTAACCAGCCATTCTAACCCTATTTTCTAAATTTACCCGGGCACAAACGAGTTTGTGGTCCGAGTAACCTAGCCAGTGGAACGTGGGACAATCTAAGAAATCTAGCTCGGCTTCACGAACTAACATTCTATCAAGGTAGCTAGCCACCTTGGTAGAAGGCCAACTATTAGCCCACGTCCACATTCTCCCGCCCTTGTGATCGGCCCGGTATCTATCGACAAGACCGAAGTCCTCGATAAGATCGACCAAGCTACGATCACGTTCCTTCCCTCTAGCTCCCCGCCCTCTATCCAACTTGGGGTTCAGGATGGCATTCCAGTCCCCCACTAAGACGAGTCGCTTGGAATCCACCAGGAAGGGCCCCAACCGCCGAAAAAACGAGACGCGCTCCTCCTGGTCGTTGGGCGCATAAACCGCAACCAGACGAAACGCATTGCTTTTCACTGCAATATCGGCCACGATCAGCCGGCCCTCGGCACCGACATGGACAAGGTCCACCTTCGCGTCCAGGGTACGCTTGACCAGCAAAGACACTCCTCTGGCCAGCCGGTTCCCATATGCTGAATAGACGACAAAGTCGTTAGACAGCACACAGGCATCGACCTTGCAAACAAAGTGAGTCTCTTGGATCGCGGCGACATCCACGCCGAAGGACAAGAGGTCCCGAAGCAGGCGGGCAGCCTTACTCCGATCCCTAAGGCCCTTCACGTTCATACTGGCTAACTTAATTGACATCGTTTAGACCTGAAAAGAGAAAGCAGAAAATTACTTCTGGTCACATACGGAGCGAAAATCTATGGGAGTAGGGACCCCGACGGATTGTCCAAGGTTTCCTGTACCAATATCGGACGTAATTCGTCCGTCTTGGACAATGCCGCCGACGTCCGTAGGGAAGGTTAGCTTTACCGCCCTATATAAAGATGGGTGGAGGATGACGGGGACCCTCCCGGCACAGAAATGTGAAAGCCGCTGAAGATATTTTGTGCCCGTTTGGGCCATTTTTATGTTTGGAAAGGCCTCGACGGCCCCCTGCACAAATTCCCAGGCTTTTGTTCTGCTACCCCCGGTATTTCTGATTAAAGTCAGTACCCCGGGGGCGCCTGGGAAATTGGCAGGGTCCTCGATGGATCTTCCATCAATATTTTTAAATTTGAATAGAGGCCTTAGGAGGGCCTTCTTCTGAGAAGAAAGGTCCCTCTCTAAGGCCTGTCTGTCTATTTTGCAAACATCTACGTTTGCAAAAATGTTCTTTTTGTTTTTTTCCCGTTTCGGGGAGGGTTTTTCAGGATTCGGGGATGGAATCGGGGAGGGAATATCATCTATAGGGGAGGAAGTTTCTGATTGGGTGGAGGGTGTGGGAGGTGTGGGGGAAGGAGAGATTTTTCTTATCGGGGAGGTGGACTTACTCCTCCCCTCAAGAGACACAGTTCTGGTGGGTGATGTAGGGGCGGATTGGGTTCTGGTAATTTCCTTTACCCTCTCCGCTCTGCCTCGTTCCTGCACTTCCTTCTTTCCCTTTTTTTGGGCCACCTCCTCATCCTCCTCCCGTCCTCTCTTCAACGATAAGGAACGGGGGGGAGGCATTTCCACCTCCATTACTTCCTGTTGTTGCTGCTGCTGCTCTCTCCGTTGACTTTGTTGTTGTTGCTTTTGCTGTTGTTGATGTTGTTGCTGCTTTGCCTCCCCTCGAGGCTTCTTTTTCTCGGGAGACGGGGTCTTGTCATGTTGCGGAGGAGGGGAAGCAACCTTCTTCCCCCTCCTAACCACCTCCGTCCATTCCCCGCTTTTTGGATCGGGTTTTTTATCCGGGGAACCTGTTGTTTTTGGCACCGACGGTGTTGCCGGTGTCACCTGGTTTTCCTCCGGTTTCCTTCCCGGACACATTTTGAATGTGTGTCCGGCCAGACCACACGCCCAGCAGTGCGGCTTCCTTCCCTCCACCACCACGAACAACTTTCTTCCTCTACAGAGCAAAATGTCTGGTACCTTCAAAAAATTTTCGCGGTCAACACCCACGCTAACACATATATCTTCCGTGGCCACACCGGCCTTGCTCGTTATCCTTGCGACCTCTTCAACCGCTCCGAATCGAGCGAAAAACGCTCCAATATGGTCACAATCAATGTCCACCGGCACTCCATGAACAATTATCTTTGTCTTTCGGGTACCCAGATACTCTGTCTGCATCTGGATACCCCCGGCCTCCAAGGCATTACCGGCCAAATTCTTTGCTTCCGTCTCCGTGCTCAATAGGACATCCCACATAGCACGGGACCTTCTTGCCAGTACGCAGGGTACAATATTTAGGGCCTTCAAAGCCTCTTCCATGTTCTCCCTGCTGACACTGATGAATTTTCGTGTTTTGACATCAGATGTCAGCAGGGAGATCGTCCTTGGTGCGATGACATTCACCACTTCCGGGACCACTATTAACTCATTTTCGGTGATGAATTCTTTATATTTCTCCTGCATTTGCAGGTAATATTTGTGGTCTTTTTTTACTGGTGCCTTTACCCATACTGTTGGTGAGGGAGTCACCGTGGGCACAGCGTCAGAAGTTGAGGGCTGGGGAGACAAAGCCATAGCTTGACTTGCCCCCCCTCACAAAAACAAAAATCCACAAAAAGTTCAACACGAGCGACGAAGACAGAACAAAGACAGCAAAAAACAGGTACTCACAATTAACTTCGGGCAACACGTAAATCCAACTTGCAATAGAAAAATACAAAATGCGAGGCGCGCTCTGTTTCGAACAACGGCTCGTCAGGGCTGTATTTATTTTTGTAAAAATACAAAAAATTATGGCACAAGGCCTAAAAGGGGAGGGGG
Organism: Ascarosepion bandense; assembly: GCA_037127315.1. Taxonomy (NCBI): domain Eukaryota; kingdom Metazoa; phylum Mollusca; class Cephalopoda; order Sepiida; family Sepiidae; genus Ascarosepion; species Ascarosepion bandense. Next base: position 4,269,685 of record JBBBDQ010000887.1, on the reverse strand, counting down.
AGAGGTTGGTTCTCGCTTAACTATCCTATACCTAGCTAAACACTATCACGACCCATCCACTCATTACAATTTGCACAGTCACCAAAAGAACCCATCCATCTACTCCCAATCCTTCGTACACCACAATGCCAGAAACTTACAAGGGACACCTAAAAAGTGGGGAAATTAACCCATGACAATAAAAATGTATTTATATACAATATAATATATACAATATAATGTAAAATATTTCATGAAAAATGAAATGATGGGAGGGGGATGAACCCAAAAATAAACTAAAATACAACAAATTTTTTTTTAAATAAAATAATAATCAATGTTAGTAAGAACCGTCCATCCCAGAAAACAGAGTGGCCGCTGTATTCCGCCAAACGGCGAAATCAAGAAGCACACTCGCTAAGGGAGTGGAGAGGGGGTAAAAAATTAGCGGAAGGGACAATAAAAGGCTGAACCAGCCGAGATAAACGGAGACCAAAACAAACTGGGGAGATTGGGAATCTCGACATGGATCATAACAAAAGAGAAAGCCGGGTACAGGCTAGGAACACATTCATTCACTTTAACTAGGTACACAAGAGAGAACTAGCTTAACCAGGGGAGGGTTCCACAGGAATCCACCCCGATGTAACCAGCAGATCTAAAAGAGAAAATCAAGATTAGCCCCGTTCAAGCGAACCAGGCTCGCCACATTTACCCACCTTTTGCTAAAGTCTGTCGAAGTCAAACGTTTCCAATCAGTTCTAATCTTTATTTTGAGCTGATGCTCAAAATAACAGATCAGATCCTGATGTGAAAGACGCTGACCTCGCAAGACTTCCTCCATTCGCGTCGTCCAAATCACCATTCGAGCCGTGGCTAGCAGCGACAGAAACACCATACGCTTCATCCCAGAGAACGGGGGCGACACATTATCACAGGCGAATGCACGATCAATGAGCACAAGCTCTCGCGGCTCGATACGAGCAGTCAACTCGCCGACACGGTCCCATAGAGGGCGAACCCGCGAACAATGGTAGAAGGCGTGCGAAGCCGTTTCTTCCAAGCCAAGGTTGCAGCGTTCACAATCTGGCAAATCCGCCAGGCCCCATATGAAGGCCATGTCATTGAGAGGCAAGCGATTCCGAGCTAATCGCCAGGTGAGCGAAAACTCAGAGTTGTTGAGATAATCACTCCCTGGCGCCCAAGACCAGAACGAGCGAAACTCGTCCTCCGACAAGCGCAGCACATCACGTAGTGAATCCTTTGCGACGCCCTCCACTAACCCACGATAGAAGACTTTCCTAGGCCGTGAAAGGTCACTGGACCGTGGAATGGCCCGCAGGGCCGCCAGACATTCGAGGAGAAAACTCGATCGCTCTCGAGGCTTACGGCACCGCCTCAAGATGGGGGGAGTGATAGTAAGTCTAGGGAACATGTCCCTCACTATCCCCCTAAGCAATGAGTCTTCGGAAATCGCTCGCCTGAGAAAAACCAACCTTGACGCAACCTTATGGCCCATCAGGTATGGCATTCCCAGGCCCCCATGACACGGACGTTGGTAACAGACACGTTTGTCGACATAGTGTTTGCGTCCTCTCCATAAAATGGAGAATAGCAAACGCTCGATCGCCTTCTTATGCCGTTTACAAAGTGGAAGTACTGACAACTGGTAAAGGATGATGGGAAAGACGTATGTAGCACACGCCTCAGCCATACCCTTTAAGGACAACCTCCTTCGGCGCCAAATCTTGGCCGACGCGCCTACCTTTGCCAGTACTTCAGACCAATTTTTCTCCAACTGTAGGTCGGGCCCGAACCACACTCCAAGAATGCAGACCGGGCCGTCCGTCCAGTCGAAGGGCCCCGGGAGGGTCAGACCCTTCCAGGCGCCTAACCGCAAGCCGGACGACTTGTTGCGGTTAATCTTGGCCCCTGTCACCTGTTCGTACCGTTCAAGCGCCTTCTGTACCACCTCGATGTCCCTGCGGGAGGACACGAAAGTAGTGACGTCATCGGCGTACGCGGAAACCCTGGCTCGAGCACCACCAGGGACAGCGATTCCACGTAGGGCCGGACTGCACGCCCTGTCCCTTAGCCGGCGAAGGAGGGGCTCCAACGCCAAAGCATAAAGTAGGGGCGACAGTGGACAACCCTGTCGGACCGACCTAGACAGCGCCAGAACGCCCGACAACTTTCCGTTCACCTGTACCACAGCCGTCGGGGATTGATACAGGAGGCTAATCCAGCGGCGGAAGTTGGTTTCGAATCCAGCTGCCTGCAGGACAGCCGCCAGGTACCGATGGTCAACCCTATCAAATGCCTTGGACTGATCTAAATGGATCAGCGCGGCTTCGTCGTCGTCTTTTATCCCCTCTATGATCGTGCGTATCAGATGCAGGTTGCTCTGAATTGTTCGGCCCTTCACAGCACAAGTCTGCTCAGGTCCCAACAGAGACTCGGCAACTAATTGCAAACGATTTTGCAAGATCTTGGCCAAAATCTTTAACTCTGTGTTTAGCAGAGTTATGGGCCGGTAACCCTCTAGCTCCCTCCCCACATCCTTGCCTTTTCTCAACAGCGTGATCACACCCCTGGTGAACCGTTTGGGGATGGACCCCTGCCGGAACCAGTTGTTGAACACGACAGTCAAAATCGGGACAAAGATGTGCGACAGCCTCAAGTACAATTCATAGGGCAAACCATCGAGACCCGGCGATTTGCCTCTGCCGACCTTCTTCAGCGCCGCGTAGACTTCGCCCTCCGTAATCTCTCCCTCGCAGCTAGCTGCATCAGCCGGCAAAAGCCGGGGGAAGTCAGCCAAATAGCTGCGAAACTCCTCATCACGGAGACCAGGCTCCTTGGTAAACAGGATCTCGAAATGCCGCCGAAACGCCTCGCACATGTCGTCAGTCGACCGAAGAGTGTGTCCCTCCGGGTTGCGAACCTCTCGAATGTACCGGTCGCCTCCGCGGCGAATTTCTTCCTTGCGCAGTTCTGCGCCCATGTTCACAGCTTCGGAAGACATCTTGCTTAACTTATGTCTAACTACCTGGCCCATGTAACGATCGCTATTCGACCGGTCCACGGCCTCCTTAGCTATGGCTATCTCTAGGGGATCCCCACCAGCCACCGCCCGGGAGTAATTAGATCTAAGTGTCTTCACCTTGTCAGCCTTATCTAGTTTGAGCCGAATGCTGAACTGAGTGGTGAAAGACCTAATACTATCCTTAAGGTTATCCCACCACTTATTCCCGATGACTCCCCCAGTTAACGCCCGCTGCACTAAGTTAATTAGCTGGCGCCGGAAGTCCCGCCTGTCCAGTAAGGACACGTTGAACTTCCAGTAACCAGCCATTCTAACCCTATTTTCTAAATTTACCCGGGCACAAACGAGTTTGTGATCCGAGTAACCTAGCCAGTGGAACGTGGGACAATCTAAGAAATCTAGCTCGGCTTCACGAACTAACATTCTATCAAGGTAGCTAGCCACCTTGGTAGAAGGCCAACTATTAGCCCACGTCCACATTCTCCCGCCCTTGTGATCGGCCCGGTATCTATCGACAAGACCGAAGTCCTCGATAAGATCGACCAAGCTACGATCACGTTCCTTCCCTCTAGCTCCCCGCCCTCTATCCAACTTGGGGTTCAGGATGGCATTCCAGTCCCCCACTAAGACGAGTCGCTTGGAATCCACCAGGAAGGGCCCCAACCGCCGAAAAAACGAGACGCGCTCCTCCTGGTCGTTGGGCGCATAAACCGCAACCAGACGAAACGCATTGCTTTTCACTGCAATATCGGCCACGATCAGCCGGCCCTCGGCACCGACATGGACAAGATCCACCTTCGCGTCCAGGGTACGCTTGACCAGCAAAGACACTCCTCTGGCCAGCCGGTTCCCATATGCTGAATAGACGACAAAGTCGTTAGACAGCACACAGGCATCGACCTTGCAAACAAAGTGAGTCTCTTGGATCGCGGCGACATCCACGCCGAAGGACAAGAGGTCCCGAAGCAGGCGGGCAGCCTTACTCCGATCCCTAAGGCCCTTCACGTTCATACTGGCTAACTTAATTGACATCATTTAGACCTGTAAAGAGAAAGCAGAAAATTACTTCTGGTCACATACAGAGCGAAAATCTATGGGAGTAGGGACCCCGACGGATTGTCCAAGGTTGCCCGTGCCAATATCGGACGTAATTCGTCCGTCCTGGACAATGCCGCCGACGTCCGTAGGGAAGGTTAGCTTTACAGCCCTATATAAAGATGGGTGGAGGATGACGGGGACCCTCCCGGCACAGAAATGTGAAAGCCGCTGAAGATATTTTGTGCCCGTTTGGGCCATTTTTATGTTTGGAAAGGCCTCGACGGCACCCTGCACAAATTCCCAGGCTTTTGTTCTGCTACCCCCGGTATTTCTGATCAAAGTCAGTACTCCGGGGGCGCCTGGGAAATTGGCAGGGTCCTCGATGGACTTTCCATCAATATTTTTAAATTTGAAGAGAGGCCTTAGGAGGGCCTTCTTCTGAGAAGAAAGGTCCCTCTCTAAGGCCTGTCTGTCTATCTTGCAAATGTCTTGTTTGCAAAAAATGTTCTTTTTTTGTTTTTCCCTTTTTGGGGAGGATTTATCTGGATTCGGGGAGGGATTATCAACAGTAGGGGAGAAAGTTTCTGATTGGGTGGAGGGTGTGGGAGGTGTGGGGGAAGGAGAAGGTATATGCCTTACTGGGGAGGCAGACTGACTCCTCCCCTCGACAAAAACAGTTCTATTCGGAGATGTAGGGGCGGATTGGGTTTTGGGGGCAACCGTCACTCGTTCCACTCTGCCGCGTTCTGCTACCTCTGTTTTTCCTTTTTTCTGGGATACCTCCTCATCCTCCTCCCGTCCTCTCTTCAAAGAAGAGGAGCGTGGAGGAGGCATTTCCACATCCATTTCTTGTTTCTGCGTCTGCTCTTGCTGCTGCTGCTTTTGCTCTTGTTGTTGTTGTTGTTTCTGCATTTCTTTTTGTTGCTGTTTTTGCTCCTGCTTCTGTTGTTGCTGCTGTTGATTAGCCTCTTTACGTGGCTTCTTTTTTTCAGGGGATGGTGATTTCTCCTGTTGAGGAGGAGGAGAAGCAACTTTCTTCCCCCTCCTGACCACCTCCGTCCATTCACCACTTTTTGCCTCGGTCTTTTTCTCCTGGGTAACTGTTGTTTTTGACACCGGCGGTGTTTCCGGTGTCACCTGCGTTTCTTCCTGTTTCCTTGCCGGACACATTTTGAATGTGTGTCCGGCCAGTCCACACGCCCAGCAGTGCGGCCTCCTCCCTTCTACCACAACAAACAGCTTTCTGCCACGGCACAGCAAAATATCGGGGACCTTCAGAAAGTTCGGCCTATCCACCGCTATGCTGACGTTTATGTCTTCCGTGGCCACACCTGCCTTACTTGTTATCCTTGCGACCTCCTCCACCGCTCCAAATCGAGCAAAAAACGCTCCAATATGGTCGCAAGCAATGTCTACAGGCACTCCATGAATAATTATCTTTGTTTTTCGAGTACCCAGATACTCCGTCTGCATCTGGATACCCTTGGCCTCCAGGGTATTCCCGGCCAAATTCTTCGCTTCCGTCTCTGTGCTTAATAAAACATCCCACATAGCACGGGACCTTCTCGCCAGTACGCAGGGTACAATATTTAAGGCTTTCAAAGCCTCTTCCATGTTCTCCCTGCTTACACTGATGAATTTCCGTGTTTTGACATCGGATGTAAGCAGGGAGATCGTCCTTGGTGCGATAACATTCACCACCTCCGGGACCACTATCAACTCGTTATCGTTAATATAATTTTTATATTTCTCCTGCATTTGCAGGTAATAGTCGGCATCTTTCTTAATTGGTGCCTTCACCCATACCGTCGGTGAGGGAGCCACCGCGGGCACGGCATCAGAAGTTGAGGGCTGGGGAGACAAAGCCATAGCTTGACTTGCCCCCCCTCACAAAATACAAAAATCCAACAAAAGTTCAAAACGCGCCACGAAGACAGAACAAAGACAGCAAAAAACAGGTACTCACAATTAACTTCGGGCAACACGTAAATCCAACTTGCAATAGAAAAAATACAAAATGCGAGGCGCGCTCTGTTTCGAACAACGGCTCGTCAGGGCTGTATTTATTTTGTAAAAATACAAAAAATTATGGCACAAGGCCTAAAAGGGGAGGGGGAGAGGTTGGTTCTCGCTTAACTATCCTATACCTAGCTAAACACTATCACGACCCATCCACTCATTACAATTTGCACAGTCACCAAAAGAACCCATCCATCTACTCCCAATCCTTCGTACACCACAATGCCAGAAACTTACAAGGGACACCTAAAAAGTGGGGAAATTAACCCATGACAATAAAAATGTATTTATATACAATATAATATATACAATATAATGTAAAATATTTCATGAAAAATGAAATGATGGGAGGGGGATGAACCCAAAAATAAACTAAAATACAACAAATTTTTTTTAAATAAAATAATAATCAATGTTAGTAAGAACCGTCCATCCCAGAAAACAGAGTGGCCGCTGTATTCCGCCAAACGGCGAAATCAAGAAGCACACTCACTAAGGGAGTGGAGAGGGGGTAAAAAATTAGCGGAAGGGACAATAAAAGGCTGAACCAGCCGAGATAAACGGAGACCAAAACAAACTGGGGAGATTGGGAATCTCGACATGGATCATAACAAAAGAGAAAGCCGGGTACAGGCTAGGAACACATTCATTCACTTTAACTAGGTACACAAGAGAGAACTAGCTTAACCAGGGGAGGGTTCCACAGGAATCCACCCCGATGTAACCAGCAGATCTAAAAGAGAAAATCAAGATTAGCCCCGTTCAAGCGAACCAGGCTCGCCACATTTACCCACCTTTTGCTAAAGTCTGTCGAAGTCAAACGTTTCCAATCAGTTCTAATCTTTATTTTGAGCTGATGCTCAAAATAACAGATCAGATCCTGATGTGAAAGACGCTGACCTCGCAAGACTTCCTCCATTCGCGTCGTCCAAATCACCATTCGAGCCGTGGCTAGCAGCGACAGAAACACCATACGCTTCATCCCAGAGAACGGGGGCGACACATTATCACAGGCGAATGCACGATCAATGAGCACAAGCTCTCGCGGCTCGATACGAGCAGTCAACTCGCCGACACGGTCCCATAGAGGGCGAACCCGCGAACAATGGTAGAAGGCGTGCGAAGCCGTTTCTTCCAAGCCAAGGTTGCAGCGTTCACAATCTGGCAAATCCGCCAGGCCCCATATGAAGGCCATGTCATTGAGAGGCAAGCGATTCCGAGCTAATCGCCAGGTGAGCGAAAACTCAGAGTTGTTGAGATAATCACTCCCTGGCGCCCAAGACCAGAACGAGCGAAACTCGTCCTCCGACAAGCGCAGCACATCACGTAGTGAATCCTTTGCGACGCCCTCCACTAACCCACGATAGAAGACTTTCCTAGGCCGTGAAAGGTCACTGGACCGTGGAATGGCCCGCAGGGCCGCCAGACATTCGAGGAGAAAACTCGATCGCTCTCGAGGCTTACGGCACCGCCTCAAGATGGGGGGAGTGATAGTAAGTCTAGGGAACATGTCCCTCACTATCCCCCTAAGCAATGAGTCTTCGGAAATCGCTCGCCTGAGAAAAACCAACCTTGACGCAACCTTATGGCCCATCAGGTATGGCATTCCCAGGCCCCCATGACACGGACGTTGGTAACAGACACGTTTGTCGACATAGTGTTTGCGTCCTCTCCATAAAATGGAGAATAGCAAACGCTCGATCGCCTTCTTATGCCGTTTACAAAGTGGAAGTACTGACAACTGGTAAAGGATGATGGGAAAGACGTATGTAGCACACGCCTCAGCCATACCCTTTAAGGACAACCTCCTTCGGCGCCAAATCTTGGCCGACGCGCCTACCTTTGCCAGTACTTCAGACCAATTTTTCTCCAACTGTAGGTCGGGCCCGAACCACACTCCAAGAATGCAGACCGGGCCGTCCGTCCAGTCGAAGGGCCCCGGGAGGGTCAGACCCTTCCAGGCGCCTAACCGCAAGCCGGACGACTTGTTGCGGTTAATCTTGGCCCCTGTCACCTGTTCGTACCGTTCAAGCGCCTTCTGTACCACCTCGATGTCCCTGCGGGAGGACACGAAAGTAGTGACGTCATCGGCGTACGCGGAAACCCTGGCTCGAGCACCACCAGGGACAGCGATTCCACGTAGGGCCGGACTGCACGCCCTGTCCCTTAGCCGGCGAAGGAGGGGCTCCAACGCCAAAGCATAAAGTAGGGGCGACAGTGGACAACCCTGTCGGACCGACCTAGACAGCGCCAGAACGCCCGACAACTTTCCGTTCACCTGTACCACAGCCGTCGGGGATTGATACAGGAGGCTAATCCAGCGGCGGAAGTTGGTTTCGAATCCAGCTGCCTGCAGGACAGCCGCCAGGTACCGATGGTCAACCCTATCAAATGCCTTGGACTGATCTAAATGGATCAGCGCGGCTTCGTCGTCGTCTTTTATCCCCTCTATGATCGTGCGTATCAGATGCAGGTTGCTCTGAATTGTTCGGCCCTTCACAGCACAAGTCTGCTCAGGTCCCAACAGAGACTCGGCAACTAATTGCAAACGATTTTGCAAGATCTTGGCCAAAATCTTTAACTCTGTGTTTAGCAGAGTTATGGGCCGGTAACCCTCTAGCTCCCTCCCCACATCCTTGCCTTTTCTCAACAGCGTGATCACACCCCTGGTGAACCGTTTGGGGATGGACCCCTGCCGGAACCAGTTGTTGAACACGACAGTCAAAATCGGGACAAAGATGTGCGACAGCCTCAAGTACAATTCATAGGGCAAACCATCGAGACCCGGCGATTTGCCTCTGCCGACCTTCTTCAGCGCCGCGTAGACTTCGCCCTCCGTAATCTCTCCCTCGCAGCTAGCTGCATCAGCCGGCAAAAGCCGGGGGAAGTCAGCCAAATAGCTGCGAAACTCCTCATCACGGAGACCAGGCTCCTTGGTAAACAGGATCTCGAAATGCCGCCGAAACGCCTCGCACATGTCGTCAGTCGACCGAAGAGTGTGTCCCTCCGGGTTGCGAACCTCTCGAATGTACCGGTCGCCTCCGCGGCGAATTTCTTCCTTGCGCAGTTCTGCGCCCATGTTCACAGCTTCGGAAGACATCTTGCTTAACTTATGTCTAACTACCTGGCCCATGTAACGATCGCTATTCGACCGGTCCACGGCCTCCTTAGCTATGGCTATCTCTAGGGGATCCCCACCAGCCACCGCCCGGGAGTAATTAGATCTAAGTGTCTTCACCTTGTCAGCCTTATCTAGTTTGAGCCGAATGCTGAACTGAGTGGTGAAAGACCTAATACTATCCTTAAGGTTATCCCACCACTTATTCCCGATGACTCCCCCAGTTAACGCCCGCTGCACTAAGTTAATTAGCTGGCGCCGGAAGTCCCGCCTGTCCAGTAAGGACACGTTGAACTTCCAGTAACCAGCCATTCTAACCCTATTTTCTAAATTTACCCGGGCACAAACGAGTTTGTGATCCGAGTAACCTAGCCAGTGGAACGTGGGACAATCTAAGAAATCTAGCTCGGCTTCACGAACTAACATTCTATCAAGGTAGCTAGCCACCTTGGTAGAAGGCCAACTATTAGCCCACGTCCACATTCTCCCGCCCTTGTGATCGGCCCGGTATCTATCGACAAGACCGAAGTCCTCGATAAGATCGACCAAGCTACGATCACGTTCCTTCCCTCTAGCTCCCCGCCCTCTATCCAACTTGGGGTTCAGGATGGCATTCCAGTCCCCCACTAAGACGAGTCGCTTGGAATCCACCAGGAAGGGCCCCAACCGCCGAAAAAACGAGACGCGCTCCTCCTGGTCGTTGGGCGCATAAACCGCAACCAGACGAAACGCATTGCTTTTCACTGCAATATCGGCCACGATCAGCCGGCCCTCGGCACCGACATGGACAAGATCCACCTTCGCGTCCAGGGTACGCTTGACCAGCAAAGACACTCCTCTGGCCAGCCGGTTCCCATATGCTGAATAGACGACAAAGTCGTTAGACAGCACACAGGCATCGACCTTGCAAACAAAGTGAGTCTCTTGGATCGCGGCGACATCCACGCCGAAGGACAAGAGGTCCCGAAGCAGGCGGGCAGCCTTACTCCGATCCCTAAGGCCCTTCACGTTCATACTGGCTAACTTAATTGACATCATTTAGACCTGTAAAGAGAAAGCAGAAAATTACTTCTGGTCACATACAGAGCGAAAATCTATGGGAGTAGGGACCCCGACGGATTGTCCAAGGTTGCCCGTGCCAATATCGGACGTAATTCGTCCGTCCTGGACAATGCCGCCGACGTCCGTAGGGAAGGTTAGCTTTACAGCCCTATATAAAGATGGGTGGAGGATGACGGGGACCCTCCCGGCACAGAAATGTGAAAGCCGCTGAAGATATTTTGTGCCCGTTTGGGCCATTTTTATGTTTGGAAAGGCCTCGACGGCACCCTGCACAAATTCCCAGGCTTTTGTTCTGCTACCCCCGGTATTTCTGATCAAAGTCAGTACTCCGGGGGCGCCTGGGAAATTGGCAGGGTCCTCGATGGACTTTCCATCAATATTTTTAAATTTGAAGAGAGGCCTTAGGAGGGCCTTCTTCTGAGAAGAAAGGTCCCTCTCTAAGGCCTGTCTGTCTATCTTGCAAATGTCTTGTTTGCAAAAAATGTTCTTTTTTTGTTTTTCCCTTTTTGGGGAGGATTTATCTGGATTCGGGGAGGGATTATCAACAGTAGGGGAGAAAGTTTCTGATTGGGTGGAGGGTGTGGGAGGTGTGGGGGAAGGAGAAGGTATATGCCTTACTGGGGAGGCAGACTGACTCCTCCCCTCGACAAAAACAGTTCTATTCGGAGATGTAGGGGCGGATTGGGTTTTGGGGGCAACCGTCACTCGTTCCACTCTGCCGCGTTCTGCTACCTCTGTTTTTCCTTTTTTCTGGGATACCTCCTCATCCTCCTCCCGTCCTCTCTTCAAAGAAGAGGAGCGTGGAGGAGGCATTTCCACATCCATTTCTTGTTTCTGCGTCTGCTCTTGCTGCTGCTGCTTTTGCTCTTGTTGTTGTTGTTGTTTCTGCATTTCTTTTTGTTGCTGTTTTTGCTCCTGCTTCTGTTGTTGCTGCTGTTGATTAGCCTCTTTACGTGGCTTCTTTTTTTCAGGGGATGGTGATTTCTCCTGTTGAGGAGGAGGAGAAGCAACTTTCTTCCCCCTCCTGACCACCTCCGTCCATTCACCACTTTTTGCCTCGGTCTTTTTCTCCTGGGTAACTGTTGTTTTTGACACCGGCGGTGTTTCCGGTGTCACCTGCGTTTCTTCCTGTTTCCTTGCCGGACACATTTTGAATGTGTGTCCGGCCAGTCCACACGCCCAGCAGTGCGGCCTCCTCCCTTCTACCACAACAAACAGCTTTCTGCCACGGCACAGCAAAATATCGGGGACCTTCAGAAAGTTCGGCCTATCCACCGCTATGCTGACGTTTATGTCTTCCGTGGCCACACCTGCCTTACTTGTTATCCTTGCGACCTCCTCCACCGCTCCAAATCGAGCAAAAAACGCTCCAATATGGTCGCAAGCAATGTCTACAGGCACTCCATGAATAATTATCTTTGTTTTTCGAGTACCCAGATACTCCGTCTGCATCTGGATACCCTTGGCCTCCAGGGTATTCCCGGCCAAATTCTTCGCTTCCGTCTCTGTGCTTAATAAAACATCCCACATAGCACGGGACCTTCTCGCCAGTACGCAGGGTACAATATTTAAGGCTTTCAAAGCCTCTTCCATGTTCTCCCTGCTTACACTGATGAATTTCCGTGTTTTGACATCGGATGTAAGCAGGGAGATCGTCCTTGGTGCGATAACATTCACCACCTCCGGGACCACTATCAACTCGTTATCGTTAATATAATTTTTATATTTCTCCTGCATTTGCAGGTAATAGTCGGCATCTTTCTTAATTGGTGCCTTCACCCATACCGTCGGTGAGGGAGCCACCGCGGGCACGGCATCAGAAGTTGAGGGCTGGGGAGACAAAGCCATAGCTTGACTTGCCCCCCCCTCACAAAATACAAAAATCCAACAAAAGTTCAAAACGCGCCACGAAGACAGAACAAAGACAGCAAAAAACAGGTACTCACAGTTAAACTTCGGGCAACAAAAACACGTAAATCCAACTTGCAATAAGTCAAAAAAATACAAAATGCTCTGTTTCGCACAACGGCTCGTCAGGGCACTATTTATTTTGTAAAATTTACAAAATTATGGCACAAGGCCTAAAAGGGGAGGGGGAGAGGTTGGTTCTCACTTAACTATCCTATACCTAGCTAAACACTATCACGACCCATTCACTCGTTACAATTTGCACAGTCACCAAAAGAACCCATCCATCTACTCCCAATCCTTCGTACACCACAATGCCAGAAACTTACAAGGGACACCTAAAAAGTGGGGAAATTAACCCGTGACAATAAAAATGTATTTATGTACAATATAATATATACAATATAATGTAAAATATTTAATGAAAATGAAATGATGGGAGGGGGATGAACCCAAAAATAAACTAAAAATACAACAAATTTTGAACTAAAATAATAATCAATGTTAGTAAGAACCGACCATCCCAGAAAAAAGAGTGGCCGCTGTATTCCGCCCAATGGCGAAATCAAGAAGCACACTCGCTAAGGGAGTGGGGAGGGGGGTAAAAAATTAGCGGAAAGGGACAATAAAAGGCTGAACCAGCCGAGATAAAAAGAGACCAAAACAAACTGGGGAGGTTGGGAATCTCGGCATGGATTATAACAAAAGAGAAAGCCGGGTACAGGCTAGGAACACATTCATTCACTTTAACTAGGTACACAAGAGAGAACTAGCTTAACCAGGGGAGGGTTCCAGAGGAATCCACCCCGATGTAACCAGCAGATCTAAAAGAGAAAATCAAGATTAGCCCCGTTCAAACGAACCAGGCTCGCCACATTTACCCACCTTTTGCTAAAGTCTGTCGAAGTCAAACGTTTCCAATCAGTTCTAATCTTTATTTTGAGCTGATGCTCAAAATAACAGATCAGATCCTGATGTGAAAGACGCTGACCTCGCAAGACTTCCTCCATTCGCGTCGTCCAAATCACCATTCGAGCCGTGGCTAGCAGCGACAGAAACACCATACGCTTCATCCCAGAGAACGGGGGCGACACATTATCACAGGCGAATGCACGATCAATGAGCACAAGCTCTCGCGGCTCGATACGAGCAGTCAACTCGCCGACACGGTCCCATAGAGGGCGAACCCGCGAACAATGGTAGAAGGCGTGCGAAGCCGTTTCTTCCAAGCCAAGGTTGCAGCGTTCACAATCTGGCAAATCCGCCAGGCCCCATATGAAGGCCATGTCATTGAGAGGCAAGCGATTCCGAGCTAATCGCCAGGTGAGCGAAAACTCAGAGTTGTTGAGATAATCACTCCCTGGCGCCCAAGACCAGAACGAGCGAAACTCGTCCTCCGACAAGCGCAGCACATCACGTAGTGAATCCTTTGCGACGCCCTCCACTAACCCACGATAGAAGACTTTCCTAGGCCGTGAAAGGTCACTGGACCGTGGAATGGCCCGCAGGGCCGCCAGACATTCGAGGAGAAAACTCGATCGCTCTCGAGGCTTACGGCACCGCCTCAAGATGGGGGGAGTGATAGTAAGTCTAGGGAACATGTCCCTCACTATCCCCCTAAGCAATGAGTCTTCGGAAATCGCTCGCCTGAGAAAAACCAACCTTGACGCAACCTTATGGCCCATCAGGTATGGCATTCCCAGGCCCCCATGACACGGACGTTGGTAACAGACACGTTTGTCGACATAGTGTTTGCGTCCTCTCCATAAAATGGAGAATAGCAAACGCTCGATCGCCTTCTTATGCCGTTTACAAAGTGGAAGTACTGACAACTGGTAAAGGATGATGGGAAAGACGTATGTAGCACACGCCTCAGCCATACCCTTTAAGGACAACCTCCTTCGGCGCCAAATCTTGGCCGACGCGCCTACCTTTGCCAGTACTTCAGACCAATTTTTCTCCAACTGTAGGTCGGGCCCGAACCACACTCCAAGAATGCAGACCGGGCCGTCCGTCCAGTCGAAGGGCCCCGGGAGGGTCAGACCCTTCCAGGCGCCTAACCGCAAGCCGGACGACTTGTTGCGGTTAATCTTGGCCCCTGTCACCTGTTCGTACCGTTCAAGCGCCTTCTGTACCACCTCGATGTCCCTGCGGGAGGACACGAAAGTAGTGACGTCATCGGCGTACGCGGAAACCCTGGCTCGAGCACCACCAGGGACAGCGATTCCACGTAGGGCCGGACTGCACGCCCTGTCCCTTAGCCGGCGAAGGAGGGGCTCCAACGCCAAAGCATAAAGTAGGGGCGACAGTGGACAACCCTGTCGGACCGACCTAGACAGCGCCAGAACGCCCGACAACTTTCCGTTCACCTGTACCACAGCCGTCGGGGATTGATACAGGAGGCTAATCCAGCGGCGGAAGTTGGTTTCGAATCCAGCTGCCTGCAGGACAGCCGCCAGGTACCGATGGTCAACCCTATCAAATGCCTTGGACTGATCTAAATGGATCAGCGCGGCTTCGTCGTCGTCTTTTATCCCCTCAATGATCGTGCGTATCAGATGCAGGTTGCTCTGAATTGTTCGGCCCTTCACAGCACAAGTCTGCTCAGGTCCCAACAGAGACTCGGCAACTAATTGCAAACGATTTTGCAAGATCTTGGCCAAAATCTTTAACTCTGTGTTTAGCAGAGTTATGGGCCGGTAACCCTCTAGCTCCCTCCCCACATCCTTGCCTTTTCTCAACAGCGTGATCACACCCCTGGTGAACCGTTTGGGGATGGACCCCTGCCGGAACCAGTTGTTGAACACGACAGTCAAAATCGGGACAAAGATGTGCGACAGCCTCAAGTACAATTCATAGGGCAAACCATCGAGACCCGGCGATTTGCCTCTGCCGACCTTCTTCAGCGCCGCGTAGACTTCGCCCTCCGTAATCTCTCCCTCGCAGCTAGCTGCATCAGCCGGCAAAAGCCGGGGGAAGTCAGCCAAATAGCTGCGAAACTCCTCATCACGGAGACCAGGCTCCTTGGTAAACAGGATCTCGAAATGCCGCCGAAACGCCTCGCACATGTCGTCAGTCGACCGAAGAGTGTGTCCCTCCGGGTTGCGAACCTCTCGAATGTACCGGTCGCCTCCGCGGCGAATTTCTTCCTTGCGCAGTTCTGCGCCCATGTTCACAGCTTCGGAAGACATCTTGCTTAACTTATGTCTAACTACCTGGCCCATGTAACGATCGCTATTCGACCGGTCCACGGCCTCCTTAGCTATGGCTATCTCTAGGGGATCCCCACCAGCCACCGCCCGGGAGTAATTAGATCTAAGTGTCTTCACCTTGTCAGCCTTATCTAGTTTGAGCCGAATGCTGAACTGAGTGGTGAAAGACCTAATACTATCCTTAAGGTTATCCCACCACTTATTCCCGATGACTCCCCCAGTTAACGCCCGCTGCACTAAGTTAATTAGCTGGCGCCGGAAGTCCCGCCTGTCCAGTAAGGACACGTTGAACTTCCAGTAACCAGCCATTCTAACCCTATTTTCTAAATTTACCCGGGCACAAACGAGTTTGTGATCCGAGTAACCTAGCCAGTGGAACGTGGGACAATCTAAGAAATCTAGCTCGGCTTCACGAACTAACATTCTATCAAGGTAGCTAGCCACCTTGGTAGAAGGCCAACTATTAGCCCACGTCCACATTCTCCCGCCCTTGTGATCGGCCCGGTATCTATCGACAAGACCGAAGTCCTCGATAAGATCGACCAAGCTACGATCACGTTCCTTCCCTCTAGCTCCCCGCCCTCTATCCAACTTGGGGTTCAGGATGGCATTCCAGTCCCCCACTAAGACGAGTCGCTTGGAATCCACCAGGAAGGGCCCCAACCGCCGAAAAAACGAGACGCGCTCCTCCTGGTCGTTGGGCGCATAAACCGCAACCAGACGAAACGCATTGCTTTTCACTGCAATATCGGCCACGATCAGCCGGCCCTCGGCACCGACATGGACAAGATCCACCTTCGCGTCCAGGGTACGCTTGACCAGCAAAGACACTCCTCTGGCCAGCCGGTTCCCATATGCTGAATAGACGACAAAGTCGTTAGACAGCACACAGGCATCGACCTTGCAAACAAAGTGAGTCTCTTGGATCGCGGCGACATCCACGCCGAAGGACAAGAGGTCCCGAAGCAGGCGGGCAGCCTTACTCCGATCCCTAAGGCCCTTCACGTTCATACTGGCTAACTTAATTGACATCATTTAGACCTGTAAAGAGAAAGCAGAAAATTACTTCTGGTCACATACAGAGCGAAAATCTATGGGAGTAGGGACCCCGACGGATTGTCCAAGGTTGCCCGTGCCAATATCGGACGTAATTCGTCCGTCCTGGACAATGCCGCCGACGTCCGTAGGGAAGGTTAGCTTTACAGCCCTATATAAAGATGGGTGGAGGATGACGGGGACCCTCCCGGCACAGAAATGTGAAAGCCGCTGAAGATATTTTGTGCCCGTTTGGGCCATTTTTATGTTTGGAAAGGCCTCGACGGCACCCTGCACAAATTCCCAGGCTTTTGTTCTGCTACCCCCGGTATTTCTGATCAAAGTCAGTACTCCGGGGGCGCCTGGGAAATTGGCAGGGTCCTCGATGGACTTTCCATCAATATTTTTAAATTTGAAGAGAGGCCTTAGGAGGGCCTTCTTCTGAGAAGAAAGGTCCCTCTCTAAGGCCTGTCTGTCTATCTTGCAAATGTCTTGTTTGCAAAAAATGTTCTTTTTTTGTTTTTCCCTTTTTGGGGAGGATTTATCTGGATTCGGGGAGGGATTATCAACAGTAGGGGAGAAAGTTTCTGATTGGGTGGAGGGTGTGGGAGGTGTGGGGGAAGGAGAAGGTATATGCCTTACTGGGGAGGCAGACTGACTCCTCCCCTCGACAAAAACAGTTCTATTCGGAGATGTAGGGGCGGATTGGGTTTTGGGGGCAACCGTCACTCGTTCCACTCTGCCGCGTTCTGCTACCTCTGTTTTTCCTTTTTTCTGGGATACCTCCTCATCCTCCTCCCGTCCTCTCTTCAAAGAAGAGGAGCGTGGAGGAGGCATTTCCACATCCATTTCTTGTTTCTGCGTCTGCTCTTGCTGCTGCTGCTTTTGCTCTTGTTGTTGTTGTTGTTTCTGCATTTCTTTTTGTTGCTGTTTTTGCTCCTGCTTCTGTTGTTGCTGCTGTTGATTAGCCTCTTTACGTGGCTTCTTTTTTTCAGGGGATGGTGATTTCTCCTGTTGAGGAGGAGGAGAAGCAACTTTCTTCCCCCTCCTGACCACCTCCGTCCATTCACCACTTTTTGCCTCGGTCTTTTTCTCCTGGGTAACTGTTGTTTTTGACACCGGCGGTGTTTCCGGTGTCACCTGCGTTTCTTCCTGTTTCCTTGCCGGACACATTTTGAATGTGTGTCCGGCCAGTCCACACGCCCAGCAGTGCGGCCTCCTCCCTTCTACCACAACAAACAGCTTTCTGCCACGGCACAGCAAAATATCGGGGACCTTCAGAAAGTTCGGCCTATCCACCGCTATGCTGACGTTTATGTCTTCCGTGGCCACACCTGCCTTACTTGTTATCCTTGCGACCTCCTCCACCGCTCCAAATCGAGCAAAAAACGCTCCAATATGGTCGCAAGCAATGTCTACAGGCACTCCATGAATAATTATCTTTGTTTTTCGAGTACCCAGATACTCCGTCTGCATCTGGATACCCTTGGCCTCCAGGGTATTCCCGGCCAAATTCTTCGCTTCCGTCTCTGTGCTTAATAAAACATCCCACATAGCACGGGACCTTCTCGCCAGTACGCAGGGTACAATATTTAAGGCTTTCAAAGCCTCTTCCATGTTCTCCCTGCTTACACTGATGAATTTCCGTGTTTTGACATCGGATGTAAGCAGGGAGATCGTCCTTGGTGCGATAACATTCACCACCTCCGGGACCACTATCAACTCGTTATCGTTAATATAATTTTTATATTTCTCCTGCATTTGCAGGTAATAGTCGGCATCTTTCTTAATTGGTGCCTTCACCCATACCGTCGGTGAGGGAGCCACCGCGGGCACGGCATCAGAAGTTGAGGGCTGGGGAGACAAAGCCATAGCTTGACTTGCCCCCCCTCACAAAATACAAAAATCCAACAAAAGTTCAAAACGCGCCACGAAGACAGAACAAAGACAGCAAAAAACAGGTACTCACAGTTAAACTTCGGGCAACAAAAACACGTAAATCCAACTTGCAATAAGTCAAAAAAATACAAAATGCTCTGTTTCGCACAACGGCTCGTCAGGGCAAAGGCAGATCAAGTACTAACCAAATAAATACACACTACTAAGACTAACCCATTTGCAGAAGAGGTTGGATGGAAGGAAAAAAAAAAAAAAAAAAACCTGGGAGGGGGGTTACTATAACTTTCGATATCCTAAGTAAGAAACTTCATTTTATGCATTCTACACTTATTTAATATCTCAGTTCTAGAGTTAATAAGCCTATTAGCGGGTTCAAATTTAGCTATAGCTAGCTTCTCCTCATCACAAAGTTTGCAAAATTTATTATTCTTATTACTGCTAGGGCACTTTTTTATTATTTCCCATTTCAGAATTGGGTCCTTTTTACTTTTGGCTTTTATTTCCCATACATAGGTAGATAACGCCGTGCTATGTTTATATCTAGCGTTTTTGAAAGAAGTTTTATGATCTGCCTTTGCCCTGACGAGCCGTTGTGCGAAACCGCGGTCGGTCTTGGCGATCTTGCTACTTTGTTAGTGTGTTTGCTCTGCGTTACTGCCTTCTAGTTAAATACTTTTCGGTTGTGTGTATCGAGCACTTTTCTTTTCTGGTTGTTTGTTCCGTTAGAGGGTTTTTTTTCTTTTTACTGGGAGGAACCGTATGTATTGTCGGTCCCACGCAGTTTTCTTTTTTTCCCCCTCTTTGCCCAAAGCTTTATAGCCGAGGGCAATAACGGATTTAGATTCTGCTGGTCATTCATAGTCTTAGAAAGTCCCTTCTATAAAATTTTGAGATTAGAATACACGCAGAGTCGGTTTAATAATTATTATTATTATTATTATTATTATTATTATTATTATTATAGGCTCTGGATTTATCCATTGAGCACTTTATACCAACTAGTGATGGAACAAATAGATATAGAATGTTCACTCAAAGATATCCCGATCCCTTCTAAGGATTTTTATGAAAAGCAATTACTCCATAAGATCGAGAGTTTTATTAGCAGGTTAAGATGGAGGGCATTTTTCTTCCTAAACAATTTAAATGATAAGGATGACAATAGTTACGGATTTAAAACTTATAGGCACCCGCCATACTCAAAAGAGTTAGAGGCGTTTGAGAAAGATTTAATTAACATCATTAGAAGAATTAAGTACAGAAAGTTAGGGCAAAACCCCTTTCAAAAACAATTAAAGGACACGGTAAAAGAATGTAAAAATACCACTAAAATTTACGTTAAAGGAGATAAAAATACTAACATGTACGCTTTGCCTAAGGAGCAATTCAACAAAGAAGTTAAGAATTCGGTGATTAGGCACTATAGGAAAATAGCACCAGGTGTTATGGATAGTATAAATAGTGAGGCTACATCGTTAGTAGGCAAGTTTAACTTGCATAATAAGGTGGAAAAGATAGGATTGAAGAGCTGCTTCCTAACAGTTAAGGATCACAAAGATTCATTTCCAAACCATCCTGAGTTTAGACTTATAAATCCTACAAAAACAGAACTTGGTAGAATAAGTAAGGTTATAATTCAAAACATTTGTAGCAATCTGCGTATGTATCTTAATATTAACCAGTGGAAATCCACTGGAGATTGCATCAAATGGTTTAAAGATATAAATCCCGATAAAAGATCTGCATTCATTAAATACGATATTAAGGAGTTCTATCCATCAATAACGGCTAAGTTACTCTCAGAAGCGTTAGAATTAGCGAAAGAGTATAACGAAATAAAAAAGGAGGAACTAGAAATAATCTGGCACTGCCGTAAAACGTTATTATGGTTCAATGATGAAATTTGGATAAAAAAGGCTGATGCCCAAGGGTTTGATAACCCAATAGGGGCATATGATGGTGCGGAAGTGGCTGAACTGATAGGGTGCCTATTACTACACAAATTAAACCAAATAATAGATTTCCATAATCACGGCCTGTACCGGGATGATGGATTGATAGTGATAGAAAACTGTACGCTTAGATTAGGAGACAAAATGAGAAAAGAAGTACAAAAGTTTTTTAAGTCCCATAAGCTTGAAATAGAAATAGAGCATAACGTGAAAATAGTCAATTACTTAGACATAACGTTAAACATTGCCAATGGGATAATAACACCATACATCAAAAGGAACTATGCCCCAATTTACGTTAATAAAAAATCTAACCACCCTAGACATATTCTGCAAAGTATTCCTAGAGGTATAGAGGTTAGATTGTCTACAAACTCGTCAAATAGGGAAGTTTTTGAAAAACACAAAAAAATTTTTCAAATGGCCTTAAAAAAAAGTGGGCACCAAGAAAAGTTAGAATTTTCGAACCAAGGTTTAAATAAAAAAGCCAGTAAGAATAGATCAAGAAAAATTATATGGTTCAACCCCCCATATAATAAGGAAGTCAGATCCAAGATAGGAAAAATGTTTTTTAATTTAATAGATAGACATTTCAACTCAAATAATAGACTTAAGCAGATATTTAACAGGAATACTATTAAGTTGAGTTACTCCTGTATGCCTAATATAGGTAAAATCATTAATAACACCAACAAAAGTAAACTAAAAGAGAATACAGCGGCCTCCGGCAATAATAACGTTAAGGAGCATAAGTGTAATTGTAGAGCTAAAAAGGACTGCCCGATTGAGGGTAATTGTAATCAGACAAGTGTAGTCTACAAAGTTAAGGTCTATGTTAGCGAAAATGACAAAAACCCCAAGACATACATAGGATCTACACACGATAATTTTAAAAGTAGGTTTTATAATCATAAAACTTCTTTCAAAAACGCTAGATATAAACATAGCACGGCGTTATCTACCTATGTATGGGAAATAAAAGCCAAAAGTAAAAAGGACCCAATTCTGAAATGGGAAATAATAAAAAAGTGCCCTAGCAGTAATAAGAATAATAAATTTTGCAAACTTTGTGATGAGGAGAAGCTAGCTATAGCTAAATTTGAACCCGCTAATAGGCTTATTAACTCTAGAACTGAGATATTAAATAAGTGTAGAATGCATAAAATGAAGTTTCTTACTTAGGATATCGAAAGTTATAGTAACCCCCCTCCCAGGTTTTTTTTTTTTTTTTTTTTCCTTCCATCCAACCTCTTCTGCAAATGGGTTAGTCTTAGTAGTGTGTATTTATTTGGTTAGTACATGATCTGCCTCTGTCCTGACGAGCCGTTGTGCGAAACCGCGGTCGGTCTTGGCGATCTTGCTATTTTGTTAGTGTGTTTGCTCTGCGTTACTGCCTTCTAGTTAAATACTTTTCGGTTGTGTGTATCGAGCACTTTTCTTTTCTGGTTGTTTGTCCCGTTAGAGGGTTTTTTCTTTTTACTGGGAGGAACCGTATGTATTGTCGGTCCCACGCAGTTTTCTTTTTTTCCCCCTCTTTGCCCAAAGCTTTATAGCCGAGGGCAATAACGGATTTAGATTCTGCTGGTCATTCATAGTCTTAGAAAGTCCCTTCTATAAAATTTTGAGATTAGAATACACGCAGAGTCGGTTTAATAATTATTATTATTATTATTATTATTAATATATATATATATTGTAAAATATAAAACACAATGAATGTCTATTATGTTTAATTATGAGCCGTTCTAAGCATCCTATTTTTTTTATTTTGCTGCTTCTAAGTTTTCGGCTGATATGAGCCATCTTCAGAGAAGTTACAGGGACGTGAACATAAAGACATTCACCATCAAAGATGATATTATCTAATGTTGATATAAAACGTTTGTGTGCAACAATAACAGAACTAGCAAAATAAAATAATATCCAAATGTTGGACAATTTCTGTCTTTATCTCCACCTGAAATTAAAGCCAAAATACGATGTTTAGAACGGCTACATTATTGAACATAATAGACATTCATTTTCTGTTATATTTAAAAAACAGAAATGTTTTGACCCATTTCTATATTTTTTTTTTTTTTTACTCACCCTATATTTTTTCTCTTGCTCTTCTCTTCATAGTTATGTCCCGTTTTTATTCTCTTGAATTAACCTTTTTTTTTTCTTATTCTTCCTTACTTCATATGACTCTCTGTCTATCTCACTGTTTTCAGCTCTCTCTTTCACTCATTTGATCTCAAGCAAAAACAGTTTTCCCTACATCTTTCATAAATTTTCTACTTGTTATACAAGTTTCTTTCTTTCTTTCTTTCTTCAGCTTTTATGTTCTTTCTTACTTTCTTTTCAGCTGTCATTTTCTTTCTTTCTTTCTTTCTTTTCAGCTGTCATTTTCTTTCTTTCTTTCTTTCTTTCTTCAGCTTTTATGTTCTTTCTTTCTTCTTTCCTTTCTTTCCTTTATTCGTTCTTTATCTTTCTTGCATTTATTCATTGTCTCTTTAGCAAGTAAGAAATTTTCTGCTTTTTTTAATATGCATTTCTTTCTTTCTTTCTTTCTTTCTTTCTTTCTTCAGCTTTTATGTTCTTTCTTACTGTCTTTTCAGCTGTCATTTTCTTTCTTTCTTTCTTTCTTTCTTCAGCTTTTACGTTCTTTCTTACTTTCTTTTCAGCTGTCATTTTCTTTCTTTCTTTCTTTCTTTCTTCAGCTTTTATGTTCTTTCTTACTGTCTTTTCAGCTGTCATTTTCTTTCTTTCTTTCTTTCTTCAGCTTTTACGTTCTTTCTTACTTTCTTTTCAGCTGTCATTTTCTTTCTTTCTTTCTTTCTTTCTTCAGCTTTTACGTTCTTTCTTACTTTCTTTTCAGCTGTCATTTTCTTTCTTTCTTTCTTTCTTTCTTCAGCTTTTATGTTCTTTCTTACTGTCTTTTCAGCTGTCATTTTCTTTCTTTCTTTCTTCAGCTTTTATGTTCTTTCTTACTTTCTTTTCAGCTGTCATTTTCTTTCTTTCTTTCTTTCTTCAGCTTTTACGTTCTTTCTTACTTTCTTTTCAGCTGTCATTTTCTTTCTTTCTTTCTTTCTTCAGCTTTTATGTTCTTTCTTACTGTCTTTTCAGCTGTCATTTTCTTTCTTTCTTTCTTTCTTTCTTTCTTCAGCTTTTATGTTCTTTCTTACTGTCTTTTCAGCTGTCATTTTCTTTCTTTCTTTCTTTCTTTCTTTCTTTCTTCAGCTTTTATGTTCTTTCTTACTTTCTTTTCAGCTGTCATTTTCTTTCTTTCTTTCTTTCTTTTTTCAGCTGTCATTTTCTTTCTTTCTTTCTTTCTTTCTTTCTTCAGCTTTTATGTTCTTTCTTACTTTCTTTTCAGCTGTCATTTTCTTTCTTTCTTTCTTTCAGCTTTTACGTTCTTTCTTACTTTCTTTTCAGCTGTCATTTTCTTTCTTTCTTTCTTTCTTTTTCAGCTGTCATTTTCTTTCTTTCTTTCTTTCTTTCTTTCTTTCTTCAGCTTTTATGTTCTTTCTTACTTTCTTTTCAGCTGTCATTTTCTTTCTTTCTTTCTTTCTTCAGCTTTTATGTTCTTTCTTACTTTCTTTTCAGCTGTCATTTTCTTTCTTTCTTTCTTTCTTTCTTTCTTCAGCTTTTACGTTCTTTCTTACTTTCTTTTCAGCTGTCATTTTCTTTCTTTCTTTCTTTCTTTCTTTCTTCAGCTTTTATGTTCTTTCTTACTTTCTTTTCAGCTGTCATTTTCTTTCTTTCTTTCTTCAGCTTTTACGTTCTTTCTTACTTTCTTTTCAGCTGTCATTTTCTTTCTTTCTTTCTTTCTTTCATAAGCAAACAATTTTGCGATTTTTAAAAATCACTTTTATCTGCATTCTTTCTTTCCTTCTTTGTTTCATTAGCAAAAAATAAGCAATTTTTAATTCAATCTTTTTTCAATTTTTATCTTATTCATGCACTTCTTTAATTTATTCATTTACTCTTTCTTTCTTTTATTCTTTCTTCTTTCCTTTCTTTATTCGTTTTTTATCTTTCTTGCATTTATTCATTGTCTCTTTAGCAAGTAAGAAATTTTCTGCTTTTTTTAATATGCATTTCTTTCTTACTTTCTTTCTTTCTTTAAAACTTTTTATTTCTGTCTTTTTCTGATTTTTATATTTTAGAAACCACTTCTTTCTTTCTTTCTGTCTTTCTTTCTTTCGTATATTGTTACGTTTTTATTTCTTTCTTTCTTTCTTTCTTTCTTTCTTTCTTTCTTTCTTTCTTTCTTTCATAGCAAGTAATTTTTTCATTCGTTTTATCCATGGCTCTTTCTGCCTTTAATTCTATCTTTCATTCATAAACAAGCAAGCAAGAAATTTTTTCACTCCATCTCGTTTCGTTCTTTTTTTTTCTTTTTTTCCTTGCGTTTTTTCCATTTGTATTTCTGCCAAATGACCTCATTCTTTTTTTTTTCTTTATTTCTTCATAAGCAATAAACATACTTATTCTTCATGTTATTGTCTGATTCATTCAAAATTCATTCAAAATTCAATCAAGTTTTCAACCATGGAAAAACAATGTGTCCCGGATGTGTACATTGACGTCCAAGACTTCCTCCAACAAGTGGATCGAACCAAATGCTCCACATTTGAGGCCTAACCTTAAAACAATGCAGAGAATGGTTCCGATCATGTTTTCTTGAGCTCTAAATTGTAAGTAGAGTATTTAGAGGAGCGGTTAGTTTTCGAACTTGAGCGAAATTAGGCCAAACACTACTGTAAAAATGACTTCAGTAATTACTGCCAGTTGCAGAGTTAGAACAACTTTTATTTTTCGATTTATCAACATTTTACTTCCTATTTAAATCCAGAAAATACTTTTAGATCGTAAGGACTTTTTTTATAATAATGATTTACTGATATTAGTCCTACTAATTAACTCGTTAATTTAGGGAGAAAAAGTGGATTCATACCTTTCTCAAGGATATTTGCACGTCAGTGAAATATAACAAATCCGACTTAAATTGGAATCTGGATCTCCGATTTCCAATTCCGAACAACTATTCATTAAACCAGCCGCATATCGAAGATTACATCCATCTACGTACTGATTAGGTTCGACGTTGTTTATCTTCGGGAATCGTACGATAACTGATGTTTTAACATATGTCCGTGATCGTGAAGAAACAAGACCTGAAAATGATAGAATTATTACTTGTAATTTGATCAGAAATAATATTAGATCAATTTGATATGTTGAAAAACGTTGAGTGCTTTGATAAGAAACGAAATTCTGTTGAAATATAAATATTTCCAGTGTAAAATATTAGGTTGAATCGCGAAAGATTTTCGTTTTGAGGAGCAAATTGTAGTGACGGAATTGTAATGACGGAACTATATGTAGCAGTTAAAAATTTGGTGTAAACTAACAAAATATAGTTTCAGCATGGCACCGGCAGCAGACACAGTGGATTAAAAAATAAATCTCTTAGCCGTACTAATAGAATGGAAGTGCATTTACGTTACTTGCCTTAAGAATTCAAGTAAGGGAATTATGCTCTGGAGATATCTAGAATAATATGTATTGTTTCTGGCAATAATTGACTTGCAAGTGTAAAATTGGTAGAAAAAAGATTACGTAATGAAGAATCGTCCCTGGAAGAGGGACCCAAACTAGGGCGTTCACCTTATTTTGATGGCGAAGCTCTAGAGTCTTCGATGGAAAGTAGCCGATGTCGCAAGTGTAGAAATCATAACAATCTAACATATGTAGACACCTGCAAAAGATAGAGAAAGTCTTCAAGCTTCTGTTTGGTTTTCCACACACTCGAAAAGAACAAATCAAAGCATTGATATATATATATATATATATATATATATATATATATATATATATATACATGCATATATATATATACATACATACATGCATATATATATATATATATACATACATACATACATATATATATTTATATATATACATACATACATAGATATATATATTTATATATATACATACATACATACATATATATATATTTATATATATACATACATACATATATATATTTATATACATACATACATACATATCTATATTTATATATATACATACATACATACATACATACATACATACATACATATATATATATATATGTATATATATATATATATATATATATATATATAAAACATAAAGGAAATTATGTATGACGCAATAGATTTGTTCCTCTTTAAGCTACAAACTTATTGATGCCTGTAGGAACGCGCACACACACGAACACACATAAATGAATATAAAAGACTATTGCAAGAATAAACAAAATAATTGTTTTCAAAAAAGACACAGAAGATAAAATAACTATTAGAATTTTAATCAAGAAATTAAAAAAAAATGACCCCAACCGAAAATAAAAATCAAACTCTGGGACATTAAAAGGAAGAGAGTCTGCATAATGGAAAACCTTTTCAAAAGCGACAGAAAAGGCTTGAAATTATATAAAGAACTTCAGAGAATTGTGTAAAGAATTGAAGAGACTTGGAGGTACTCTGCATGAAGCAATATCTTCCATAGTTCTTCGATATAACTAATTATCATTAATTTATTATTTAATTAATTAATAAATAATAATAATAATTAATATTATTATTGTCATTATCTAGCAGACTTGAATGACAGAAGGAAAACTGGAAGAACGACTGTTATAGTGCTCTCCTACGAGGAATAAACTCTTCCTCTTGTTAAATGTAATTACCTGCGTGACTTCCAGAAAGCAGTTAAGAAAGGCACTTAACGGTAGTTACTAGTCAGGCAATAAGCAGCGTAATAATACCTTCGGACTTACTTATTTCTATATTACTTTAAATATCTTGTTTCTCGTTATACTAATACACTGTTTGAACATACTTCCTCTTTTTCGTGTCTTACTTCCGGCACAAAGTCACTACAACTTTGCGGAAAAGTTTCGCCACAACTCCACAACAACGACTAAGCACAAATAGTCAAGAAAAGGAGGGAAAACAGAAACAGACCATTAATGATGAGGTGTGAGTTAAAGTTGAACAAGTGCGGAATTTGAACAATGTCATACCATACGACAGAAAGTATGACACGGAAATTCAATGACGCATAAGAATAATAAAATGTGCTTTTCTGAAACCTCGTATAAGATGAAAGGATCGCAAAATGACCTCAGAAACGAAGACAAGCCTTGCTGGACAGCAATATGATGTTTACCTTTCAGTATGACCGTGAAAGCTGCACACTTATCTCACAAATAAAAAGTAAAAAATAAAAAAAAATTGAAGCGACAGATATATAGTTTTACAAACGAATTCTGAGAATACATTGGACAGAACCTGTACGAAGTGAGGAGCTTCCAAGGAGATTAGGAACTATAAAGAAAACTATTGCTAACAATTGGAAAATAATAGTTAAATGAAAAAGGTGTGTGTAAAAATTCCAATATAAGTAAAATATATAAATAAAAAAATATGGAAAAAATACCCCAATACATAAAAATGAACATTGAATAGTTCTTTTCTTCTTTTAAGCCTCGACTGCTCTAATCTGTCGGGAATGGGGAGATGAGGGCAAAGTAACAGACTTTTATCCTTCTTCCTCAAGATATTTCAGTAGGCGTTCAGATAGCTTGACTGTGCCCATCTCATCTTCAAGCTCTTGACAGACAGCAGAAGACTATGGAAGACTGTTTGTGTCATCTTTCTCCTAGAACGGTTTCCACCTCAGGCTATAGATTGTTCTGCTATTTACCCATAACGAACAAGAGAAGAGAGGGATTCATGCATTTCCCAAAGCAATATTTTTGCATGAGGGGCGACACATAATACGTGGGGGCGACACAAACCTGAATAAAAGAGTGGCCCTGCTCAGAAGTAACATTCAGTCAGTTAAGTGTCATGCGCGATACACGCTTGGGCGATCATCTCTCGAAAGAGACATGACTGACTGGGCAGAAGATTATCCCGCAGGAGGTTGCCATTGCTTTCTGCGGTAGACTGGTTTCCGACCAAGGCTATAGAACCCAATCTGTCCTGTTATTTAACCCATAACTGGAAGGAATAGACGGATTAATACCTTTCCCAAGGGTATTTGCGCGTAAGTTAATGCAAGGAATTCAACTGGAATTCGAACTCGGTTCCCCGATTTCTCGTTCCGAGCCGATATCCACTGCGCCACAAAAACTAGCCAATAACAGGAAATTTTAAGTTTTCCAACATTTACATGAACGCAGTGGAGGTAAATTCAGAGTAATGCCTATCTACCAAACACGCTCAAGATGCTGAAAGAAATATTTATAAAAAAAAAATATGTCCTTCCCTCAACAAAATAACATAAAAACTCTAACACCCCCCCACACACATACAAACACACACACACACACACTAAATTCAAACGCGATCAAAAAAAAGTTTCATGAACCGTTGAAAAAAAAACAAAAAAACTATAAATTAACAAAAACAACTAGATGACCCGTAGAGTAAAAGTGAATCAAAATTGCTGAAAACAGTTTTTCAGTATAAAGTTCAACTGTGAAAATTTTTTTCGGTATCTACTGCTATATAGCAGAAATGATATTATATATTTCAGCGGGTTTTTTTCTTTGTCTCTAATTAAATTTTCCTGTTTTATAATACTTTGCTTAGCTTTTGGAAGGCATCTTTTTCTATTTCAATGCCACTTCCGATTTCTGTGTCACATTTTCCTTTTCATTTTTTAAAAGACTTCTCTACTGTAAAAAACATTTCAATGACGATGCGTTTAATTTCACTCCCACCGCTCACAAAAAAATATTTCTAGATCACTTATTGCCCAGAGATTTATTAAAAAAAAAAACTACTTTCATTCAAGCAGCCAGGGCTCCTTTTTCAGTGTAACAACCCAAGAATATTCCTCTAGCTGGTTATTACAGCCGGGATATAATTTAGAATAAACTATTAGAACTTATAAATCGGTAGAACATGGGCTAGGGCATATTTCTTCTTCTTTTATGTGCCATGTCCCTTTAAGACGTAAGTGGTCATCCACATCTTCCCGTTTCTTGTAGCTCTTAATAGCTTTTTGTCTTGATATTTATCCCAAACACTGCTCTTTCATCCGTTTGCTTAAGTCCATCAAGTATGTCACGCGTTGTTTTCCCTTGCTTCTCTTTCCTTCAATCCATCCTGTGGGTATGAGATTCTCCATCACATCGTCGTTGGGCACATGTTCGGCCCGTGGTATTCTCAGAAGCCAGAATGCACCCACCTCTTTTTCTATCTAATAAGTTGTTTATTATTAGACATAACTTTTGGATGCCTATTGACTTTGATAAAAATGATAGTAATTTGTGCAACAATATTAATTGAATTTTTTAGAAAAAGGGATTAACTAATTACTTTTGAATGAGTTAATCTCAGCCATTATTATTTATTTGTGGACGAGAGACATCGCAAAGAATTCTAGGTAATAAAAAAAACACTTGTTGGTCCTAATAATGGAACAGGGGTTTAATCTGACCTAAGGTTTCATAGTTTTGACGAGACTATTTTCTACCCCGTGGAATAGATCAGGTTAGCCCCGATCATAGCACAGTGGTTGGAGAGTTTATGGACTAAGTTAAACCAAACTCGCTTATATTCTGGGAGAAAGTTAACCAGTGCTGCTACATTTTATAATTCTGCCACAATTTCAAACTCTTTCACTGAGCTCTTCAGGACTGTTCCAACTATGTCAGTAATGATGAGCGTGAATGTCACCTGACATTTTTTTTTTAAACTCTTGAGGTTTGTTTAAATTTTCACTCTTGTTCATTTTCATTTTGTTGTTTGTTAGGACAGCAATATCTAAGGTTCTAAGAGAGAGAGAGAGAGAGAGAGAGAGAGAGAGAGAGAGAGACAGAGACAGAGACAGAGACAGAGACTTCTTTTTGTTCACGATATACTTGGTATAAAATAGTTTTGTCTAGAATATATCCAGCTCTTCTGCTATAAAATTCTTTCCATTATAATAAAAGCTGTTGTGTATTTATTTGTATATGTACTCTCCATTATAATAAAACCTGTTGCATATATATATATGTATATATGTGTGTGTGTGTGTGTGTGTGTGTGTGTGTGTGTGTGTGTGTGTGTGTGTGTGTGTAAAAATGAAGACAGACACGTTATTTCCATAGTTAAGCGGGAATATGGATCTATTTCAGGCGAACCATCATCAGCTTCCGTCTTTATTGTACAGAAGATTTTACACGAATCGTGTAAAATCTTCCTACTGTCACACTTATAGAGAGAGAAACAATAACGATACAACGTAGACTCAATTCACTGTCTTTGCTACCAGTTATTAAAATTCACTACTAATTATAAAAGCACTTATCTCGTGTTTGCTCTTTAACACTAGCTAATTATTTTATTTTTGCAATAATTATGTCGTCGAGTGGTGAAGAGTATATATATATTTACGCTCTCACACCCTGATAGAGCACTCTGGAAGAATGGTAGACTTTGAAAAACAGTAGCTACCCTGGCATGTACGCATCGCTCATTCACATGAATTAGAGCACTCTGGCTATTGGGCGTGTATAATGATAATATACATGCTAAAAAGTTTGCCTTATTCTACCGAGCGCCCATGGCCCAGGGGTAGAATCTCCGACTGACGCCACTTCGGTCGGGTTTCAATCCTGAGTTAAAAGCAATCGTAGTCTAACCGTACTAATGAGCTGTGATACAGCGAAACAGATATGTCTGCAGATGACTATATATATATATATATATATATATATATACATTGTGTATTTGGCCAACAATCTATCTTCTATGCAGGTTTCATAAAAATTAGCTGACAAGATATTAGCATTAATGATTTATATAATTTTTGATTTGTTCGCATAATTTTTTGTTCTTTTAAGAACTCAAAGTATATAAGAATGAAACAATGTTTTTCCGAAATGCTGTAGTATTTCTTACTTTCTTTGATGGTCATGTAATTTAAAAATTGTGTATATTGGCAACCATCGTTTCTACTTTTTGATTGTTTTTCTCGCACTTCCTGTTTGTGGAACTCCCTTCCGTTTGTTTGCTTCCCTGACAGCTACAATTTCTAAAAGTTTAAATGCAGCGTCAATTGCCATCTTCTCCCCCCCCCTGATCCCCATCTATTTTTTTATCCTTTCTTCAACATTCCCTGTACCTTGAATTTTCTAATACTGTAACCCTCTTTGCACTAGTAGCGGTTTGGCCTTGCTTGGAGTAAAATGATTATAAAAAAAATGATTATAGTAGCCCCAATCATACCACGGTGAGTATTCTTGACTATCTTAAGCTTTACGTTGGTTTCTTCAAATATCAACTGCGTGGAGCAATAAATTTACGTATCACTATTACTATTGTAAGAAGTTGAACCTTCAGAAAACCCTCGATATTTCTGAGTTTGTTTCAGACTATAGCAACTTATTGCATATTAATTTTACATAGAATGATGCCTCACTGTGGAGTAATGATTAGTCAGCTAGTTTCACTTCCTCATGGTGTGTGCTAAACTTAGTAAAGACTTTACATTTTAAACGGCGTGTGATGCGGTAGAATTAACACAGAACCAATGAACGAAGGACCCCCTTGACGCAGGTGACCAGCCTGGGCGGAAGAGTTCCTCAGATGAACTACAACGTGCTCGCGACCAAGTTGAAGGACATTGGCTGTGGTCTAATCTAGAGATTGATAGCTTCGCCTGGTAAAAACGACCAAAACACGCTGCATGATCAGCTCACCAAGAAACAGTCAGCGGAGAACTATGCTTTGGCACACAGCAGCGATAGATGGAGTAGAATGGTGGATAGCTCAGCACGTCGGCGTCACAACGACTCCTTAAGGGACTAAGGACAGAAGAAGAAGAAGAAGAAGAAGAAGAAGAAGAAGAAGAACAACAACAACAACAACAACAACAACAAGAACGTTCTTACAAGATGAAGGAAATCGTGGCCCTCAACTGATTCTAGTTCTTTTTTATCTGCAAATTTCCACCCCTGTTTGGGAAAGATTTCTTGGTGCCTTCTAATATATGATTTTCTTCACACAAGACAAAGAGCCAAAACTATCCTAATATTTAACCCATTACTTTATCCAGTACTAAAAATTCGCCTTGTAAAAAGTTCGATTGTCACTCAAGCTAATATATAATATAAAATATATATAGTTAAAAGTTACAATATTTGTAAAGTGCTTGATATCGGAGATGGGACATTTAAAGACATAAACAGTGCAGGTTTGTGCGTTTATATATATATATATATATATATATATATATGTGTGTGTGTGTGTGTGTGTGTGTGTGTGTGTGTGTGTGTGTGTGTGTGTGTGTGTGTGTATAGCATGCATATATATAGAGAGAGACATGTATACACACCCACACACACACATATATATATATAGCTTAAGTAAAAGTTTGTCATTTAACTGATTGATTTGATTTCAGCTAAGCGGTAAATTTTTAGATTTGCTTATACTAATTCTATTAATGGCCTGTATTTGATATCAAACACTTTATTAAAAGTATGTTTACCTTAAAAGTATTTCTATCGGTATTCTACAGACTATCAGGAATTTTGGTTTCAAACAATTTTTTGTTTCACTACTATATATATATATATATATATATATATATATGAACGAATGGTGAAAGAAAGGAAAATCATTTGCTTCAATTAATTTTCAACAAGGATCTATCTATCTATCTATCTATCTATCTATCTAATCAGTGACTTACATACACAACCCCGTATTTTTACAGCCCACTATAAGTATATTGCTACTCGGTCTAAACATAAAACCAACAGTAACCATGTAGATTTCGTTACTATGTCCACACTATATTTATAAACGCGCTTTATCGAATGTTATTCACTCTTCTACTATTTAGCAAATTTTTATATATACATATATATATATAAATTTATATAAATTTATATATATATATATATATATATATATATATATATAGTTGTTATTATTATTATTATTATTATTATTATTATTATTATTATTATTATTATTATAGAATATTGCAGCATAAAATCTATTAAGTTTCGGTGTTCCATCCAACATCATCGGGCAGTGAAATGTGGTTCATTTACTTGGTCATATATATACTGGCACGTCAGTATATATATATATGACCAAGTAAATGAACCATATTTCGCTGCCTGATGATGTTGTATTGAACACTGAAACTTAATAGGCTTTAAGTGCATTATTCTATAATAATAATAATAATAATTGTTTCTTTACCGCTAATTTTTTTTCTTAACAATTATTTTTGTTACAAGAACTAGTGATGGTAGCAACATTTTTTTTAACATAATACTCTTGTGTACTGATGTTTTGTTTCGTTGAGCGGCTGTTTCTTACAAGTCTTTTTTCTTTTTTTAACCAGCGTCATTTTTTTCAATTCCAATCACGTCTCTGTCAACTGTCGCTTGGTAACCCATTTAGGAGAAGGAAAACTCCGAACAACAACCCGCAGCTCATGGTGTTAATCGTGCCGAGAAGTGAATGGCTATTGCGTTATGACGTCACAAACGATCCCCTGCAGGCTTCGGAACCCTGTTTGTAAAATACCATTACCCAACGTGCCGGGCAACTTTGGGTGAACTTTTGAACCCGTGCGTCACTCGTGGGAATAATATGAGAATGACAAATAGAAATAAAAAGTCCAGTATGGCTCTTCCAGTGGATAAACAGGAGAGAACCTACTAGAGGTTGAAAAATCTGCCATAGAAACAAACTCCTACACAAAGAATGAATCTTCAGGTCCCCATAACCAGGATAATCCTCTTGATGGCCCTGAAAATTCTCCAGCTAGATCCATAACCATAAATCTAAAGAAAGAAAAAATAAAATGTTCTCGTGAGAAGTACAAAGTCGTTATGACTGCATTCCATGATGCGTTACTCAAACCTCAAAAAAACATCACTCGCCATACATGACATTTGGCGAGAAAAGGTTGAACAAACAAATAGAAAGTACATTGACGAAAATAAATTAGATAATGTACGAAGGTTCTTAATGTGAAATAACCGATTGACTGAGGCTGAAATTAATGAGATAAAAAGAATTGCAACCAGAATAGACGAATCAACAAAACATAAAAGGGAACCGGAATCCGAAAAAAAAGTAGTAACATCACACATGTCACAGGTCATATTGAAGAAACCGAGATACATACAAATCACTGTGAAGATAATGCTGAAAGTTTAGAAGTGTTGGATAAACGTGATCTGAGTCGGTTACAAGACGGCAATAAAACGAGTTCAAAACACATTGAACAGAATTATTTTACGGAAAACAAGAACAGTATACAAGAAGCCAAGAATGAAATTAAGAGCCATATAAGTCAGATACAAAACATTACAATGGAGGAATGAGAACAACTCGCAAAATTACAACCACCAAAGCATAACCTCGAAACTATTAAGCTCTACAATGCAGCACTCGAATTAATTTTGAATGAAGAAGACATTCATATAAATCTCAGTTAAGCAATATATGCATCAGCAACAGCAGCAACAACAAAAATGAAGATCAAATTAAAACAAAGGCAGTCTCACAGACACGAAGATCAACCTTGGAAAAGAAAAACAGAAAAAGAAATCGAACAACTTAGAAATTAATTATCAGTACTCGATGAACTGGCAAGAGGAATAAATGTAAGAACTAGAAAAGGCAGAATAGTCGAAAGAAAATACAATATTAGAAACGAAAATGAGGTCCTATCATCTAAAGAAAAAAATAAAACAAACATACAACTAAAGACTCAAAGAATAAGACGTTATGAGAAAAGATCAAGATTCTACAGACAAAACAAGATTTTTCAAACGGATGCAAAGAAATTTTACAAGGAAAAAGGTAAAAAAGAATTGAAGTGACAGTCCTCCCCAAAATGAAAAAGGTTATACAGTTTTGGGAAAAAATATGGGTTTGCCCTAAAGAACATAACAAAGAAGGGAATTGGATTGCGCAAGAAATAGAACGAATGAAAAATAAACCAGAACAGACATGGGCTGGAATTACAGAAAAGGAAGTTAAATTCGCACTGAAAAAAGCACACAATTGAAAAATTCCTGGACTAGAAAAAATTTCTAACTTTTGGCTATATTATTTCAATAAAGTACATAAAAACTAGCCGAAGAACTTCAAGAAATGGTTAGCAATCCCACTAAAATTTCTGTATGGATGACCAAAGGAATTGCCTTTCTTATATCCAAGAACAGTGACAAAAATAACCCAAAAAGCTACAGACTAATTACATGTCTCCCCACAACATGCAAACTATTGACATCTGTTTAACAAAACAGATATATTTCTTCTTGAAAGAAATGACATACTACCGCTTGAACAAAGAGGATGCAAATGTGGCTGTTACAAATGTCAAGACTTTAAATATGTACACGTTATCGCCCGTCATCATTAATTTCATCAAACAAAGTATGTCGATATGAAAAACAACACTTTACCTCAATCATATAAATGGAACCTATAAGTCTGGTGAAATAAACATCAACAGAGGTATATTTCAAGGTCAGTCTTTGTTTGCCTTACTATTTTGCATATCAGTAATAGCATTAACTAGTCAACTTAACATGGGAAAATATGGTTATAAAATAACTCAAAAGAAAATAAGTCATCTATTTTACATAGATGACTTAAAGTTGTATGCTTAGAATGATAATGAGATGGAAGGTCTTCTGCAAACTGTAAAATGCTTCAGTGAAGACAATAGAATGAAATTCAACTTGAATAAATGTGTTAAAGCTACGGTTTAACTTAGATCCTGCTGTAACAATAAAAGATTTAAAGCAAGAAGCTTATAAGTACCTAGGTGTAAAAGAGAGTGAAAGAATTCACCATAAGAAAATGAAAGAAATAGTGCGAAAAGAGTACTATAGAAGGCTACGACTGATATTAAAAACTGAATTGAATTCTCAGAACAGAAGTATGGCCATTAATAACCTTGTCATCCCAGTGGTTTAATGTACTTTCAACATCTTGAACTGGACTCTAAATGACATCAGACGAATGCATTCTAAGACAAGAAAGCTTCTTTCTAAACATGAGATGCATCATTTAAAGGTTGATGTAGACCATCTGTACATACTCCATAAAGGAGGTGGAAGAGATGTTATTTAGCTAGAATAATTATACATGACAACAACTATTGACTTACTAACATTCATAAAACCAGCAAAGGACTGGATGATACAATTAATCAAACAACATGAAAACAGAAAGAAAAGATATTCAATAATGAAAGAAGGCAGTAAATACAAACAAGATTTACATTTAGTAGACTCTGTGGAAAAGCAAAACAGAAGCCAATAACCAACTATTGCGGCAAAAAATATGAAAAAGAAAGCCAAGGATAAAGATCTTAAACAGATGAAACAACGCTGGAAAGACAAACCTCGGCATGGAAACAATAGACCCTCTAATCTTAGGATGTTCTGTGCTTGCCCCAAATGAATATAAAAATCGCCACGATAGAGTGGGGCAATATTTACACTGGACAATGTGCAAACACTATGGAAAATATGTAAATAAACACTGGTATGAACATCACCTAGCACCGGTTACAGAAATAGAAGATGTCCCCATTCAGAAGATTATACCATCTACACAGACAGAAAAATTGAAGCAAATAGGCCGGACATTATTGTTAAAAACCAAAATGAAAAAACTTGCCTATTAATTGATATGGCTTATCCAGCGGATTATAACTTAGCAACCAAGGAATTCGAAAAACTGCCAAAATACAAAGGCCTGGAAATTGAAATAGAAAAAATGTGGAAATTGAAAACAACAATCATACCAGTGATAGTAGGTGCACTCGGGATGATAAAAAAATGGAACAAAACAACACATTCAAAAGAATCCATGGAAACCCCAGCTTAAGATATATACAAAAATTGTCTTAAGTCCAGCCCACACAATTAGGAGAAATTTGTCTATGTCACGCTAGGGATCTTAGGGGAGAAAAACATGAAATGGAGCCATAACAACACACCACGACCTGTCTTAGGTCTTTCCGCAGATTTTGTAGGTAGTGCAACCATTGCAGAAATCGGATTATGATGAAAAATAGCACAATAATGATAATAATAGTAACTATATATCTATTGATGCTCTACTTCTGTATGGAACACTTTTTATAAAAAGTAAATATTTAACTGTGTAACATATGTCCATTAGTTCAAACCGCTTACATAATATATAAATCACTATATATATATATATATACACTTCCGCCAATAATTATTAACCCTCTAGGGCCATTCGTATCATATTTGATACAGTATGAAAACAAGCCTTGAAAGAAATATTTTCCTGAAAAATTTTTTAAGAGAAATATTTTATAAATTTCAAATGAAAGCAGTACTGACTGCTCAGTCAATGAATACCAAATGTTTCCTTATAGGGAAATACCAAATGTTTCTTTATAGGGAAATACTGTATCAAATATGATACGAATGGCCCTAGAGGGTTAAGCCACCCCAGTGTTTTAAAAAAAATGATGTATTTCATACTATTTTTTATTATTTATTGCCAAGTGAATAATTGTAAATGAAAATAGAATGGTTGTTTTGTTAATACTGCACAATAACATGTGCATCAAATGAATTTATAAATATTTAATAATTATCTATATTGCAGTTTCATCAATGAAAAAATGAAGAAAATTTAGGGTGATTCGGACGAATTCATATTTGCTTCGTTGCCTTGTAACATTTTACAAAGTAATAATGACACAAGAACCATTCTATTTTCATTTAGAATTATCGACTAAAAGTAGTGTGCAATACATCATTTCATTTAAAAAACTGAGGAGGCCTAATAATTCATGAGCGGTGTGAAAGATTACAAAACAATTCTTCTATACAAGTTTAGATGAATTCTTGGTGGTGAATATGGCATCAGTCAGTGACAGTTTTATATTTGTATTAATCTTACACACATGCATACACACACAAATATATATATATATATATATATATATAATTATTAACCTTAACTTTGTCGATCCCATGATCGGAAAGCGAAAGTTTTAATCACTCGGCCATGCTTAAATATATATATATATATATATATATATATATATATATATATATGTGTGTGTGTGTGTGTGTGTGTGTGTGTGTGTGTGTGTGTGTGTGGTTTTGCATGTGAGTAACTCTGAATGCGTGATGTGATTACCTTACTATGTCCGTCCGATGTATTGTCCCAGCTTGTATTCAATATAACTCCCACGGGCGCAACGTATACACATACAGTTTTCTTACCCAGTGTCCTCTGTGACCTGAACTGGACTTATCATAAACAATCGTAGAAACAATTCCAGATCGATACCCAGTCTGGGTTACTTGGTAAGCCTGACCAATAAACACGAATTAATAACATAGAAATAGCTTAGAAGAAAAGAAAATTAACACACACGCGCGCGCGCGAACGCGTGCGGGCTCGCACACATATACCTATAACGCTTTTAAGTATGTACATTGTTAAATACATGCACACACTTTATTGGGTATGCACACTTTGGTGCTGTGTTACCCGCATAAAACCCAACTACTCTCTTTCTCTTCGTCGTAGTTGTTTCAAGGCCTTTTGTTATCAGTGACTTGCCGTTGACACTCGAGCGAATCATCGACTAGACTAAGTTCATCGTATTTTCAACCTCGCCCTCGGAAGATTTACACAATATGAGCGGAGTTTGCTCTAATTGATTGAACGAAAACATTGTTTGCATATTGCTTTGTTAGTCTATCTCCTCCACTTGTTTACCGAATATTCATTTACTCGCCAACTTTTCTTAAAACAATGTGAGAAACATTAAGAAAATAAGGACTTAGAATAGTAATTGATAAGAACATGGCACGTCAACACAACCATTACTCCATTGATAATGTGAACACAAGGAAATATTAAAAGAATAATAGTCCGCACATTTAGAAATTTTAAAAAAATTCCATTATTCCTCTTTGAAGTACAAAAGATTGAGTATCATGTGCGGTCTCACTTCAGGGCAGTGGTTCCCTAACCTTTTCTCTAGACTGCATTTTCCGAATGAAAATTTGCTCTCACCTCACCAAATTTTATGTGAAAAAAATACAATAAAAAATAAAGAGAGTGTCAGAGATAAATAACCGCGGAATTCGAAATGAGAACATTATCATTGATAACTCTCTCCCTGACTTTGCGGACCTTAATTACTATATTATTAATAGTTGATAGAATTTAAAAAAATATATCAAAATGATAAAATCACTCATTAATTATTTATAATTATTTATACTGGGACCCATGCATGAAATTACATGTAATCCATAATAATATTTTAAATTTTAAAATCATATTTATTTTTGGCGAACGATTTTTTGAAACTGTTTTTAAATCGTTGTTTTTGAATCATTCCGCCTCACTTGCTATCCTCTTCCACTGCACATATGAAGCACACTGCACCGTTTAAAAACCACTGCTTCAGGCCCTAAGCTTCTATATATAATGATTCCTAACAGAAAAACATGCTAAGGTGCTAATAAGACAGTACCGAAACACGACGGCTTTCGTGTTGCAGTAAACTATGTTTTTATTATAAACTTATAATAAAGATCTCAATATATATAATGCTCTACTTAATAAAGTAAATCACTACAGAGGCCTGCCAACCCATTAGGTTGAACTACTTCTAAGATGAATGAATTGAGTTCTTTCGGTAACTTGGTTAGCGGGTAGTGACTCCGACTGACACCAAATCGGTCAAGTTTCGATCCCGGCCAGAAGCAAGTGGATGTGTCTAGTCACATTGATGAGCTGTGATACAGCGAAACAGGCTTGTATGTGGAAGACTAATATATATATATATATATATTGAAAGCAGAAATAGGGCTTGATCCAACGAGAGAAATTGATATATATGGAAAAAGTACGAGAAACCGTAAACGTTTTGCTTAATGTGTTGATTTATTGTTATTATTATTAATAAAATTACTTGCTTTTTTGTATATTGAATTAAATATTCATAATGGTATTTATGTTGCTACACGTGTTTCGAGTCCAAAGTTGACTCTCTTCAGGTGAATAAATTTGTGACTTTATATGTCGATATGTGTTTGCCTTCTTGACGGCCGAAAATACTGTGCATATATTGATAAGTGGTTGGTTAGCATGTCAGAAATTTTATATGCCAGCGTGTTCGTTTGCTGTCTTTTTGTTGTTGTTGTTGTTTTTTTTTTTATATATATAGCCATAATGAATTGCCATTCTTAAATATACTAAAAAAAACAAACAAAGACAATTACATCATCGCAGATATTTACCATAAACCGACAGACACCCTAAATGTCTTCATTTCAATAGGATTGGTGTAGATAGATTAAACTATCGCACGGTTCACACTCCACCCACGTCTATTGAACAGGTGTAGAGGCTCATCCCTTGTTCCCTGTTCAGGATGTGTTTTCCGGCTTTCTCTTTCCCAATCTTTTCACTATTCCGTAGCCCCCTGCACATCAGTGGCGTTACCACTTTGCTCGGGGTGATATGATTGATAAAAAAAAAAACACTCTCAAAGTTGTCTAAAATTTATCCCCTACTCCCTAGCATGAAGTATTTGCATAATAACAGCTGACGAATCACTTCGTAAAATACGTTCAGAGGAACTACAAAATAACACTACAAATAAGAGGATATCTCACTTCATGACTAATTAAGGGTTTCTAACTGACAGAAAAAATACCACTAGAATCTCTCCGGAATTGAAAACAAAAAACAGAAAAAAAACAGAAGAAAACATTCTCGTATAAATCTTCATACACAACAAAAGCAACCCAAAATTATTTACAAAGATAAAAAGACACTTATAATTGCTCAACAAAAATGATCAAAAATAAGAAGTCCTAAAGACAACTGAAATAATTAAAAGCACATGCCAACCCCAAAACTTAAAAAGCATAGTAACTTCACCAAAAGTAGTGCAACACAACCAAGAGAATCACAAAATGCAACAACAAAGATGTAAAGTTTGTAACATAATAATAGAAAGAAACCACTTCAAATTTGAAAACACATCTACATTCGAAATAAAAACAAATCTAAGCTGCAAATCTAAAAACGTAATTTATACTCGAAAATGCAATAAATGCACAAAAATATACGTGGAATCGACACAAGGCCTAAATAAAAGAGTAGCCGTGCACAGAGGTAACATTAAACTAGCCAATAACAGGAAATTGTACGTTTCCCAACGCTTACACCGATGTAGTGGAGGTAAATTCAGAGTAATTCCATACTTACCAAAATGCAGACTATGACACGCTCATAATGCAGGAAGAAATATTAATAAAAAAAATACAAGATTTCCCTCAACAAAACAACGTGAAAAAATTAATGCACACACAGACACAATAAATTTAAACACGCGCAAAAAAATTAATCGCTAACCTTTACAAAAAATCGTAATTCTAGAGTCCATACATAACAAAAAGAACTTGATAACCCGTAAAATTGAATCAAAATCGCTGAAAACAATTTGAAGAAAAAAAGAAAAAATCAAATTTCGCAAGTCAGTGTAAACATTTTCTGACGAATGAAAGTTGAATGCTTCCTAAAACGGAAGAGATTTAATTATCCAGTGTGGACAAACCAACAAAAGAACACACTCGCATTTAAACTTTCTGATCTGTTCTTCGACCACTTATCTATATATACACAGTATTTTCGGCCTTCAGAAAGACAAATGAATTTCGAATAGAGTTAACTTTGGATACGAAATCTGTAGCAACACAAATAGCAACGTTCACGGCTTTTCGCACTTTTCCACATATATATATATATATATATATATATATATATATATATATATATGTTAAGGTGGAATATGTTAAAACCACTTGTATGTTTAAAATGTTTATTTCTGTCTTTAATTTGAAAATTTATGAGTTGTTTTTTATCAATTAACCAACCAATGCGATAAGGCTACTAAGATGTAAGGGGCCACAGGGAGGTAAAGAGAATTAGACAACTTTAGAAGGAATCCAAGAAGGACAATTTTAGAAGGAACCTACTCCTATTCAAAAGTCCAGTATCTAGTATGAGATGATAGGCGAACCTATCTACTATTATATATTACTAGCAGTATAGCCCGCCGTTGCTCGGGTGTAATGAAATCTTTAAAACTAATCCATGGTCCTAGACCTCAGACTCTTTGGACGTTGACACGAAAGACTAAAAAGCAATAGTTGTTTCCAGTTAAAGTGAAACCGTAGACTGAAAGAAAAATGAATGGATGTAAGTCAAATTTTCATTTCTTGGTATCGATATCAAATAAGTATTTTTCGTCGTAAACTGAATTTTGAAGGCTAAATAAGTCCTCTAAGTAAATGGTATCATGGCTGAGACTAAAAATTACTATTATACCTACTTAGAGCCAAACCCGAAGTAAAAACTAAAATAAAAGGGCTGAAAAAAATACAGACATACAGGCAGATAAACAGATACACACACAAACATCTTGCCTTATATATATATATATATATATATATATATATATTATCGATTTTCTGCACTATTGTAAGAACTGCAACCTTGAAACTTCTGAATATCATTTCTTATGTCTTTGTCTATGAGTGTATCAAATTTGATTAAAATCGGACTACTCCTTCCATAACCCGATTTTTTCGATTATTGATTTTCGATATTTATCGGGGTAGCTCGATACAAAACCTAGCTAAGAACACTCTCAGACGCTTATAGTACAACTGTGTAAATTTTCAAGAAAATCGGTTCAGCCATTTCGGAGTCTATAGGTAACACACAGACACACACAGACACACACGCACATACACACACAGACAAAATTTCATTTATAAATAAATCTAGATAATATATATTTTCTAGGAGAGAAATAATGATAAAAACAACGGAAGAAATTGACTGACTATTAACAACTAATGCCGAAGTATTAGAGTCAAAGTTTAAGGAGAGACTTAGACCGATATCTAGAATTACATTAAAGACTTTAAATTGTTTGGTCCGGTATTTTATGTTGGTTACATAATCATTATGGATCGTAGATAAAAGCCTTTTAAACTTTCCATCCATGCTTCATCTTCGCTGTTTCACGCAGACTTCACGGATCCAAGAGGAACGACTCTTACACGATTGACTGATTTTTAAATAAATGTCATTTTGTCGAAATAATGGCCAATCTTGGACCGTTGTGTACAAACAGTGACCACTCCGAAAATGCATCTGTTTGCCAAATGGTCGTCGGCGTTCCAAACGCCATCGCTTTGACGAGGCGAATCGCAAAAGGAAGGGCGCCTATCAAAAATGGTGACATTGGGACATGTGGCACCGGATGGAATCTGTTAGGATTAATACACAAGAAGAGTAAGGACGCTGTCGAAGGCGAGAGTAAGGTGACAAGGGGAGCCAAGAAAAGGAGAGGCTGGAATAACATGACGAAGCTTTTACAGAATTCATTTCGCGACACCTAAAATTTCTCCATCACCTATTCATAAAATATTCTATCTATCTATCTATCTATCTATCTATCTATCTATCTATCTATCTATCTATCTATCTATCTATCCTGTCACATACAATATATACAGAAGCACAAATCATATAAATGACTATACGCTCCAAATACAGGTATTTTAATAGTAGGTATTCACACATGTACTTACGCACACACACACACACACACACACACACACACACACACACACACACACACACACATATATATATATATATATATATATATATATATATAAATTTTTTCCGTTATTTTTTTATGCTTAAATTATTTATCGGTTTTACCTTTTATTAGTTCATTTGTATATATATATATATATATATATATATAAGTAGTCATTGTAATTACAATGCAGAATATCGAAGGATAACGCAATAATAATAATAATAATAATAATAATAATAATAATAATAATAATACGTAGCTCTACCTGCGGAAATTCTCTGGATTTACTGTTTGTAATTGA
Organism: Ascarosepion bandense; assembly: GCA_037127315.1. Classification (NCBI taxonomy): domain Eukaryota; kingdom Metazoa; phylum Mollusca; class Cephalopoda; order Sepiida; family Sepiidae; genus Ascarosepion; species Ascarosepion bandense. The sequence goes on along the minus strand of JBBBDQ010000887.1, from coordinate 4,225,386 downwards.
GATTATTGTTTTGAGGTCTCCTAACCGCATGGAATGTAAAATTTTAAATTAATGCTTTATAGCATAATTACAATTATATTCTTTCGTAGTTTTACCTCCTTGATTTTTTTATATTTCAGGACCAGCAATACAGTAGCACTGGCAAAGTGCAATGGCCGTACGAACGAAGGAAGGGCACGGTTTTTCTATTTTAATTTTCTTATGAATTTTAATTCTCAAGAATTCTAATTTAATAAGCTCATGGAGGGTTAGACAAAAACAGAATATTCGTAGAATTTTCACTATTAAATCGTTAATTATTTCAGCTTAATAACTTTAACAACATATTTCAATAACAAACATGAAAATATTTGTAATTGGCATCTCAATGAAACATAATTTAATCACTTATATCTTCTATTCTTTCTTTCTTTCTTTCTTTCTTTCTTTCTAAAAGCAAGTCGTGCCTTTGATATGTCTTTCTACGCAGCCAAAATAGGATAGTCCATTATTTATAAGGTATGGTAGATGTTAAACACTTCTTTCTTCTCTTCTTTCTTTCTTTGTTTCTTTCTTTGTTTCTTTCCTTCTTTCTTTGTTTCTTCCTTTTTTATATTCATTTTCTCGTTGAAACCAAGCAGCATCTCGTAGATGTTACTCCTGGGAATTTAATTAAATAAAAGAATATGTGAAGATGATGAGACAAAGTGTAAAATCTTTTAACAAAGACGCGTTTCACCAACAGAGAAAAAACGTGTTCTCATTGGCTTCTACCTATATTTTCGACAGATTATCTCTTATGTGTACCCCTGTCTTCAAAATTGACTGCAAAATATTTTAGAGGATTATATATATATATATATATATATATATATACAACGGTCTTTATAATAATGAAGAAGATAAACGTTTGTGTTCGTGAACATGTCTTTCTTAACTAACTAAATATTTTCCCAAGAATATGCATATTCTCAAATTCTTGCACGTATATATATATATATATATATATATATATTGTTAAATATATCAGACAAGGAATGTCTATTATGTTAAATCATCGTTCAACATTTGGATATTTTTTATTCTGCTGGTTCTAAGCTTTCGGCTCACATAAGCCATCTTCAGAGAGGTTATAGGGACGTTAACATAAAGACAGCCACCATTAAAGATGATATTATCTTGTGTTGACATAAAACTTTGTTATGCGACGATAACAGTCACCGAATAAAACCAGTACAATCAAAAATAATATCTAATTGTTGAACAATTTTTGTCCTTATTTTTACCTGAAATCAAAGCCAAAATACGATGTTTAGAACGGCTCATGATTAAAGATAGACATTCAATTTTTTATATTTACCATTTTTCTAACAGGACTTCTCCAAGTGATCAAGGCATGTCAGATTTAATGACGGTTTTTCCTTAGGGGCGCAGATTCTAATCCTACCGGAGAGCGCAATTTTCTCGAATATTCAGGCCGGGAGATGAAAATAAATACATATACTCTTCCATAATAAAAACAGAGCATCTGCTCAAATATGAGTGTCCATTATAAATAACGTTTTGACAAATAATTTTTAAATATGCCGAATTAAATCAAATTTCTTAAAAAATTGTGTTTGTTTACGTTAGGATACGATTTTTTTTTTAATCATTTCACTCCAAGCAAGGCATTCCACTGCCACTATTGCGCATGGGGCTACATAGGGGAAGGTAAATAGAAAGAATGGTTAGATATAGGAAATGTCAGAAGCGGGGTGATAGATAGTTGGGTGGGTGGGAAGAGTGTTTGAAAAAATGGAAGTTAGTTTGTTAGGCGGTGTCTATTGACCTTACATTTAAACTCCTGGAGATTGTAGCCGTCGGGGAAGCAGTCATGTGGAAGAGAATTCCACAGTCGGGAAGTGCGAGAAAAGAAACTGTTGGAGTAGAAGTTGCGGTTGCATTTTATCGGTTTCACTGTAAAAGGGTGGGATCTAGTTGCTAATCTAGTATCTCGTGCAAATTCGAACCTCGGGGGCACCAGTGATCTAGGTTCATCGGAGCAGAAGCCGTGAAATTATTTATAGAAGAGACACAGGGAAGTCACGTCGCGCCGATGAGAGAGAGACTGCAGGCGGTCTGCTAAGTCGGTATCGATCACATTACAGACCCTCCACTGTATCTTGTCTAGAAGCCCAAGGAGAATAGCAGGGGTACCCGACCAGATATGGCAACAGTAAAAAATGTATATTTCATAAATCGCAGAAGTGGATGCTCATAAGCACTGATCGAGCCTTGGCTGATCGGTAAAAATGCATCAAATCTGTTGACGGTTTCCCCCAAAAGGTTGCAGGTACATATTTTTCTAACAACATTTACTGGATATTCAGTCCGGTAGATATAAATGTACATTTTAATAATGAAAAACACTGACCAGATATGACAACAGTATTCCATGCACAGTCGGATGGTTGATTTGTATATGTGCAAGATGGATTCAGGAGGAAAAATCTTCCTGGCCTAACACTGTGACCCAACCATCCTAGCAGTGAATTTAGCTATTGACTCAATGTAATGATTTTACTTGAGGTCGGAGGATAGGGTAAGGACGAGGAGGCGCAGTATATTGCTTTTAGGGAGGCTTGCTTGGTCCATACATATGGGGGGCAGAAATGTTTGCCTGTGATGGTTGACAGATAGCAGTTTCGTTTTAGAAGCATTGAAATTTACCAGCCACTTTTTACCTCAATCCACCACTGAGTGGAGGTCCTTCTCAAGATCAGCAGCGAAGATATGTTTGTCCTCCTCGACAGATTTCTTACTGATGCGGGAGTAAATAGTGGTGTCATCTGTGTAGATGCCTACTTGGAAGTTGATCACATCTTGGAGTTAATTTATGAAGATCAGAAAGAGCGTCGGGCCTAGGATAGAGTCCTGGGGGACTCCAGCGTTCGTTCGGTAGGATGTGGAGGCATGCCCAATCAAGACCACCTTCATTATGCGGTTAGATAGGAAAGATTGATATATATATATATATATATATATATATATATATTAGTCATCCACATGCAAGCCTGTTTCGCTGTATCACAGCGCATCAGTGTGACTAGACGATATATATATATATATGCAGACAAGCCTGTTTCCCTGTATCAGATTTCTTCAGTGCAGCTAGATTTAGCGTCTGCTTCAAGCCGACATCAAAATCCGAGTGATTTGTCATCAGACGGATATGTTATTTCCAATGCGCTATCGGCGTACGGCAGAGAAAGGCACGTTTTGAAACAGGCTATTCACAGGACGTAAACAAACCCTAGTAACTGAGAGCGCTCAATTTGATAGCCGAACCAAAGTGCATTCAATTCATTAACCAAAGCGTAAAGCCAAAAGAAGTTACTAGTATTTTTATGAAATCTACTTATTCCTATAATTCTCTATCGACTAACAATAGCAAAAATATGTGTACCTATACATACACAACAGTCTTTATTACCGACTAGAAAAAGCATAAATATATATATTTGTCATCCACATACAAGCCTATTTTGCAGCTCATCAGTGTAACTAGACATATCCACTTGCTTTTGGCCGGGATCGAAATTCGACCGATTCGATATCAGTCAGAATCGCTACCCCTAAGCCACGCAGTCAGAGAATGGAACTTTTAACGTGTTGTATATAAGCAGTGTGTAATGCCAGTCACCAAAAAAACTCAATTAATTCCTGAAGACTGAGGAGTAATGCATAAATCGCAGAAGTGGAATATTTTTTTAATTTTCTTCTCTAGAAAGCTCAATCGTAATAAGAGCATAGTATATATATATATATATATATATATATATATATATATATATATATATATATAACAGTCTTTGTTATAATTGGTGGTTTAGTATCGTATAATGAAATACAAACATAGTGAATATGCATCTTTTTTCTGTTCACGTTTATAAGATATTTAGCTGATCGAGACTACCGTCGATGCTTTCCAAATCGGCTGATTTCGGTAAACTACCGAAGGAAACCGATGGATCATTTAAAAAGTTATGCATTACTTTTTCTTCTATGTGCCTTGTCCTTTCAGGGCGTAGGCGATCATGGCTTTCCACTTCTTCCTATCCCTGAGGGCTCTTAGTACGCTTTCTCCTGTAACATCTAACAACCCCCGTCCTGCCCAGGCTTTTCAAATATGTTATCAGCTGTTTCCCTCTATCTGGCCTGTTAGTATCAGGTTCTCCTTCTTCACTGGATGTCCCAGGAACTTTAGTTGTCTCTTCCTGATGCTCAATATTAATCTCTTTTTCACTGTATCCAATAATATTCTATGTATTCTCATATTACTATTGTATTATAAAATGCAAACATAGCGATCATACGCCATTTGCATTGCTTAGGCTTGCAAAATGTTTAGCTGTTCTTGACTATCTGTTATTTCAAAATCAGCTGATTATGGCAAACTACCAAACGATTTTATTTTACTTACTAAAAGCAACAATTATTAGGTGAAATCTCATTTATTTTGTTGTTATTATTATTATTGTTTACAGTGTAAACAAACATTTATTAAAGTAAAATAATGTACATTTGAAGCCAATTCTCTCTTTCCCTCTTTCACGCACACACACATTAACACGCGCGCGCACACACACACACACACACACACACACACACACACACACACATATATATATATATATATATATATATATATATATATGACGGCTACAACCTCCAGAAATGTAAATGCAAAGTCAATACTCATTTACTAACCACTGGACTCTAGCTCTCTCCCCACCGCTGTATAACCTTCCCTTTCTCTCCACCTATGTATCTGTCATCGCACCTGTTTTCTCAGCTTTCTATTGTTCCTTTCTAACTAGTTTGTACTCCTGACTCTTTTCTAATTAATCTTTTTACATTTATGTAGCCCCCTGCACATCAGTGACATTTCCGCCTTGCTCGGGGTGAAATGATTAAATATATATATATATATATATATATATATATATATATATATATATATGGTGGTGCAAAAGTATGTGAATAGTAAATGATAATATTTATTTTGACGTTACAATTATATCTATTGACTCAGCTAATACATTGATGATTAAATTTTATTGAGTACAACAATATAAAAGCACTTAAATTTTAGCAAAGCAGGTGCTGAAACTGTTGTCTATCACAATTTACATATCTGTGGAGTTGCACCGACAAACATTTTTGCACAAGTTTCTTTGTCTATTCATTTCTTGAAATGCATCTCTTATGGAATTTTTCAGATCAACAACGGTTTTTGGTATACGACTATAAACTTTTTTTTCTTGAGTACTTCTCAAATGAAGAAACCCATTAGAATCAAGTCAGGCGTGCTCGCCAATCAATTGGTCCTCTTCGGTCAATTCATTTCCCACGAAACGTTTCATCAAGGTACTCACGGACTGCTCTTAGATAATGTGGAGGGTTTATAATGAAAACCATTGCAATAATAAGACTGATACACAAACCTATTCAACTTACTTTTATACCACTATATATATACAGGCACCACCAGTGACTTTTTCGATACCTCAATTTAAATTGAAATTTTAAAAATATACAAGTAATCTTAAAGCTTTAAAATTAGCTTTAATTGAAAGCCAGGGAATTAAATTTTAATTCCCGACAGAAAAATACATTGATATTTTTTAAACCGAAATCATAATGATTTTAATCTAATTTTTATTGAAGTCGGACAAATTAAATTTAAATTTCCCACCATTTTTGATTGATCGACACATTCTGTCAACAGTATGTAAACAGTAGCCACATTTCTGTTTTAAAAATCTTGCAAAAATAAAATATACCTCGCTGACACGTGATTTAAGTCAATATCTAAAATCGAAACTTACCTTTATCTGATTTCAATCAAGTAATAATTCCTTACTGCCAGAAATTTACAATAAAAAAACTTTTAGCTACGGTAGCCCTACCTATCATCATCTCGATTACAAAATGGAGGGGGGGTTTAAAAGATTTACGAGATCCGGAAGTTGTCAGACGGAAAATATTGCGACCATACGGGCCAAAAAAACATAAAATTTTAATTTCTTTTTTTTTGGTTTTTAACTAAATAGTAAAACTTAAAATAATAATTTCAGCAATTATATAATATTTAATGGAATTTTACTTTACATTTATTGCCAGACATTTGAATATGCTTTCTGAATAAATAAAAATTTAAAAATTTAAATTTCTTTTAAAATAATTTTAATTTAATAAGAAAGAATGAAATTAAAAAAACCAAACTAAGTTATTTTATGTTATTTATTAATATTTTATTATGTATTTTTCATATTATAAGTTATCACTAAGTTTAAGGCATGGTAAAAATATCTAATTTAATTCTTATAGTACTGCAGATGTTATAATTATGGAAACATATTATGACTCTTATGGAACATCGTACTTACTCAAAAATGGAACGTAAATGAACATATACACACAAACAATTTTTTAAAAATTAATTTAAAATATTTCTGCTAAACGATTTTTATTAAACTGTTCAATTTTAGATAGGCAATATGATAATCAGCTCTTAACTAAAAAGTCTACTCGCTATCAATTCTTTGGAGATTTTATAAATATTTTTAAAAGATTATATATTATTAAATAATTTAATAATAAAAAAATTTAAAAAATGAAAACAATTCATTTAAAATTTTATTATTAATCGAAAAAAATGTTTTTTCAAAGTATAGTGTTCTCAATAGTTATCATTTATTCCAGTAATTAAAAGATTATCAAATTAAATTATACCAGGTTTATTGTACTTTTTATTTTACTCTTTGGAGAAGGTTTTCGGATAGTGATTGCAAACTTAAGATAAAAAAAATAGGTGATTTATATTCTCCAATGAGTCCTGCGTTGAACTAATAAAACAACAGTTAGCAACTAATTAAAAAAATTTAATATTTCATGGATTTACGTCAAGTTGAGGGGGTGGTAACAGAGGTAAAAAAAAAATTTTTTATCAAGAGTTTTAAAAAATAATGATTTCAAAAGTAATTTCATTCATTTGTGAATGAATACTGAAAGTTTTATGAAAATCCGACAATTATTTGATTTTTGCAAGAATTTCAAAAATAATGTGTTTTTAACATAAAAAAGTGGCAAATGCAATCATTTGGTGTCCATTGTAAAACAGTAGTAAAACGTTTCTTAGCCGCTAACTCAATCAAAACTTTTCAAAACAAAACATTCTAACGAAATTTCGAAAATGTCAGAAAGGATTAAAAATCTTTTTAAAATAATTGAAAGCTACTTTGATCTTTCCTCTTAAAAATAATATAAACATTTTGAGGGGAAAAGTTTGTTTTATTACGTTTGGGACCTATTCTAATCATACTATGCTGTTTGTTTTCATCGACGTGTATGACGTAATGGAGGTACCTATATATATATATTGATTGATTGATTGTTTGATACTTGGTTTTTGATCTTAACAGGGTTAAACCAGTACACATTTGTATAAAAAGTGTTCAATACAATTATATTGTAGAACTTCTGAATATTTTTCCATTTTTAAGAGAGTCCTTAAATAATCGGTAAAAGGTAAAATCAGTTATTAAAAATCGCCTGAAGACACCACACATGGGTAGCAAAATAACTCCTTTAAAAATGGAATATATATATTGCTCGGGTGTAATGAAAGCTTTAAAACTAATCCATGATCCTGGACTCTTTGGACGTTGGCACGAAAGAATAAAAGTAATAGTTGTTTCCAGTTAAAGCGAAACTGTAGACTGAAAGAAAAATGAATAGATGTAAGTCAAATTTTGATTCCTGGTATCGATATCAAATAAGTTTCTTTCGTTCTAAACTGAATTTTGAAGGCTAAATAAGTCCTCTGAGTAAATGGTATCATGGCTGAGACTAAGAACTACAATTATACCTACTTAGAGCTAAACCCGAAGCAAAAGCTAAAATAAAAGGGCTGACAAAAATACAGACATACAGGCAGATAAACAGACACACACACAAACATCTTGCCTTTTATATATATATATATATATATATATATATATATATATATATATGTATTATTGATTTTCTGCACTATTGTGAGAACTGCAACATTGAAACTTCTGAATATCTTTTCTTCTGTCTTTGTTTATGAGTGTATCAAATTTGATTAAAATCGGACCACTCCTTCTATAACCCGATTTATTCGATTATCGATATTTATCGGGGATAGGTGGTCACAAAACCTAGCTAATAACACTTGCAGACGCTTATAGTACAAGTGTGTAAATTTTCAAGAAAATCGGTTCAGCTGTTTCGGAGTCTATAGGTAACGGACAACCACACACAGACACACAGACACACACACACACACACACACACACACACACACACACACACACACACACACAGACAAAGTTCCATTTATAAATAAGTTTATATATATGTATATATGAGATTTTAATTCGGTTGTTTATGGCTGAATGCGTTTACACAGCGAGTAGAATATTAATAACGATCCACTTATCCTTCTCTTTTACATTTTAAAACATATTTAACTCGAAGGTGGGAGAAAGAAATGGAGGAAATGTAGTTAGTCTTTTGTAATTTGGTCTTTCAAAAATAAAGTCACATGGTACACGAGATACATGAAAAAATAATTTTTTAATGGTGAAAATTTGGGGGTTTCACGCTACCAGAGATCGCGCGTTATACGAATGCATACTTTATGCATACATATATATATAGTAAGACAGAGGAGGAGTGAGAGTGGGAGAGAGGAAGTGAGAGAAGGAGAAAATGGACATACATTTATGTTTATATATATATATATATATATATATATATATATGTATATATATGTATGTATGTATAAACATAGAACACACACACACAGACATATATATATATATAGAGAGAGAGAGAGATAGAGAGAGAGAGAGACAGAGACAGATAGAGAGTAAGTGACAGTGTTGAAGGTGTACGTAATTATATATATATATATATATTTTTTTTTTATATATATAATTTTATATATATATATATATATGTAATTTTATGTGATTGGTTTAAATCCGTCATTGTCACTGATGTCGTTACTGTGCAAGTTGTCAAAGGTTGATGTGGACATATTAAGTAGAAATGACGCTGCATAAATTCATTTTACTTGTATTTCTGAAAGCGACTTTCAAATATCTGTCAAGTCTGGAAATATTTCTACCTGATTCTGTGCAGAAACAAAGGTTAGGATGGAATAGAAATATAATTCGCAAAAACGGCTATGTGCCTCCGTCTGTGTGTCCAGACATCCTTACTTGGAAACGTTTGAAGCGGTTTGAACTGAACTTGACAAGTACCCTCTTTGGAACGAGGGATTAACGCACATTTTGAGTGTTTGGCTATCTGGGCAGTTATATTTCAGTTCAAAAATATATGCAGTTACACGGAGCACTATAACTCGCCTTAATTATCTCATAAACTGTCTATAGTTTAAAAGTTTTCGATAAATTCGAAACGTGTTTTTTTAAAAAGCTTTTTATCTTTCTCACCTTTACAGTTTATTAATTATTATAATCAAACAGATGACCTTGGAATATTGGAATTATGTAATATAATTTTCTAACATCCAAGAGATGATCTGAAATAGATACCTATTGTCTAATTCCATGAAAGTTACAATATATACAGTGAGCGAAATAATACCGTTTCAAAGAGCAAGATTTCGGTTACAAATAGTTTTTCACAGAGTTTCTATCGTTGCTGATGCATTTTTCGTCATCAGGAAATGCAATTATATCTTGTTACATACATCAACTCTCACCACCGTTAAAATACATTACTCACTGCTTAACTGTGCTTGCATCCTTTGTTTGGTTTCCATGAAGTTCAGCAATCTCCGATGAAGGGTAATAGACGCATTTCTTCGTGTGAAGAAATTCAATTTCACATGTTGTTTTCAGACGGATTCTAATGCCATATGCGATTTTGCAAAATCTGATAAATAAATAAAAAAATGGGCTACGTTCACTATTTACGCTATTTTCGGAAATGACACTCTAAGCTAGTATGGTAAATAGAAAGCATTGAATATTTTTATGATTCTGCTTTTTTCAATACTTTCTTTTATGATTTTCTATACATATATTTGTGGAAGTTATTAAAACATTATTAAAATAATTATATATAGGCAATTAATGAAATAAATTGGCCTTTTTTCATCGTGTATCGAATAATTCCTGCATTCACTAAATTTATGCATGGGTATGCATTGGTATCATGGTACTATGACTTGTATTGCTGGATAAGTTGACTCGTTGACCTGCACTCGATGACCTGCACATTTTGTTACATAGATTGTAAGTGAAACCAGGTAGGGCATCATAGTTTGTGTTGAAGTGTGTTTCTCACTGACGTTATAAAAGA